>VXAZ01006360.1:151001-475428 GCA_013399875.1 Gymnorhina tibicen
GTGGGGGGTGTTAGATCTCTGAATTCACCCACCACCGAGCTGCTGAGCCCCCTGGTTCCCCAGCCATCCCAGTTGGTGGCTCGGGGACTACAACAACAACCTAATCATATTTGTTTACGGCAAAGGTACCACTGGTCAGGCAGGCTTCAGCTTTTTCCTAACCCCGGGTCTGAGCTACCTGTGGAAATAACTGTGGCAGGTAACTGGTTATTTGGAAGCATTTCTGCTACACCATTCTCGACTAATATTCTGGAGGAACAAATCACAGTGTGATTTGATCTGCAAACAGATACTTAGCAGAATTATTATGTTCTGTACCCACACTGAGCAATCCCTCCTCTCATTGTTATGAGAGACATCGTGTTCAAGGCTGAGCCACAACAGAGTGGGCTGTGTTTCCATGGGCTGAAATGTCAGGATAAAGATCTTATTCTGCTTTTGCTCTGTTGAGAAGAAGGAGAAAAGTGATACAAACCCTTCTTACTTTCAAACATAAGCTTGGCAATTACTGCTGCACGAATACTTATTCCTAGGATTGCCCACCTCTAGGGGTGGTGGTTTCATACCTTCCCAGAGAAACTTGCACTGACATAACACCCAGATAAAAGTTACACATCTGAGCACCTGGCATTTTTCTCTTCACCTGCACGGTGTGATCCTGAGAATATTTCCCAGATGGGGAGCTGTGCATGGATGGAAAAAGCGATGTGGCTGTACACAGTCACCAAGCATGGGGCATGTTCTCCATGGTTATTTGCAGCCTGATGTTGGTTTTCATCACTGATATTTTAGTTTTTTTCAAATGAAAAACACATTTTGACGACGATCCTTTGTTCCTCAGATTGTGTCCATACTCCTGCAGAACTCCCAATAGGTAAATACTTTCCTGGCTAAGTGTAGTGAATGTCAGTAATTACTTTCTTTCAACTTACCACAGTTCTCAGGATTAAGATTAATAAAACACTGACTCTCAGCAAAGAAGCTTAAATAAAGGATGGGTACTTCAAGTTCAGTCTGCTATATTGATTGGATAGCTCCATTTATTTCTCCCTCCTTACGAAAATAGTTTGAAGCTGTTGCTTAGCATAGGCAGCTAATGACAGCTGTACTTGAGACCAAGTGGCTTTGACTCACATGCTATTGAGAATAAATTTAAAGTATTGTTATCTAGACATCACAGAAGTGATTAAAATCTAGAATGTAAGCCCTGAGTAATACAGACAGATAGCTGCTGAACACGGAGCAAAGTAGGAGGGCTGACTCTCTAATGAAGCACATTAGACTATTGTTCAGCCTCGCCCCATGCCACCATAGGCTGGAGCGAGGCAGCTGGAAGCAGGAGGCACATGCAAGTGAGAGGACTGCTAAAATCATCAGAAGTGAGAAACAAGTACTGGTGCCCAGGCAGACGTGGCAGAGCCTCTGACTGGATGAAAGAAAAGCATTCTGAAAAGCTATTAAGAGCTTGTAAGGGGCAAATGAGAAGGACAGGACAGCAGAGAAGATGACTCAGCAATACGCAGTGTTAGAAATAGCACAAGGATCTGACCTCCCCTTGAAGTGACACTTTTTTATTGGCACAGATAGATTCTACGTGGTTGTTTGTCCTACTGTATAATCAGCAGTAACTGCAAATGCATTTTTACCACTGTAGCCATTTCTGTCTCAGGGTTTGGGAAGCAACTGGAGTTATTGCTCTGCTTCTCTGGCCTTTTTTGACCTTCACACTTTTATTTATAGCGTTTGTCTACTTTGCAAATTTCCGTGGCATTCACATTCAGAAGACATCAAGTGCACACCTTGCAAGATTTATATTACATGTTTTCTATTATCTCATGCCATCAGCTCACAAATGAAATAGCTTAGGTGGAAGGCATGACATTGCTCAGAGTAACTGTTAAAATGTCCTTTGCTCTGCAGTGTAGTTTAAACCGACTGCTAAAAACCTGGCATGAATATATTTGCTGACATTTCTGTGAAAGACCATTCTGTGGACTGGGGCCTAAATAGCATTTTCTTTCAAGTTTACTCACACAATAAATAGCATAAATTGCTCTGCCCTGCCAAGGGTTTATCTTTGAGCACTTCATTTCATAAACAATCCTAACCCCATCCCATCTGTTTTGCCTTCTCCCAAGCTTTTCGGGTGTACTAAAACTGTAGGTTATTCCCTGGGGAAAAGGGGAAAGCAGAAACACCGTGGCAATGTATATGCCATACTGAAACCATATAGAATAGTCCACAAGCTTCCTCCAGGAGGAGTAGAAGAGTGAAGGAATTTAATACGACTGGATACCCAGTATTTCGTGGTTTTACCCAAAGTTTATAATTATTTTTATGGTGTGAACAGTTGAATTCATCTGTAAGCATGTAAATGTGTGTGTGGGAAAAGTTTTTAGACTGCAAAAGGTTTGGTTTGTTTTTTTTTTCCCCAAGGGTTTACATCTTTACAGGAGAGGATAATTTGGTTTTGAGTAAACAGAACACAATAAATGTACTTTAAAGCCTCTCATAGCCCTGTGGGCCTCTCCAAAGGTAGGACGAGAGCTCCCTGGCTTTGGACAACCTTTGCCTCTTAGCACTGCAGAAGTGTGGAGCCTGTGGGTGCTGCTGGAGATGACACCCTGAAGAAGGAGGGAAAGGTTTTGGTTATCCTGTGCCATGATTTCACTCCGGTTGGCAGCTAAGCACCACGCTGCCGCTCGCTCACACCTCCCCCGGTGCACCGGGGGAGAGAATCGCAAGAGTAAAAGCCTGGAAACCTGCGGATTGAAATAAAGACAATTTAACAGGTGAAGCAAAATCCACAAGCACAAGCAGAGCAAAACAGGGAATTTATTCACCACTTCCCATGGGCAGGCAGGTGTTCAGCCATTTCTAGGAAAGCAGGGCTCCATCACATGTAACAGTGACTTGGGAAAATAAAATGCCATCAATCCAAACATCCTTCCCCTTTCTCCTTCTTCCCCCAGCTTTATATGCTGACTATGATGATATCCCTTTGGCTGGTTGGGGTCAGCTGTCCAGGCTGTGTCCCCTCCCAGCTCCTTGTGCACCCCCAGCCCTCTCTCTTATGGGGTGGGGTGACCCTGACCCTGTGTCAGCACTGCTCACCTGTAACAAACACATCCCTGTGTTATCAACGCTCTGATGGTCACAAATTCAAAACACAGCCCCATATGAGTTACTAGTAAGAAAATTAACTCTACCCCAGCCAAAACAGCACATGCTGGAGTCATTAATTACAATCAGTCTGTATCAATGCACTGATCTGTTTTTGCATGAGAAAATAAGTGTGAACCTCCTAATCAGGACAAATTCTGAACTGTCGGGCTAGGAGCAGGTATGAAGGCTGCATCTCATGCAGAGGTTGTTTGGTGACACAAATGGTGATGGTTGCTGTGAATCTGATCTCCCCTCTTCCTTGTACCTACAGCGGGAAAGCAATTTACTGGCTTGCTTCCCATCTGATATTTTTGCAGAGTTGCATGGTGAAAAAAGCAGCAGAATTGTATTTGAAACTTTTTGCTTTTGAAATCCTGGGTTCCTCTGCCAGCATATACAGCCAAAGGCATAAGCGAGGCAGGGAGGGGAGAGGGTCTGATGAACTTTCCCTTTCTCACACTGGGGGTTTCCCACACAACAGCACTTTTCACTTAAGGTTTCAAGTGTGGGGTTAAAAGAACTCTGGCACGTTAGGAAAGAAACAGTATGCACAAAAGACTTCAAAAACTGCCAATCCACTCTCTCAAGGGCCCATGGAAGAGGGAAGTTTTCCAAGTTGAGAAAGAGCTCTCTGCAGGGACCATCAGGTTCATGCTCTTTTTAGCATGTACGGACCATCAGCTCTCTGCCTCCCATGAACTGCTGGTGCTCTTTGCAGCTGAATGACAGATGATGCCTGTGAGCGGGGGGACACGCGAGCTGTGTCACATTTCTCACAGTGCTGCCTGCATACATTACAAAACGCCTCTCTCTTTGCCTTAGGACAGCTGTGCCAAAGCATGCTGGGCATTGCACTGCCTAAAGATTTAGAGTAGGGATAAATGTGGAGAGACAGGCAAGACAAAGATGAGGGAACAGTATTAGTTTAACATGAGAGCCTGGGCCTGTGAATGGAGTGCAGAGCACCAGCTGTCAGGATGGTGCTTTCTACCATAACCCATGCAGCCCAGCCAAGAGTTATTAAAAAGGACTGACACCACACGAGGGACAAATATCATCTTGTTTCTTATCTCATTAAATGCTGCAACTGTTTTTTTACTGTGAGCAATTTGAGAGGAAAGTACTTTGCTTCTTCAGAAAGTTTATGTCTGAGCTTGGTCTCTAATTTTTCATGAAGACCAAAGAGCATAAAAGGAAAGCACCACGGATGAAATGTAATTGTGCTATAACAAAAATAATTTACACTAGAGGCTAACTGGGTTGGAAAAGATTTCATAACAGTCCCACTTTGGACATTTCATGTTATCCTTCAGGTAACAGGTTTAGCACAAATACTTGCAAGTTGCTGCAGCTGTTCAGTGTTATCTTTTTCCCAGCGCTTCTTAATGCAGACCTGCTTAGAATGAGCACCTCTTTTCATGTAATTCACCCAACAAAAAGGCTTATCTGAAATACAGGTTCAGTCCTGTCACTGGCTTCAGCAAGACCAGCACTAACCCAAAGCTCTGACATGGCCAGTCCATAGGCAGGACTAATGTACGTCTCACTGTTCATCCATCCTCGTTGCATTACTGAGCAAGTACTTGTTCTAGTTTGGCTTTAAGTGCTGTTGAACTGTGTTCTTGTGCTCCAAAATATATGCTTTGCTATAATGATCAAACCAGAAATGAACCTTCACCTAATTATCCTGTTACAATTTGCTTTCTCTAATAATCTTGTGGATGAAAAGCTGGACATGAGCCAGCAATGTGCCCTTGCAGCCCAGACAGCCAACTGCTTCCTGGGCTATATCAAAGGCAGCGTGGCCAGCAGGCTGAGGGAGGTGATTCTGCCCCTCTGCTCTGCTCTGGTGACACCCCACCTGGAGTGCTGCATCCACGAGCTCTGCCTCATGCTCAGTATAGAGACTGGAGTAAAGCTGGCCCAAGGCCCCTGCTCAGGAACTGGTTGGGCATCAGTCAGCAGTTGGTGAGCAATTGCATTGTGCATCACTTGTTTTGTATACTCTATTTTATAATTATTTTTAGTATTTGCCCTTCCTTCTCTGTACTATTAAACTGTCTTTTCTCAACCCCTGAATTTTACTTTTCTTTTCTTCCCAATTCTTGCCGCATCCCACTGAGGTGGAGAGTGAGTGAGTGAGCAGCTGCATGGTATTTATCTGCCTGGTGGGTTAAACCATGACACTTTCTGATGCTTCTGTTGGCAGAGTTCTAACAAATAGAACTGCAAAATAATTCAGGTTGGAAGGGATTTTGGGAGGGATCACGTCCATTCTCCTGCTCAAAAGGAGGGCTAGCTTCAAAGCTAGATTAGAAAAAAAATTCCAGTTACATTAAAAATAACACATTTCAGGTTTCAGTTAGCTAGCAGTGAAAGTAATTCTTAGTGGATGTTGTGTTCATAAATTTTCAAAGGGAAAAAGGAGGAGAAAGCACTTGAGAAAGAAATAGTTGTAATGGCCTCTTTCTTCATTTGAATTTATTGTCCTGTGCCTGGAAAATCACCTGGCCTTGCCTTACCTAGAGGACTGGAGGCAGCCTGGACTTGAATAGTGGGAAGATCAGGATAAATGAGATAAACAGCCTGAAAGAGAGTATAGGTGACTTGTTTCTTTGTAGGCAGAAAGAAAACAGTGGAAAAGAACCTGGAGGGAGGGTAGGTATTAAAAAGCCCATCTCAATGTAATTACATAATTTCACTCATATGTGAGTAGAGCTGCCTCCTCCCCTCTCCTATAAAAGTGTTCAGCAGAAGTCTTAAGCAATCTTGCAGAGGGGGGAAAACAACAGTATTAATATAACCATTTTTATTCTTTGTGTGCAGATAGGATGTGTCTTATAAATTCCTTAGTAGTTTTCTTCTATGACAGGCTCCTTCTTCAAAGTTTGTTTTAAGGTAAGCACCCTCTTTAAGGAGAAATGTGATTCACCCAGCCCTGTTAGCAGATAAAGTGCCATAATGATACACAACTTTATAAATGTGATATAATTTGATATAGAAAGCAGTCAAGTATGATTACAGGCACTCTGGGGTAGCCAATTTGGCTAACTTTGACAAACTCATCTGTATGTGGAGGAAGCTGGGGTTTCTTTTACTGCAGTATAGACCACAATGTGGAGAGTCATGAATTCTAGGGGCTTTGTCTGAGCTCAGATCACAGCTGATGTGAGAGGAGCAATTCTAATTAGTTGCTGCAAAAATTACAGCTTGCAACAAAGCACTGAAAAAAATGTAATCTGGACAAACAGAAACCAAATTTTCAGGCTTTTAATGTTGAACGTTATTGATTTTTACTTTTCTTTTTAATGCTCTGAATGTTTAATGCATTTACTACTTCTTAACATTCAGCAAAACATTAATCATCCTTTTTACAGGATAATACTTCTAGCTACAGTAAAGTGCAGTGTCTCTTCATCCCATGGAAAAGGATATATTTCTTCTTCTATTTCTGTATTTTATAGATAAAATTAACTTCTAAAAGTATATCCTCTTTTTAAAAGGTATTTTAAAATCACACTTAGAAAAACATCCACCAGCATTTTCTGTGCCTTTTAGTGTATGAACTCTGTTTCTTAAATGCACATCCAGCAGGCACTTCCAAGCTTCTTGTCTGAGTAAACTAGTCTCCAGCCTTTGGAGATCACAGCCTTTGTGCTTCACAGTTCATCAGTTCCCTGCCAGAGCCTAGATAATCTCTCACTATGATGGCAGCAGTGGAAAACACAGCTGTGGCAGGATTTCAGGTGTGGGTTAAACTTCAGGTATCTTCCCGAGCAGTACAGAATTCAGCTCCCGGTTAGGTGCGTGGCTGAATCAAAACTTCAGCATACGAGCTCAAGTGCTTTCCCAGCAGCCTCAACGGGAAGCTAAGAGAGATCCTTCTAGATTCTTTAATATATAGACATATTTTTGGAAATCTCAGTGTATTCATAGCTAGCATATGTCATTGTATTTGCATTATTAGAGGTTGTGTTTCCAAAATGGGGTTTGGAGATGCCCACATCTCCCGATGGGAGCACATCTGACCCTCAGAACTCCAGCTCTGGCTGACTCATCAGTGTAGAACTAAATACCAACTCATTCCTGGCATTTTCAGTTTACCTAATTATTTTCTAGGAAAGAAAGAAAAGAATTATTTTATTGCTATAATTAGGATAGTTAAATGATACAGTAAGCAATTACTATGGGTTTATTATACCTTCTAAAGAATAAATGCAGTACTTATAAGCTTCAGGAATACAATTAAAGCAGGAAATTTTCTAAGCCCTTGCTTTCCTTGTTTTTAATTATTGCTGAAACCTGATTACAGGAGAAAAAGCATAGAAGAACAAAGGATGATAAAGATAAAACCAAAACAGTTGGAGTGGTGTGTGAGTTGTAAATACACTTGCTTTTCACTTTGCTGACAGGCATTGGAGCTAAATTTTAGGAAGAACCTGGTCATTTTCTGAACAATTTGTATCAATTCGCAGTTGCTGCTGCACTTTGGGTAATGGAGCGGTTTTACGTGCAGCAACTACACGGGTGAATAGTTTTAATGTCTTCTTGGAATGACTGTCTCTCACCTCACTGAACCGAGGGATGTAATTACACACTTTAGCTACTAGCAAGTGAAAACTGCAGTAAACATTTGAATATTTTAAGTGATGTTGTCAAGAATTTGGCCAATTACAGGTCCAATTGCTACACTTAGTGCCTAGGAGACACTGTAACTTTATCCAAGGTAAACAAGAGAGCTGACAGGTGTGCTGATTGTTATTTTTGATCTGCCCTTTGGTTGCAATTCCAGAGAGAAAATTTCCAGGTGAAAACATTTCCAGAGTAGGTCACGTCTCCAGCTATAGCTACACCAACAGCATTCACTGCACTATAACGTGCCAAGCACCACTCAACATTACTATTACATATTACAACTCCAGTTTAAACTCACAGAATGCGTCTGCTGAAGAATATTCCCCAATCCATTTTTATTTTCTTATGAATTTTTAAACACCAAGAGCTTATCTTTCTTGGGTTTTGTTATTGTGAATGTTGTTCATGCTCTGTAGTGGGTCTGTGTGTGGCAACTACTAATCAAATCCTATTGTCTACCAAAACAATGTCAACTGTATCTGAAATTTGCACACCTCAAGGGCTTTATGTTTCTTTGTCTTAAGTATCTAATTACTTTAATAAGGAAAGTGTTCAGGGGAATGCTAATGCAGTAAAGCAATTTTGTATCTCTGTAATCTCCCCAGCCTGCTTTTTGACAATGTACGTTGTTTCGAGTGCCTTGCAAGGTAAATAACATTCCATAATAAAATACTGCCAGGTACTAGAGAGGGCTTTTGAGCTGGGAATGCAAGATCTGTGAAGTGCCATAGTTCCAATAAAGGGCTACCTTGTCTATATCGGCTTTTTATTGATTAATTATAATTACACTACTGTAGGCAGTGTCTGCATGCTTTATGGATTTCTTTTGGCCCACCTAAGCCGTTCTTGCTTTCCCTATTTAATTGTAAATATGAGTTTTAATCACTTCCCATCATTTCTTGGTTGAAAGGGCTGATATCAATGGTGGGGAATGACAGATGTGTATTAATTACACCATGACTATTTCTATCTGCTATTTCTCTTTGTTAAAAAGAAGCAGGACTTTGTATGTCCACACCATGGTGCAGGCAGTGTTGCTAAGCTACTGCTGTGCTGGCTGGCACACGTGGGCAGCATCCTTCAGCTGTGAGGATCAACAGTACCTGAATCACCAGCACATATGACCGTCGCCTTCATATATGTGGCTCAGGTGACTTAACACCTGGGAATGTGTGGTGGTTTAGGCCAAATTCAGGGAAACGTCCAAAAGGAACGTCTCCTCAAAGGAAGGCAGGCCACAACCACCCCTCCCCCCAACCAGGTTCAGGAAAAAAAATTTTTCCTCGGAGGAAAGTGAAGGAGAAAATAAAAACTATTTATTTAACAAACACACAGGAAAATACTACTAATAATGCTAAATAATAAAATCTCTTGCTCTGGAGAGAGAACCTGAAAGATTTTAGAGTCCTTCTGTGGGTGCGGTCTCTCTCCTCCTCCTCAGACCTGGGTCAGCGTGGGGGGCCCCCCTCCAGGCCGGTGGAAGNAGATAAGGCATAGAAAGGCTCAGGAATCATGTCTGGGCATAGAGCAGTGATAGGGGATACAACAGCATAAAGTCACCCCAAGACAGAATGTCACCTCAGAATGACAGGAAATGGATAGAAACGTAAGATGGAAAAAACCCCAAATCAGCTACTGCTGCTTTCAAAGCAATAGGCTCTGTGCGTTGCCCTGTCCTATGTTCTTCTTTTATTAGAGCACAAAAAAATGCATAATTACAGTACTTCAAGGCTGGAAACCTTGCTTTGGTGACTGTAGCCCCACATGGGCACTGGAACAGGTTGCCCAGAGAAGCTATGGATACCTTCATCCCTGGAAGTGTTTAAGGACAGGTTGGATGGAGCTCTGAGCAACATGGTCTAGTGAAGATATCCCTGTCCACAGCAGGGGGGGCTTGGAAGTAGTTTATCCTTAAGGTCCCTTTCAACCCAAATAAGTCCATGATTCTGTGATTTTATGGGTTTTGGAGCAGTATTGTTACCTGTTGAAGGACGAGCTAAGCTCGGAGCAGCATAATGTGATCCTTATGAAACAGGGCAGAAGGACTGCTACTTGGGATTGTCATGCAATCATAAAAGCGTTTAGGTGAGAAAAGACAGCCAAGATCATCATATCCAGTCATTAACCCAACATTGCCAAGTCCACCACTAACCCAGGTCCGTAAGTGCCATGTCTACACGTCTTTTAAATACCTCCAGGAATGGTGACTCAACCACTTCCCTGGTCAGCCTGTTCCAATGCCTGACCACCCTTCCCTGAAGAAATTTTCCTAATATCCAATCTAAAGCTCCTCTGACCATTTCCTTTTTGTCCTGTTGCTTGTTACTTGGGAGATGGACCCCCACCTGGCTCCACCCTCCTTTCATGCAGTTGCAGAGAGTGATAAGGTCTCCCCTGAGCCTCCTTTTCTCCAGGCTAAACACTCCCAGCTCCCTTGGCCGCTCCTCATAGGACTTGTGCTCCAGACCCTTCTGCAGCTCCGCTGCCCTTCTCTGGACAGGCTCCAGCACCTCAATGTCCTTGTAGTGAGCAGCCCAGAACTCAGGATCTGAGGCGTGGCCTCACCAGTGCCGAGTACAGGGGCACAATCACTGCCCTGGTCCTGCTGGCCACACCATTGCTGATACAGGCCAGGGTGCCTTTGGCCTTCTTGGATTAGGTGCCTCTTCCTTTTTTTCATACTAAATGGAATGAGGGTAGCTTGCTCTGAGCATGTAAATTCAGCTGATGGTTTGCACCTGCTCACTTAGTGCTGTTTAGGTTATATTTAGTTAGTATTATTTAACCTACACCTGAAAATATCTTGAAATGGGATATTTAAACAGCAAAAAACACATAACTTTGGCTCTCAGTGGATACTTTGAATATTTGATCAACTGCCTAGGTTTCTTTGTAACTCTTTAGACATGATCTTTCAGCTTCAGCAGTCACTTTGGGGAGGGATCTGAGGATAAAGCCCCAGGATCTGCCATGGTAACATCATCATTTTTCCTATTTTTCAAAGGATGGATTTGTGAGTGAGAGAGAAGACACTGTTGCAATTAACCTGGTAAGCTTTGGCTTAAGACCTTGGACTCCATTTCTGTTGTGCTGGAGGCTTTATTTATAACATCAAGAACATCAGATTTTTGGGCCCCGGTCCTCTATTCATACATGAGATGCCCTTTAACTACTGGCTCTCATCTATCCAAACATTCCCTAGTGCTTATACCTCAGTGTGTTTCATAGGGGTCTTTCCTCTTGGCAGGAACTTTTAAACATCCCCCTATAGAGCAGCAATAAAACAGAAGCAAACCATGAACAGCCTGAAGAGGGAGGTTACAAAGCTGAAGTACATATTCTACCAGGGGCAGTGGACAAAAACGTACAATATACCCTAAGAGCCTCTCTGTTTCTGTTTTCTGACTACTTCTGTTTCAGTCTGACATCCCTGTGGGTAATTTCTTACTCCTAAGAACCACCTGGTTGATAAAAAAGTAAGTTAGTTAGCAAGCTTGCCTGCATATGTCTTTTGGAAGGGAGTTTCTGAATAGCTCCACATCTGACTATACAGTTCAGAGTAAGCATAAATCTGGCTACATTAGGAAAAAGATAAAATAGGTAAAATTCTTTACTTCAGAATTGCCCTTTCTCTCTGAGACTGCATGAACAAAACTTGTGACTGTGTCTGCTTCAGGTAACTATTTGCAGCCTTAAACTAGCCAGCTCACATCCTAGTGATGGCAGGACAGGGGACTCGTGGGGACTCGGAGGAACCATGTGGGGATACTGGCTGTCACAAGCACCCTGCTCCCAGAGACTAAGCTGCTGTTTGAACCTGGGCTGGCTGGTTTCAAAGTAAGGTGGCTGCTTTTGTAAGACTATATTTCATCCTTTATATTTCATCAGTGAAATGTCTCAGTGGTGGCTGCAAGGAGCTTTCCTGGCTTTGCAGGTGACCAGTGCTCTGTGTGTGGCTCCCCCTCTGTGCCCATAGGACACACCACAGCTGGCCAAACCTCCTAAGCGTATCGGCAAGTAACATTTGAACAGCATTCCCTGTGTTTAAAAAAGTGTAAGATGAGGACCCATCCTCACTGGACCTTTTGTACCAGCCCCAAAGAGCTCCCTTTGAGAGGCACTACTCTCAGAGCAAGACTCTATCCACTAAGGAAAGTTCCATGTAGCTCCTAGAGCAGCTGGTCAGTAGCTAAATAAAAGATTGGAGTGTAAACATGTCTACTTGGTTTTCATGAGTTTTAACCCTGTGGATTTTCACCATTCTCTGGCTGCTGAATGAAGTAATAATGATCAGTGCAGCACTAAGGTATTCTCTTCACAACAGCCTACCAGTAAACTCAGCTGATTATTTGTAGTACAACTGGAAAAAAATTTGTTTTCCTTAATATGCTTTTTTTTTCTCCTGGCAGCATAAAAAAAACCCCAAGAGCACTCAGATTTGTTTGTAAATTTAAAAACCAAAAACAAACAAACCCAAACCCTTAAAAATTTGAATATAAGCTGAAGTAAATAAAGCAGATATAGATTTCAAACCACAACAAAAAAATCAAAACATTTCTGCTAACAGGAGATATTTTGAAGGCCCATTTTGCATCAGTTCAGAATTATGCATTGCAATAAAAATTGCATCCCAGGAAAGAACTCATTATACAGGTTTGGCAGATTTGGCTGACTGAACTCAGCCTCATCTGGCGCCTTTCTAAATGTATCCATAGTGAAGGGGAGGCCTTTTGGGTGGGGCATTAGTATCTCCAAACTATTCCTCTTCAAAATCTCTTTAAGAAAGACGGTTGTAGGACTACTGAACATTATATTTTCTGTCTTTCTTTTTCCTAAAACCTGCAGCCCAGATACTTCTTCAAGTACATACTGGAGTGTCTTTAAAAGTAAGGCATCAGCTTGAATCATAAAATTATAGAATCATAGAATGATTTAGGTTGGAAGGGTCCTTAAAGGTCCTTTAATTTCAACTCCCCTGCCATGGGCAGGGGCATCTTCCACTAGAACAGGTTGCTCAAGCCCCATCCAGCCTGGTCCAAGATGCATGCAAAGAGCTAATTCTGACTTTCAGTCAGATTTTATTCCAAAGAGTTGTGTAAGTACTGATGTGAGCAAGTAGAGTGGGATAGCATGTTGCAGCAGTCCCTGGATAGGGCACTAAGTGAATACATCTTGCATGTACCTGCTCTGTCCTGGACCGCTGCTTGCTTGGGTTTTTATATCTCTTAAAGATCTTTTCTGCTTGGCTGATTAGCCGATTAACCAAATTATCACTTTTCCCTCTCACTTTGGAGGAATAAGCTATATTTCCCTTTGAAAGCTGAATTCTGGGCAAACTGATGCTTTAGATCCAGCAGAGAAGATAATCTCATGTGAAGTGATTAGCTCTTCAAGTGAATTACACAGTTAGTTCCATTAGGAAACTGTCTTTACTGTTCACTTCTCTTAACTGCTCCTGCTCACATGACACCCTTGTAAAGCTGCAGGTTTAATTAGTGGATTTTTCTTAGTTTATGGCTGTGCTGCTGTTAATTATGTTTATGGTAATGCAATCTTACATTTCTTAGTTTTCATATACAACAACCATTTCCTTGCATCTGTTATTCTTGATTCATGTTTTTCTCCCCTGTTTGCATCTCCTTTTTGGGGTTTCTGCCAGCATAATGACACACCATTGAAATCAGAGCCAGGACTAATTAGCTCTAGTAATTACCACCTTCCTCTGTCCTGGGGGTGTAGAGCATCACTCCTTTTCCAACTGCCAGCCAACCTTTTCGTTAGTGCAGCCATCCACAGAGTTGACAAATTCTCTTGGAGCAATGGGCTGCTCCTATGTCCACCTGGAGCATAGGGATGGTCTCTCAGCCAGTGGATCTCCTCCCTCTCCTCTCCCTGAATCACAAACGTAACAGCCAATGCAAGCTGCCAATGTACATTTAAAAATCTCCCTTGTTATGATTACTTATGACTTCTTTCCAACATCCAATTAGAAAAATATTTTCTCTCAAATACCACTCAGATTTCTGCCCTTTGTTTCTCTTTCTCCACAGTTTTCACTACACTTTTCCCCACTGTAACCTTCTAATTGCGTCCTTCTTTCTCCCTGCTTTCTGGGTATCCCTCCTTGCACTAAATCTTAACTGTGCTTGCCTAATGTCTGCATCTCACCTCTTGTAAGGATCAAAAATAAAATGAACAAGAAGGATACATGACTGCTGAGAAACATCCCAGAGACTACCTGTTAGTGCCATCAATGCCATTTGCAGTAAAATATGTGCTGGGGAGGCAGATCTGGGGACCTTGTTTCTTGTCATGCTGTAGATTTACTGAAAATAATTTCAGGATTGTGATGTACCATTATTTATCTATGCTTTGCTCATGCTACTAAGTATTTATTTTACTTTGATATAAGTTTATTTAACACCCTTTTGTTAAAAAGGGTTTTTAGCACTCAGGACAAAGGAATAGCATTTCTCTTATTTGCTTGTTGAAACATGGCATAGCTAGGATTGTCTTTAGCATTAGCAACAGATGGCTAATTCTTCCTTCTCTTTAAAACCATGAGGGATAGGAAGGCAGTTACTTTTGGGCACTGAAAATATTCCTTTCTCTTTGGGTTGCTGGGGTTAAATGTCAGAGTTTGGTTTTGATTTCCAACCGTTGTGTATCAGTGCTCTTCTCCCACCACTGCTAGCTTTTCTCCTGCCAGACATTACAGCTACATGACAATAAAGAGCTTGATCTGTTTCCTGAAACCTCAGTGAGCCATGCAAATGACTTCGCGATAATCTGCGGACGCCATAATGTTTCAAGACCCAATCTGAATTTCTATACTGACAGAAGAGTTGCCCTGTATGGTATGTCATTCTACTGGATCAAGGGTAAGGCCTTCTAAGGCTAATTAGCACTGCAAAACAGCTTCTGATGTTTTCTGTTAGGAAAGTGACATTTGAAGACTTATGCCATTAACTAGAAGATAAAATGGAGATAAATGACCTATTTTCTTAGGACAATTAGATTCAGTTTTAGCATTTACATATATTTCTGTCATACAAGCAAATGCATTTACACAAAAATAAAGCAATTTGTTAAAGATGAAGGCACCATTTCAGATAGCAGTCCAATAAGAGAGGCTGCTCGTGGCAAAGCATCTGTGTCATGTGCTTGGCTAGTCATGCTTCCCTGTATTCTTGGAGAGTAGAGGTCAGACCCTGAAGGGCAACAAATTGGCTTGTTTCCACTGATGCCGATCGATCTGTGGGCTGGGTTTGAGTTTGTTTTAGTTTGTTTTTCCCCCCCCACACTCCGGCCTAGGTCTACATTTTTACTACAGGATTTTCAGAGGCAGAATATGATAAATTTTGTCCCCATCTGGATAAGAGGCATTTCGAAGCTTAGAGTGGATGCTGCATCTTAAACGAGCTAAGCCTGGAGAAGGTGTGTGTTTGTACAAGGCCTCCTCCCTTCCCCTCCCCTCCCCTCTTCAGGCCACACTCTCCACCCTAGTGGGATTCAGTGGCTGTCAACTACTCCTACAAGCACTGGCCACCACTCTCACATGCTTTGTGACACAAGAGTTTTAGAAGTCCAAATAATGTACAAGATGGCACAAGAAATGTAGAATCTGAATCTGAAGTTTCTTGGAGTTCCTTGAATCTTGGAGGGGCAGCTTTTTTTCATGTGCTGAAGTAAGAGATTGTAGTTTCAGATCTGGGAGTTTCAAAAATACGTGGGAATAGGTTAGTCTGGAGGTAACCCATGCTTAAGTCTGTTCCTGCAGGTGAAATCACCCCAGAGACACATCTGATCTGCCATGACCCTCATCCAGTAAGGTACGTAATCATAATGCCTAATTTTAGGCCCATTAATAACTTTCCTCAATCAGGTTGCCTCTTTGAAGCTAACAGGGCTATACATATCTCCAGGTTAGGCATACACATCCAAGTATCTTGTTTAACTGGAATCTGTGATTCCTTATATTGGCGGAGATCTAGTGAAAAGATTTTATTAACAATGAAGTCAAAATTGCATATTTCAAATTCCTTTTATTATCTCACCAGGGAGCATTTGTATCGTTAATTAATGAAATGATTATCTCAAATCAGCTTTCACAGTGCTTGAGAATTTTACAAGTATCACAGTGTAAGTGTAACGAAAGGAAGAGACCAACTCTGTTAGTATAGTTAAACCTTCAGAATTTATAGATTAGATCATAGAGAATTTAATTTAACATTCTCCAAAGAACTTCACAGGTCTTTTTCTGCAAGATATTTTCTCCCTTATCCATCTATTTTAGAGCTGTGGTTTTGCACTTCTTTTCTAGCTAGTTCATTTTTATCCTTAAGGGAACATTGTATTTTTAAAATTCTGAATCTTCCTTACACTTTCTCTTCCAAAAATAGCAAAAACCTCTTTTGGAGAAATATGTTCTTTATTTTGTATTTGTCAGAAGGAGTAAATAATACATCCCAGTGTTTTAAGTAATGCCTGCAGGTGTGTAAACGCCTGAACTGGAGAAACAGACACATTTTTAACATAGTGAAAGAGGTAACAGACTGTCTAAATTTTTGGTTTTCCTTCTCAGGCCTTGAAAACACATGTGCCTCTGCATATCCAGGGACAGATATTGTGCTATTCAGACAGCTCTTTGCAAAGCTGAAAATGTTAC
Source organism: Gymnorhina tibicen (assembly GCA_013399875.1). Taxonomy (NCBI): domain Eukaryota; kingdom Metazoa; phylum Chordata; class Aves; order Passeriformes; family Artamidae; genus Gymnorhina; species Gymnorhina tibicen. The sequence goes on from VXAZ01006360.1 coordinate 167,470, forward strand.
CTAATATTTGGTCCCAACAAGCTGGTATGGAGCATTCTGATAGTCATCACGTGTATCTGGAATTCTGTGGATTTCTGATCAAGTCCCTTTCCCTGCCTGTGAAATTTCAGATGGGTGAAACAAACTCTGCTCCCAGGCATTGCTTCCCTTAAAAAAATCTGTTGTAGTTTAAAGCCCTTGACTTATAAATTTTTGCATCTCTGAAGTGCATTTGTAGCTTGGATGTACTACACAAAAATCACATAACAAGGAGAAATCCCTACTTTTAAATTATTGGGAGGTGAGATAAATGTAGCACATCACTTGTCAGAGTCTTGATTATCTAAAAGGAAAAAAAATCCCAGACAGGCTGGCTGAATGTTCCCAGAACAGCATTAATTTTTGCTATACATCTGAATTGAGTGAAAATGGGAAGGCCAATATTTGATGTGGTGTTGCTGTCAGCAACACAGCAATAAAAGAAAGCAATAAGGAACAGGGTCAGCACTCAGACAGCTGAGCAACATTTGTAAAGGTAATTCTACAGCTTTACAGTTGCTGGAAACACGTGCTTTGATGTGCTCAATTAGCATGTAAACTCAAAGCCAAAGGTTTCAAACATTGAGCATTGCAAAATAGTGTTATGGTATTTAGCAAATGGAAATGACCTTCAAAGGAATAACAAGAGCATTAATGGAACTGAACATTAGGTACATTTTCTTTGAGTAGAAAATGTACCTAATGATGGCATTTTTCTGTGCCTTCACAGACAAATCCAATGATGACACATGCCCTCTGTTATCCCAGGATAAGATGGAAATCCTGGACTCTGGCAGGCACAGCCCTGTAGCTGGGGAAGGCTGCAGTGTCTCTGGGCAAGAGCTCAGCAGTTTCTATGTGCTGGGCAGGCAGCTCTGCCAGGACATTGCCTGTGGAATTAGCTGGTTATTTAGGTCTAGCCTAGAAGTGATTTTTGTGAGCTGCAGGGCGTCCCCTGAGGGCATCCTGGGGCTCTGGACATACCTGGAGGAGTGGAAAGAAGTGTGTGCATGGACACGCCAAAGTGAATTGTTAGCTTCCTTCTGCATTCTTGATTTGCCTAAGGGGTTTTTAATGGCCAGTTTTTGTTGAAACAGTTCAGCAAACTTACTGTTGATACTTTGTGATAAAGTGGTTCTCATGAGCCTCAGTTCAGCCAGGCATGTCAAGACATGTTGAAATCTAAATCCTTTAGAAAGGCACTGGTAGATTGATGAAGTCAGCAGCTGTAAACACGTACTTAATGCTTAAATAACCAAATCCTGTGACATGGTGTTTCACATTGTAAAATATCTACACGTGAGACAAAGTCCCAGACATGGGTATGTAATGCTTCCTTAGATGCCTTGAGCACCCAAGACACATGGCAAAAAAACCTACAGAAGGCTCCCATCCCTCAGCAGCCAGAGGCCCAGGGGTGTGTGCTTGAAATGCGTGTGTGATTTCTCACCTCCTTGCACATTCACAATGGTGTAAACTTAAATGAATGGTAAAGCGTGTTGAAAGTGGATTGTAAAGTGAGGAGAATATTTATGAGGTTATATTTTTGTTGCCAGTTCTTCAAGTATTTTTTAGATATATTTGTCAGTGTAGATCTCAATATGTTTCTAAGCAGCCATCTTATAACCCCCTAAAACCTTGCCCACTTTCCACTGTGATGATACAGTGCCATCCCATAAGCTACTAGGGGAATCTGCTACCATTTTCTGGCAATGTTACCCTGTTTTATAATAAAAGAAAATGTCTGCACCTGCCTATTCTGCCAAGAAGCCTGTAAAAGGCTCAGGAAACTCAAGAGGGGAACAGCATTGTTAATTGATTTGACAAAGACAACTCTTACAGAGGGAAGAAAGGCTTCTTCATTTCTGAAGTACCTTATAGGGACTTTTAATTCTGCTTTATTTTAGGAGAGAAGTTGTGGAGGGAGATTATCATGTTACTGGTGAATAGAGGCATTCACACAAGGAAATAAACACTGAAGGGCTTCAATGACTGATTTTAATTAGTAGTGATTAAAGTCAAGAGAGAGACAGTGTGACAAAATGAATGTCTGTTCATGCTTTCCTACAGTTGAAGATTTCTAGAATTTACACTGTTTTAAGCACCTCCAGGTCAATTACGTAAAAAAAGCACAACGCTTGCAAGATTGTGTAAGATGCTTGTTACCAAAACAAGGAAAGAGGACGAAGACTCATCACTCAAGTGCAGCAAAAGTCAGCTTTGAAAGGCTTTGCCCTTACGCTGGAAACCCTGTGCGCTGGCTGCTTTTTTCAAGAATCATAGAATGGTTTGGGTTGGTGTGGGGGCCGGTGGGCCTGTTGTTACAAGGGACAGGAAGGGTCCATTAGAGGGACCGTCCCTAGGGTTAAATCCGCCCCAGTTTTGAGTAACAAGGAAAGGCTTCTCTTAGGATGCATTGTGCTTTATGTTAATGTACCCCAGTTCTGTTCCCCTGATTGATCTGTAGGCTTCCTTGCCTCTTTATCCCGTATATGTCTCTACCCCAGAATGTTCACCTTTCCCTGCTCTCCCATTGGCCCTCGTTCCTTAGTCCCTCCCTTGCAATATCCCTATTGGTTCCCTTACCCTAGTCCCACCTTTGTACCGCCCCATTCCCTCAGACCATTGGCCCTGATGCTCTCTCCGCCCCTCTACTTCCCTCTATTTAAACCCTGTACCCGCTGTTGTTTCTGGTCTTCGTTCCTGAAACCCTTCACGGGAGTGGCTGCGGTAAACCCTCCTGTGAGACCTCATTCGGAGACCCTGCCTGGACTCTTTTATCGGCAGCTTGCGTGTGCGTGCCTGTGTGCGTGTGTGCGTGCGCGCGCGTGTGTGTGCGTGTGTGCACGCGCGCATGTGCATGTGTGTGTGTGTGCGTGTGTGCCCGCTGCTCCGGTGGGTGTGCAGCAGCCCTACCGAAGCGGCTTCCTGCAGGGACGCTTTCGGGAAGGTTGCGGCGTTTTTACCATCAACACCCACCACAACAGTTTGGAAGCGGGCTTTAAAGCTCACGTGGTCCAGGAAAACCAAGATCATCTAGTCTAGAGAAGTGATGATTCCACCTTGGTCTTTGCTGTGGTGGAGCCCCTGCTGTTAGCAGCAGATGTACTATGAACGGCTCGGGCAAGCCACTCGACTGGGGAAGTCTGAACTTCTGAACCCAGTGCTGGTGATTCACCGTCATTCGGCAGCCAGAACCATAATTAGAGTAGAAATAAAAAAACCCAGTGCTCAGCAAAGGTTGTTTAAACAGTCATTAGAATATCAAATAAATATGGTGAAATATTTTCTTGCTAAAATGTTATTTGCAGTAATTGCATATTTTATCTTTAACAGCTAGTTGTGTTTGTTACCTGTCTGATTCTTTATTCAGACTTAAACGGTAGCAGCTTATTTAAAACTGCATTTATTATTTTTCCTATGCAGGTTGCATAAATGAGTGTCAATAGGAGCAGTATGGAAATGAATCAATTTGTAATTACAATAGCATTAAATATATTTTGCTAGTGTTTGAATGGAAAACATTTCACATGAAAAATTAATTCCACCCACTTGAAAGAGGAAATCAAAGTTGTGCTTTAGTCTCTGCTCTTTAAAAATAGCTGATAGTCAGCTTTTTATTTTCTTTTTTTATTTTTCAGCTTTTCTGTGGAAATGAAAGTGAATGTTCTTTCTTTAAAATGGAATTATTTAAAGAAACAAGAATAAAGTCTGTGTTGGAAAAGTTTAATAGCATACTTCCAGAAAATTTAGCTTGAACTGCAAAGCACTTGTAAGTAAGTTTAGTTGGTGAATGAACCTGAAAAGAATTTCTCAAACAAACAAAAGGGCAAATGAAGTGCCCATAGGTATTTTGTGGTGTTGTCCAAGCCTCATGAGTTATGCATGTCTTCCTACTTCATATGAAAGACAGGTAATTGCAGATGTAAGCTGTCATTTGAGTGCCTGAGGGTCCAGCTGTGCTTGCAAGTGTGAGGGAGCAAGAATATGCATATTTTCATATATTCATATACAGCTTGTTCATCTCCCAGTCAGAACAGCTGCTGCTGGAAAACCCCATCTTAAGAATATGGACATGTGGGTGTAATAGCAGAATCCCTAAAAATTATAGGGAAAATTACTTGATAAAAACATTTTTATGTACCAGATCCATCCCTGCTTAATTAAAAAGGCATGCATAGGCTGTCTGTGGTAGAACCATTGGGAGAGACATGTTTGGGATAGAACAAGTTATATATACACCAGAGTTTCTTAAGCATGTTATAAATAGGAAGAAAATAGGATCTTGAAATAAAAGTCATGCAGGAAAGTGAATAAAAATTCTAGAAAGGGAGGGCAGGGCCCAAGAACAAGGCAAAGGGGCTGTTGATGTAGTGGATGTTTCCTACAAGTTTGCACGTGGCATCTTGAAGCCTGCTTGCAGACAACCAAGTTCCACAAGGGTGAAAAGCAGCCAAAAGAGACTAGTCAAGGCCCCTGTGACCCATGTGAAAGAGAATAAATCCATGTCTTTCACTTCATACCGGTCTTAGCAGCAACAACAAAACCAAGGATGTCATCCTGGGAAATGTCTGCAGGAACTTAGCTATGAGGTGGATTGACGAATAGGCCCTGCATTATTTTTTTTGTAAATTATTTCAGAAGCTGAAATGATAAATAAATACATAATTGTTAAATGAAATCTAGAGAACCGCTTTCTATTTTAGGCACTTACTCTTCTAATTCCATTTCCTAATGTGAAATTATGGATTTAACTGTTACCTTATTGCAATAAATTACTATTTTCCCTTGTCTACAAATCTGGACATCGTGTCATGCAAACATAGGATATTCTACTCCTATGTGTGTTACAAACCCAGTGTAAATCCATCCTTATGTAATTTTTTGCAGAGCTCTTCATTGGTGGCTGAGAACCCTGTCCTCTTTAGAGGAAGCAAAAGCTGTTTGAGGATGGAAACTAATTCAAAGATACTAATAATAGCATAAAATTAAATTAAATAATTTTAATTTAACAATGAAAATATCTTTAGAAATTAGTTGTCCTAGGTGTGTGAAGATGGAGTCTGACTCAGCACAAATGAAGGGAAACTGATTTTGTTTCCTGAGATTCCCAACTGAAAACAAAGATCCTTTGAGGGGCGACTCTCAGTCAGTTTTTGTTGTCACTGACAAAATTGCAGGTAGAGAGTAACACAATAAGCATGTCAGAAATGAGAAGCTACCATTCAGCTGAGGACATTGAAACTTTAGAGTTCATGAATTTCTTTTTAGTGTATTTTTGCTGAAATGCTATTTGAAGCATTCCCGTTGAAGAGTAGAAGAGAACCAGATTGGCCTTTTTGCAGGAGTTAGCAAAATGCTAAAATTTATTTTTAACTAAATCTGACAGTTTCCCACAAAAATAGCTAAGAAATATTTGGAAATTTTCTTGTGTGTTTCAGTTTAGTGGTAACACTAAAATGCTTTGAGTAACATTTACTTTTTAATACCATGACACTGCAAAACCAGACATCATTTCAAGCTGAAAATTCAAACCTGTTGGTTTGAAAAGTACTTAAAGAAGCTGATTGGCAGAATGTCCTGAGAGGACCGACTTTCTTTCTTTTTCTCTTTTTCGCAAAATGAAATTTCACTGGAAGTGGTACGTGCCTACATAAAGGTTCTGTTTTGTCAAAACATTTCTTCTTCCGTTTAAAAAACTGTAGAAAAATGTTTGACTGGTACCATTCCTCAAGACTTGTTGATCAGCAAAACTGTAGGTGCTTACATCTCTTATATCCACTGCATAATGCATGATGTAAAGAAGATGAGATTTTACAATTTTTTAGGATTGAGAGAATGAACTGCAGAGATAATAGGCTTGGCCTGAAAATTCTAGTTCTATTAACATACCTGGTGCCGGTGATGTCCTTCCTTTGCTATTTTAGATGCATTCTGGCCAGACAGAAGGCACGGCTCTATTGCTAAAATTTCTTAGCTTACGGTACAGGTTAATATTTCAAAAATGAGCCTATGTAGCTTCATTTGTGCCCATGTGAATTTATGTGGAAAGCTACATTTGGGGAATTTTTTTCTACTTTAGCTGTGTTTTGACAGCTATGTACCACAGATGCATCTGCAGCAGGCTGTGTCCAGATTACTGCGGAAAGCAGCATGCCCTTTGTATGTGTATGGAACCCAGGAAAAGTTACTGGAAAACAATAGGAATGGAAGAAAAGAAGGTACTTACACAAGTGCCCATTTGAGGTGAAGTTCTTGAATACGTATGTTTCCATGCCCAAATATTGGTCCCTATTCCCTGGTTAGTTGTTGGCCTTGGGTAAAGTACACAGAGGGAAGAACAGAAAGGCTCTTGCACAAACTGTGTTCCAGCCGGTGAGGTTTGTGAAAGGCATCAAGAAAAGGCTGCATGACTGCAGATGGGAAGAGACAAGCACAGCAGGTTACATGAGCAAGTTGATGCTCTCAGTTCCTCAGTGGGGTCCAGAGAGCAGGTGAAGAACGTTGCACAGGTCACTAGGAAGGAGAAAAGGGAGGATCTAGTGAATCACACAATCATTTAAACTGGAAAAGACCTCTGAAGTCTAAGAGGTTCATTAAGCTGGCACTGCCAAGTCCACCACTAAACCATGTCCCTAAGCACCGTATCTAAATAAAGCAGTTTAAAGGCCCATACAGAGACTAATTTGGTGATATGTGCCAGCTAATATGAATTAGTCGAGAACAAGTCACATTAATACATCTATTTGGCTGATTAAGGGGAATTAAAAGGTGTGACATATCTTGACCTGAGCATGACTTTTGGCACTGTCTTGCATAAGCAAGTTAGGGAATGATCTAGATGAAATAATGATGAGTGGGGTGAATAATTGCATTAAAATTGCTTCAAAAACTGTTAAGAATAATTCCATCTTATTTTAGCAGTGCATTTTAAGCAGAGTCTTGTGGAGGTCTGTCTGTTTTACTCAGTATAGATATTAATGTCTCGGAAGATGGAATCTGACAAATGCTAATAATCTTCTTAAAATAAACAAATTTGATAAGAACTGAAAGTACTTTGACGGGCCAGATTTTAATTTAAAATAATCTAGATACTTTGGAGAAGTGATCCAAAATCAACAAGAGGGAATTCAACTACGGCAAGAGCAAAGAATTGTGGTTAAGAAAGAAAAAAGTAAAAGGCAGCTATCAAATGAGAAATATCTGCCAGTGCAGTTGTATGGTGAAAAAGCATTTGAGAGTTGGAGTGGAGTACAAGCTGGATCCTTTCTGGGAATGTATTACAAAAAGTGTAATGTGCAAAGCACATGGACATAAATGTTTATCTCTTCACTGTGCTGGTGAGACCTCAGTTGTAGTACTGGTACCACTGTAAAGTAGAATGAGAATGAGTAGGAGACATACAGAAAATAGCAGTGAGAATGCTAAAAACTTTGGGTTGTATAAGAAGACCCTGAACAAATTGTCTTTTTTCTAGAAAAGAAGATCAGTGAGCAGAAATTACAACCTTTTCCAGCATTTAAACTGATTGATGCAACTAGAGTGGTGATCATTATTCTCTGTAACTAGGTTGTAGGGTAGGAACTAACCAGCTTAACCAGCAAAAAAGACGTAGAGATGTGAACTGGAAAAGGTCACTTTGGGAATTTGTTGGATTCGTGTCTTTAGACAGTATTACAGATGGTTCAGGCCAGTGCCTATTAGAGAGGTTTTCCTGGTGGTTACCTATAGCTACGAGGGATCAGAGGAAGGTGTTGAGTAAATTGACTTACATAGCATCACACAGCCCTGATTTTGTTGATTAACATTACCTCTTGGGGATTCTCTCTTCAGCAAAGATATGTTAACTGCCTTATCACACACAGATTGATGGACTGAGCAGGAGAAGGTGCCTGCAGGTGAACACCTTGGTACATAATGTCTCAATACACCTGCTGCTTGGGTGCACAGAGACATCAGTGTGCACTGTTCTTGTCTGCCTGACTCTAAATGGGCACTCTCTATTCTACATTTTAACTGGGACAGAAAGTAATCTTTGCAAATATCCTCAGCTAAAGATAATCAGGACTGGAATAAAAATTGCCATCAGCAAACTGACATTGTCAGTTGCTATCTGGAGAAATAAATTCTTTGTCTGGTATATTCTTACATCCTGTGCTGAACTGCATGATCTTCTCCCTTTTGAAAATGTAGAGCAATTTTAATTTCCTTGGCAGTATGTGGGGATGCCCCAGATACCTAATAATCAGGCTTAAAAAGTAATAATTCAGACGTAATAGTGGCAGAGAGCTGGTTTCCAAGTTGTCAAAGCCTCAGGCTAGTATTTGATGACAACAACATACTTGAAGCTACAACTTCCTTGCATGAAGCCTGATGCAGTGGTCTGCTCTGCTGCCTGGGAGTAGGACAAACTCTTGCCCAAAATGATGCCAGAAATTGGGCTCATTAACCTTGGGATCAAGCCAAAACTCAGTACCCTGGGGTATAACTGTCTTACACGTTGGTTCAGAGATGCCTTGTGAATGTGGTTGTCAGGCAGCAGAGGGAATCAATTTTGAGGCGGAAGAATTTCAAGCTCATAAATCTGAGATGTCCTAATAACACAGTTTGCAAGTAAAAGTGAATAGGAGTGAGTTCCTTTTCTTTGAGATTGGCCATGAATAGCCATAAAATCTCTTAACATGTGTCCTGGATTTATGAACAGAGAATATGAACTTGTCCTGCTCCATCTTATACTGCATTTCGTTTGAGGGCAGGAGGAGATTTAGCCAGATAAGTCAATGGGTATCCCCTTTGATCCTTGTCATCGTACGGGTCTTTCCATACTACAGTTGCAATCCTATGATCTGTTGATGAAAGTGTTCTTTTCTGCTATACAGGACTGAGCATCTGAATGTTGGCTTTGCACATTTCAATCAACAGGACATTCCTAAAGGAAAAGTTTGTGTAAATTTTATGTGTGAAGATGTCTTAAAATAAAGTAACATTCAGCACTAGACCTGTACTTTTTCACACTGGCTGTAGGTCTCTCTCCAGACCAATAAACTAAGATCAGTTTAATGTTCAGTGGTTAAAGCAGAAATGCTCCCTTTGTCATTAGGGAGACTTTGAATTGGGTCCTTGACAGGGTATTTTTTAAGTATAGAAAATTATCACTTGGTTATTTACACTCTACTGTATCGTAAATCAATTTGATGGACAGGCTGCCGCGTGAATACATATTACAGAAATATTGAATACAAGTGAGGTCAGAGACTACAGCAAAACAAAGTAAGACCTGAAGGCATACTGAAAAAAAAGATTGCTTCTTGCTCTAATGCAAAATTTTATGGGTTTATGTTGAACAGTGACAGTTATATGCTATTTCCAACATTTAGAACAGGTAAAGAATACATTTGTAGCTGAACTTTGGTAAATTCTTTGTTTCAACTGTCAAAATTGCCAAGTAAAGCATCAGATAAAAATATTTCTCCAAGGAGTAACTTAAAAATCATCTATACTGTATGTACTCCTTGATACTTTGATTGCAGACAAACCTGTGCAGAATTGCCTTTAGACTGTAAGGACACAGAAGTTTACCATAACACAGGTTCTGCTGAATGGACAATCCAGTGATGTCATAGGAAGCCGTATAATCTTTGCAGCAGGCTCTGTGAGACAGTCTTACAGTTCTTGCTTGCACTTCCACTAAGGGCAGAGAGCTTTTAAAATTAGAAGATCCCACCCAAGACAACTCTCCCGCATGTGCAGAAACACATCCCTACTCAAGGGAGTACTGATGTGTACTTTGAGTTAAGCAGATGTCTTGGCAATACGTACTTCAGTGGGACACGAGCTTAAGCTTGATGTTAGGGAAGTGACACAAGAACATTTTCAATATATATGTTTTGATGGGAGACTTATGGAATTATTTCAGGGTTTGATTTCATGTGAAGCCTGTCATTTTGGGAGAGCTGAGATGAGCCTCTCCTCTTTTTAAAAACATTTGCAAGCGCAGAAGCCCAGACCCATTCCACTGAGCCTAATGTACCTTACAGAGGGATAACGCAGGGGGCTGGTTTCCCTGGTGGCACCCATTCAAAGTTGACTCTCCCTTCAGAGGGTCTAATTTTCACCAAGCTGGATGGTGGAATCTCACACTTTGTTGCAGAAGTCAAATGAAATCTAATGAACTGATCAACCGCAGTGCTGGTATAAAGGATAGAACAACATGGCACATCCTCACAAATCTCGATTTTAAATCTAGCAAATAAACTGCAGCCTTATAGCCCAACTGTGTTCTCTTGGATCTGAGACTTGAACAAGAAACAGTGAAAATGTCCTGGGAGGAGGCTTACAATCATATAGTGTAGTCAATAACAAAGCCTGGCAGTAAAACCAGAGGTTCATTATAGCTCTTTAAAATCTCACGCTTCTCAAACCAAGCTCACAACTTCATAGGAAACGGCTCATCAGTCTGACTTCCTCAAGGCTGGTATTACTGGCTGATTGTTTTTCAGTGCCAGTGACCTAATTACAAGCTTTTAGCAACAGGACAGAAGATGGCCCCAAACACAATGAGCCCACAATGCTTCTAGGCTGTGTTACATTTGCATGGTCCCTTGTCTGCACATGTTGCTTAGCCAACATGCCCATGAGCCATGCTGCTGTATTCACGTGGTGCTAAGGCCAGTTTGACAGGCACAGCCTCTCAGTTGGTCCCACTGGTCTCTTTGTGCCTGCTAAAAGTAGCTGTGTGGCTTCTAGACAGCTTGGAGTGTAAGCAGCTGTGCTGATTTTGGCTGGGGTGGAGTTAATTTTCTTCACAGTGGCTGGTATGGAGCTGTGTTTTGGATGTGTGCTGAGCACAGGGCTGATAACACAAAGATGTTTTCGTTATTGCTGAGCAGAGCATACACAGAGCCAAGACCTTTTCTACTTTTTGTACTGTCATGCTGGTGAGAAGGCTGGAAGTGCATGGGAGGTTGGGAGGAGACACAGCCAGGACGGGTGACCCAAACAGGACACTGTGACTTAATTCCTTGTTTTACTTTGCTTGTGCATGCAGCTTTTGCTTTTCCTATTAAACTGTCTTTATCCCAGCCCATGAGTTTTCCAGCTTTTACCCTTTTGATTCTCTCCCTGATCCTGCTGGTGGGGGAGTGAGTGGGTGGCTCTGTGGGGCTTGGTTGCTGGATGGGGTTAAACTGTGACAGCAGCATTCATCTGACTGTGGGCACAGCCTACAAGACCATGACAACTGAAAAGTGCATAGTGTTGGATCCTGCTGTTCTCTGCTAGGGCTGGACAAGTCAACTGCTGTTCTTTCACAGTGTGATGTGAAGTATGAAAGCATGAAAGCTCCTTTTAACTCTCCTCCCACTGTAAATCCACACCTGTGGACCTCTGGGAAATAATAGCTGGACTGTCACAAAGTCCTAAAGCGACTTAATGAGGATCTCTCAGCATCTAGGTTTTTTTAGGATAAAGCATTCCGAACTTCTGAACTATTTTGCATCGTGCTAGAAACAGAAATCTGACATTTCTCATGGTATGACAACATTGAGAACAAAGCATCTACAAAATGGTTAAGGAAATAAGGAAGGTATCAACAGTAGAGGAAAGAAGAAACAACTTCATGGGAACTGACAGGAGTTTCTCACTCCTACTAACTATATAAACCCCCAGTCCACATGCAAATTACTGGGCAGGTGACAAACAGATTTGTCCTGACAAGCTTCACAGTTGATGGCTGGTGTTTGAGCCCTGCTGGAGCGAGTTGCTGAGTGGAAAACTTGAAGCTGCAGTCATTAGCAGGAATTGAACAGATTTAGATGAAACAAACAGGTGCTAGTGAACATTGCAACATTTTATTTTGGTTTGCATACTGATGCTTTGAAATGTCTACTACTGAGTCACAAATGAGAATAATTGTCCTAGCTAAACTTTCTCAGTTTTGTTGTTTAGGCTGTTTTATTTACAGGGCAACAGATACTGATACTGTTGTCTGAACTGCCATTATTTGGGCACTAGGGAAAACAGAGAAAGCAATCTGCAAGTGATTTTTTTCTATTTTCCCCCATCTCAGCTGAAATATTAGTAATTTCCAATAACCTTTAGCAAATTCTTACTCAGCATGTGTTTCTTTGTACGGTTGTAAATGCCTACATTTCCGTTTGCAGTGTCTCATCTCTCTCTACCTCATCTTTGAAAAATCTGTTAAGGCAAGTTTGAAATATATCCTTCAAAATATATTTGGAATGTCTTTAACTTCCAATTTTGCCTTCATTCTCTTTTCTATACTTTTAAAAAATAATAATTCCCCTACTCTTCCAGCCTGATGATTGATTTGTTTTTCTTCAGAAACTGTCTGAAAGTTGTATAATGAAGCTAAAACGAATTCAACTTCCATCATTCTCCCTTCCCTTTGGAATCTTACAGCTATTGTATTCACTTCTAAAGCATCTGAATCTAAGATAGAAGGAGCTTTCCCAACTGCAATTCATCTAAATGTGTCCTAGTCCATAATTTCTGTATTTGTGCTTGTCTCTGCCTCATACAGTTTACACAAGGGACAACTGGGTAATGTATCTGGACGTAGAAGACAGATATTTTCTTCACAAAAATATACATTGTACGCAGTACCTTTTGTACTTTCTGTAATACCTAAATTACATTTATTTTAAATTACACAGAAGCCAGCGAAATCTAGGAGTAACCCCCCTGCATCTGGTAAAATAATGACAATGCATGTTATTTCTTATTACTATTGAGGCAATAAAAGTAACAATTATGGATTATTTTGCAGTGTTTTGTGGATATACAGCATGTGTAAAGTATTATAAATACTGTTTTTGCTGTTGTTTTGCATACAGATATCAAGTTACCAGTTTTGGTAGCATCATTTTTATGTTAAAAAAGGACTTGTAGAAGACTATAAGCATTCTGAAATGCACATGGAAAAAGTTCACTTTCCCCCAGTTTTTGGCTATGAATCTAGAGATTGAGGCAAAAAAGCTGAATTTTGAAATGTAATAGGAAAGTATGAAGGTGAAAAATTCACCTTTTAGTGATGCACTCTTACTGTGGAAAAAAAGGAACCCCGTCCCAGCCAAAACCAGGGCAACTCTTTTTTTCTGTCTTCTTGTTTCAGAAATAAATCTGGAAGTCTGAAGACTTTTTATTCAATGAGCAGTTCACCTACCCAATACGTGACACAGTTTCCTAGTAGAGATTTTTGTTCAGAAGCGGCTCTTCAGCAGCCACCAAACCTAGGCTGGTCTGTCTCTGCCAAGACTGAACTTTCAAGCCTGGTGTAGCTCCCAGTGGAAGGGAAAAGGACAGGATAAAGCTTTCAGGCCAATCAGGGGCCTTGCAAATAAAGACCTTTAACGTGGTTTAGCTTAATAAACAGGCAGTGGAGAATATGAAGTGCATCTTTAATTTATTACTTTGACATCATTTGCTGAGTAGGAGTATATGTCTGTGTCATATGTATTTCAGCAAGATCTTTATCAAGCATCTACTGGAAGATTTCCAGTGTTATAATCTGATGACAGTTTGCTTGGACCCTGCCTATTATTAATGCTTTGGTCTATTAGAAGTGTCACAGTTTATCCTGTGTTCTAGGCAGCTTGGGAGCTTTTAAGAGAGAAGAATGATTACCTCAAATCTGATAATATTTCCTCTTTTTAGGAAAACAAAATAATCTTTGATGTTTGTGATTTGGATTTGATCTCTGCATGAGCTGGGGTGGATCTAGGTGTCTGTGGTTTTATATGTGCTCTTCTTTTGCTCAACCAGTGAGCCATATGTGGTAAGACACAGTAAACTGAGACCAAGAGATGGAGCTTGGGGTATTCACCTTCGTCAGGCTTCATCATCAATCCCTTGCCCGGTAGCTGCCCACATATGTTGGGTATGAATGAAGATAGCCCTGAGCTCAATGGCATGTCTCCAAATCCCTCCCTGCTTAGGGGATTTGAATCATTATCTGCTTGCTTTCCTCTGAGAACACTTGGGAAGGGAAAAGCAGAATCAGCTGAATGAAATCTGGTCTTCTCCTTCCAGGCAGTTCAGTCAGCTTAGCAGAGCGAGCTGCAGGCTGCTGCCAGCTCTGATGGTGTTCACCAGAGCAATTCAAGTTTAGCTGAGACCTGGAAAGGAACTTGTTCAAAGCAGTTTCATCTTACTGAAGAGAATTGTCGGCCAGAATGTACACCTAATGTGCATCACAACTTCACTTGTTTTTTTCCAAAACACCCTGTTCAACTTCTACCTTCCACCCTTTCCCCAAGAAGAAGTCACAGAAGAATCTCCCTGATAATTTGTGAGCAAACACATCAATCCGTCTGTCCTCTGACCAGCATGACAGAACGGAAAGAACAGCGTGAGGTCAAAGCAGCATAGCCAAAATAAGTGTTGATCTAAAAGGTGAGAGTGGTATACCTCCACATTACAGAAACATTTTTACATCACTTGCCATCTGAAGCAAAGAAGTTTTTTGGGTTTTTTTCCTAAAAGCTAGCTGCTATTTTGCAAAAGAGCATGGTAATGGTGTAAAATCTTGTATCCATTTTAGGTCTATGCAGTGGCCAAAATATTCTCTGTACTGAACCCTTTTTAATGTATTTTAGAGTAAATAGGATGAAGAGGTTCCAAATTTGGATACCTGGCTCAGTCAGGTCTGAAGACTTTTCAGCAGAATATCTGTAGCCATGGAAATGGACTAAAGGGAAGCTTGCAAGAATTCTGGAAGAGCTTCAGAGACCAGACTAGCAGACAGGAGGTTTGCACTTTTTCAAAGGACTAACAAAAGCCTACCCAAGCTTTTGTGCTTAGCATGTTGATAATGTGCAGTAAGAAAGCGCATTGGGGAACGTCAGAATATGACATTCAAAGATGTTTCGTGTTAACTGGGATGTGTGGTGTGATTGCTAATGCCTAGAGACATGAGAGGAGGTAATAACCCACAGGAAAATATGATAGTTGTACCCAAAAGCTTCTGTCCAAGCAGCTTATCAAAGAACACAAAAGGAAACTGTCTTTGGGCCTTTTGGATTCAGGCAGCTGGATATTGACGGGGCTTTTTTGTCATCAGTTTGTGGTTACTCACTGTGACATGCTCTTTGGTCGTGACATCCTGTTGGAACAGAAGACCATACATGATAGATCCTATTTTGAAGGGGCACTTTAGCTGAAAACATTGGAGTGAGCTGTGGCGGTGGGAGAGGCAGTCTGGAAGAGTCACTACGAATATTCATCTTTGCATGGAGGAGGACCTGGTGGTGATCCCAGTAGAGCAAGTAGTGGCCTCTGAAAAATGTAGGCATGGAAAGAGAAAGCAGCCAGCAGGTGGTGGAAAGACGCTCAACAGCAGGGTATCTTTCCTTAGTTTGATAATATTGATAAACTGCCGAAGCTGGTTCCCAGCAGAGTCCACAGCATGGTGCTGATAATGATTTGACATGAACAGATCTGCTACACACTGGGAATCCCCAGGACCTCTAGGAACTCCAATATTAGGACTCCATCTGTGAATTTCAAAACACAGACATACAGAAAATAAATGGTAACAGCTTTGTGACTGTAAACAAACTGGATCTCCGGTTTGTCTGATCAGGTAGCTATGTCTGTGTTTCAAAGACACCAGTAAATCAACACTAAGGCAAGGCTGTAAATTCCAAGGCTTCTGCTATATTCTTTCAACTTTTACTCCTAACCTGTGTCACTTTGCAAAGCACAATCCTGACAGAAGAGTTCTGCTGGAGCAGTGCTATACAGAAAATAAGGGAGAAAGTTGGGGTAGCTGCAAATATCGTAGAATCATAGAATATGATGGAAGGGACCTTAAAGATAATCAAGTTCTAACTCTCTGCCATGAGCAGGGACACCTTCCACTAGACCATGTTGTTCAAAGCCCCATCAAGGTCATCATCCTGGCCTTGAACACTGCCAGGGATGTGTTATCCACAACTTCTCTAGCAACCTGTGCCAGGGTCTCACCATCCTCTGAGCAAAGAACTTCTTCCTAACATCCAATGTAAATGTCTCCTCTTTTACTTTAAAACCATTCTACCTTGCCCTGTCTAACATGCCCTTCTAGAAAGCTCCTCTCCAACTCTCTTTGTAGCCCCCTTTAGCTATTGAAAAGTTGTTATAAGGTATCCCCAGAACCTTCTCTTCTCCAGGCTGAACAACCCAAACTCTCTCAACCTCTCCTCATAGGAGAGCTGCTTCAGTGCTCTGGTCAGCTTTGTGGCCCTGTGGTGGTTTGGCCCTGGCTGGACTCTGGGTGCCCACCAAAACCACTCCATCAGTCCCCTCCTCAGCTGGACAGGGGAGAGAAAACAGAAGGCTCATGAATTGAGGTAAGGACCGGGAGACATCAATCACCAATTACTGTCGTGGACAAAACCTAGGGAAATTCCCCCAGTGTTCAGCCTTGTGTGCTCTTGTTCAAGTTCAATCTATTTTCTCACACTATAATTAACAGAAGGAGAAATAATTGGCAGAGAGCAATTCTTTTGTTACATTTTTGTCTTTCTTCTGCTTGAGAGTTGTCTTTGTGCAAATAATATTATTAATAGATCTGTTCCTCGTAAATCTGGACAAATAATGTGTGCAAATACATTTTATCTTTCAACTTCTTCTGGACAAACTATGACTACTAAACCAAAACTTTTCCACTAGGTTTGGGGGAAACTTGTCCAATGTGAAGTGACTATTGTCAAAAAGAATATGTTTATAGTACATTCAAAATACTTTTATGTTTGAGTTTAGAAATATCTCTTATATTTGAAAAAGAGCATTTCTGAAGGAGCATGGCAACTAATAAGAACTGTCTTGAAAATCACTCACATAGGTATGTGAATGGCACCACAATTATTACATTTTTTAACAAACACACTTTCTTTGCTTTGAAGTGACTCCTTATCTCTTCTTCCCGCAACAAATCCAATGCCTTACAACTAATATAGGCAGGTTTTGTTGCCAGAAATCAAACATTAGCCTTACAGTCATAGGAATGGAAAAATAATAAAATACTCATTTAAGAAACGTGAAGGTTTACAGTAAAATAGATTTAGCAAAGCTACCTCACCCATCTTCTCTAAAAGACATGTCTTCTCATCTTCACCCATTAAAATAAACTTACTGAGCAAATTGCTATTTTCCCTCTGAGAGGTGTCTTTCTTTTGATTCATTGAAGTGCCTGGTATCAAGGGAAAATGTCTGTGGGCAAACACCTCTGACAAAAAAGCACATTAGCTGTGCCTCATTTTCGTCCATTCGTTTTATAAAGTGAGCAGTCACTTCTGCAGGCTGAGATTGATCAGCTGAAATGGCAAATGTGGTGAAAGTGCTCAGAAACATGCCTGGGATGTAAAAAGAAACGTAGTGGATGACTTAGCTTGCTTGCTGTTTTTCTTCTAACAGAAGGGGGAAAAGCATGATCATGAATATTCTAGGTCCTTCAAAAACAAAATAGAGAATATACAGAGTGATTTGGACCATGAATTTTCAAAATCAGCACTGGAAAAATAACCTCAGATTCAAGGCTTTTTTTTTTGTGAGATATGGCAAAAATTGAGAGCCTGAGGGAATCAGAGATTTTTAATACCATCTGCTTTGTGATAGAGGCAGCCACAATGGTACCAGGAGTGGAACTACCAGCCCAATGTGATGTATGGTTCAGAATTCACTGAGAACTCTTACAACACCAGTGGTCAAGCTGAGTCAGACCCTAGGCCCACCCAGCTCAGTATCACACCTCTGACAGCAGAAGAAAGCAGATACCCAGAGGAGAACATATGGACAATGCAACATATATGGCCTTCTCTGAGTGCTACCCCAACCTTCAATTATTTGTCACTCAAAATACAATCCTAAATATGTTCTGCTCTTCATGAAGCGATCCCATGAGCAGAACAAAAACATGGCTGGGTTGTTTGGGTCTGAAGATTGCCAGCATAAATACTGAATGATACCTGGGAAGAAGTTCTGCATTTCTTGTTCCTCATGGCAAGGTTTCCCATTACTCTGCTAGGCTCAAAAATTCTCTGTTGGCAGTCACTTACGTGTGCCTTTGAGAAAATAAGTGGGGATTTACAATAAATGATTGAAATTGATGAGACAGTAGACCTGTTTGGATTTTCTTTGCCTCATCCATAAGGGATCTAGTTCACACCCCCCAGGATTGCAGCGTGATAGCGATCAGCATGAAATTGGCTTAAAAGTGTATTCCTGTCCCCAAATGCTACAGTAGATCCATGCTGCTTTTGCTTGTGCTCCACATGAGTTCTATCAACCACAGTATTAGAAAATTTTCCTGGCATCCAGTAAATTGTTTTGCATATACAAACCATATTTGAAGAGTAAGGTATCATAAGTAATACCATCTTGCTTTAATATTTTGAAGAATTCCTAGAATAGACAAGTGCAGTTTTGGCTCTTCCCTTCTACTCTTCTTTTTTTGGGTCATTATGTTTCTTGAAAATTATAGATGCTAGATATTCTGAGGCAGAAGATGCAAAATTCATAACAGACATATCCAAGTTCAAGCTGAAGAAATTACAGTTTTGGCAATGACAGAGATGTATTTAGAAACATTGCCAAAATTCAGTGAAAATCTTTTACTTAAGGAAATATTAATTCATCTGGCAAAAGAGGAGATCTGAGAAAATCTGCTGACTCCATCTGAAACAAGAAGATAACCCAGCTTTTTTCTCTTGTAAATCTTAAAAGATTTTTAGATAGAAATTCTTTAGCCTCAGCTTGATTTGGCTTCTTATGTTGGTTTAAATTTCTTTGCTTTCACTGCCCTGGCTTTTAGCATAGTGATTAAATAGTTACATATTATTCCACAGTTTCTTTCAGGATAGAAAGATAAAGTTTGGGAATTAAATGCAATTTGATGAGAAACAAGACAGGACTGAAAGTGCCAACTCAGCATTTGGGGATGGCTCCTAGCTATTGACCATGGCTCTGAGGCAACACAAGAATTACTGAGAAAGGTGATTTTATTGACTGTTCCAGGTGACCAGGCTATCAGGAAAGAGTTATGGCTGTGCTTTTGTGTACATCCATTTTCACTTGACTCAGTCGTAAGCATCTCCTTGTTAAAACGGAAATCCTAATTAAAAAAAAAGTCAAGAACACAACAAGAACATTAATCTACTGCTTCCAAACTGCTGCTGTGTATCTACCAGTGTTAAATTTTAACTGCTATAGCACCCATTAATGTTATAAAAGACTGCTCAAGAAAAATTCAGCTATTCCACATGATATTGGATATGGTGGAAGGAGCCGTGTTTGAGAAAATTGAGTGGATGATGTTCTTTATCCTAATTCAGAACCTAATCCTCTTCTTCCTGGAGCAGTTTTAGGTCTTTGTTGTTGACTTTGGAAAGAGGATCAGCCCTATTGGTTTTGTATGGGGAGTGGCAATCAGATTAAACAAAGTCAGCATTACTGGTTTGAAGGATTTACGTCATTGCAAGCATTTATTTATTCATTAAATGAATTTCTCTTTACACTAAGGGCAATATTCAAAAGACAAATCAAGATAGTAACATTCAAAATATTGCTATATACTAAAAAGCGTTGGGATCTATGCGGTATTAAGGTTTTCCTTCTCACTTGCCCTACAGCATCTCAGTACATGGTGAATTCCAGGAACAGGGATGCTCCTGTGCAGTCCTTGATGCATGAGACCACCCTTCCTCCCCCCTGAGTTGGAGGCATCAGGCACTACCTGCAAAGGAAGCCTTGACCCACGCTTCTTGTTAGGCCATGTCTTACACGACATCCACTATGAAGTCTTTTCTGTTACGATTTTTATAGATATTATCACTTAGTATCTGAATGTCTTCCAACAGCACTTTATACAGTATGAATAACATCTGTCATATGTTGTTTGTTCTCTCTTCCTTTCCGCACTTGGGGAATGGAAATGAATGCAGTGACATTTCTTGTTCCAGAAGGGATTTTAAAGAAAAATAAACATATATTTCCATGTATTTATGTGTATAGAGATGACAGAGTCAAAGCAACCTGCTTTGTCTGGAAGAACCACATGGGTTACAGTGGTCCCAACCACGGGGTACTTTACTTCCTTACCTCACTCAGCCCCCACAGACACTGTCTTTTTTGCACAAACAAGCTGTACCCCTTTTCTAAATAGTTTCATTGTCCTCTTTAATATAATTGCCAGCTACAGCCTTCATCCTGAGAATTTTTGAACGCATTTTTTTCAGACCATTGAAGCCTCAGCAAAGAAATCAAAGGCACTACTCAGAGTGAACAGAAATTGATTTGCTCATCAGTGTTGCTGAAGTGCAATGTTCTGTTGGTCTTGATGTGTTATTACCTCAATTAAGTCTCCCTTCTGGGGAAAAATATAATGTATTTTTACCTTAAGCAACAAGATATAGGAACCTCATAGTATGGGGTGACATGGTCTGCCAGCTGACATAGGATCTCATCTGTGCCTCAGCCAGTCAAAACAGGATCTAGGAATACAGGCAATTTGTGATAACACTGGACTGAATCTGTCAGGAAAGAAGGATATTTTTCGCCTTTATTTCTTTCTTTCTTGTCTCAACAGAAAGGACTGAAAAGTTTGGCCCACTTTTGCCCAGACTTGATAGAGGAAGATGATGTTTGGAAAGTGGTGACTTAATATGGAAATTCAAGGGCTGTTTTGTTTGTTTATTTTAGTCCCATATTGATTCACTCACACTTTTGAGCCAGTCTGAAGGAAGATGAATGAGGAAAATCTGGAGGGATCTGCTGGGGTTCCTGTAGGATTCCACACCAAGCTGGAACGACTTAGCATCGATGAGCTCCAGAAAGTGGCAGCTAGGTGGGATCCCCAAGGACATCTCAAACATTCCTACATCCTTAAGTTTGGGGAACTGGTCTAAGCTTGCAGAACAGCTTACAGGACACTTCAGATCAATCTGGAATGATACACGTGTGGTCATTGGCTCACCAAACTCCACTGACTAAATTGTACTTAAATGAGAAGATTTGTACAGATGTTAAACTGTCTTTTCCCACTTCTGTAGAAAATGCCTGCAGGTGTTGGTACTGGAAAGGATAAGGAGTTGCTGAATAACAGAGCTCAGAAAAAGTGCTGCACTCCATGAACTGAAGGAAGTTTAGTCCTCTTCCTCATCCAGGGCAGCAGACAGCTGTCAGCTCCTACAGCTCAGAGACACAGAGGCAGAAGGACATCTCGGGCTGTGTATGTGGGGGTTGGGTGTGAGGATTATGCTTCACAGGTGAGGAGCTATGCTGAAGAAACCAAGACACCCAAGGTATCCAAAAGGAAGCCAAGCAAGCTCTTTCCTTTCAAGTTATTACTTGAGCTGCCTTCTGATTGAGTAGCAGCACATACAACTGCCCAGAGATGAAGACGTCTTCCATTCCTTGCCTTTTGCCATGGCTTTCGTTTCTTGACAACATGTGAAGTCAGGAAGGGCTTGAGTACCTCACCAAGTGGCCTATTGAGCAGAAATGACTTTTGACCTTGCATTTGGGTCAAAATGAGAACAAATTAGCTCAAAGGCCTCTGAGTTGAGAGTTTGATTTTTCTGGAAAGATTATAAAGACCTTCTTTTGTTAGGACAAATGACTGTGGTCTTTTTTTTATTCTTTTGTCTTGAAAGCTGGCCTATGATCCTTGAAAAGCTTTCTACAATTGTTAGGAAAAATTAATGTGGTCTATTTTTAGATTCAAAGCTTATATCTACTCCATTTAAGAACTGCATAGATATTGTTTCGATCCGAGTTTCTACCATAAAGACAATGCAAGCTTAAGTGCAATTTTTGTGAAACGCTTTTCCCACCAGTACATGGCAATGCCACTCACAGTGTTAAACATTTTGGTTTATTTCCCTGCTCTTTCCTTCAGTTTGCAACACGGATTTCCAAGGTGTGTAATGCACGTGACTCGGTGTCATGTAGGGAACAGACAATGGGAAATGGATCTCCAATTAAATGCAATTGCTCTTCAAGGGTTGCTGCCCTTGTTTGAACAGGGTGCATGGGTGAGAGTTTGAAGTACTGCAGATGCATGTTTTTAGAACTGTGATTAATTTCAGTTAAAAGTTTTGACTTCTCTCAGCTACCTCCATTTCCTACCATGTCTCCATGTGCCACACAGCAATGTGGCTGTGGCTGGCTTGGAGCTGCCGACAGTAGGTGAGAGTGCAGAGCCCACTCACGACAGCAGCAAAGCTCAGCATGGCAGTGGTTTGGGAGGAAGGTGAACCCTGTGTAAGGAGTGTTTCAAAGGGCCAGAACAGATTAGTGGAGAATTAGTGGAGCTCAGGGAGGTGTAAAAGAAAAAAGATGGAAGGTGCTTTGGGCAGAGCAGCTGAATCTCTTGATATATTGCCTCCCTGACCTTCAAGTTATCTACTTCTTACCTTGGCCCTCAGCCAGCTTGGTGTTTCTGGAGAGCTAGGACCAGTTCTTGGGTAATTTCACCGCAGAACGGTTCTTATTCTGGTATGCTTGCTCCTTGAGTTTCCATGTCCCTCTGAGATGTGAGATGCCTTATGCCTCACACCCACCCTGTGCGTACATTCGACCCAGCCAAGCTCCACCACTCTTTGCTCACCTCCTCTGCTTCCCCTGTGCTCATGCTGGAAACCAAAGCTGGCTGGGAAAGACCTGCAGTGTCTCAGCACAGCTCCAGGACAAAATCAGGGAGAACAGAGCCCGGGTCTGTTTATCACTGGTTTATCAGAGCACAAGGCAGCCGTGTCCCCTGACACAGCCTCGGAAGGGACCTGTCTGTGAGTTTTGCAAATGGAGCGAGAGTGCCACACTTTCAGAAAAGTGTATTTTGTCTCACAGCTGATTGAATGAGATGGATACTTACCTTTTATGCACATGTTATGATAGATCTCATGCCCACAAATTCTGTTTCTAGGCTGTAATTATGAATGCTCATATGTTTTATTGCAAAGCATTAACGGGAGTGCCAGCTGTCAGTTCATTGCTATGCTGCTGTAGCAGAAATGAAAATCTCTAAAAATTGTCACTCTCTTTCAAAGCAGTGGAAAGAAATGAGAAAGTTTTGCTGAATTTCCACTGTCTAGTGCAAATACTATTAATTCTAAAAAAATAACACAGGTCATTATCCATGAAAAGATCCGAAAATCTGGCTTCATGTAAAAAATATTATTCCAAGCAGAAAAACTGATTGTGTGACATAAGATAGGACCAAAATGTACTTTACAAGGTGAGAAGCTGTGGCCTACTCCAGCAAATGTTTTTATTCTCAGACCTCCATATAATTGTAACATAAAAGTCAATAAAGTGCAAAGAATGACAAACACTTCTGATGAGCTTTCTCTCAGCAAGACCACTGAAGTGTTCAACCTGTAAAATATTTCCCTGAAAGGCAAATGGTTCTTGTCGGATTAGGCTAATTCTCCAAGAGAAAAAATATTGTTTCAGGAGCCATTAGCGACAAGTTGGAGATCAAAGGAAATGCCTAATGAAGCAAAATGGCTGAAAAGTGACAAAAATCAATTAAACGTCTGAATGGTTTCTTAACTCCGTGCTGTAAAAACTACACACTGGAAGATGTAATTTCTAGTCTCGATAGGTGGCAACCTGACACCAAACTGCAAAGTCAAGGTTGGCAAACAACCTAAAGGGGCAAGTGTGTTCCATTATTCTGGCTGTGGAAAATACATTTGGACCAATCCTTATTGCATGAAAACTGGAGAAAATTAATTTCCTTCTCTGCAAAATCAAAACTTAGTACAACTTCAGAGTCCAGAAAGGTGAGCAAAAGTTTTGTGTCTGTTTAAGAAAATTATGAAGATTTCAGGAGGAATCCAGGTGGATTTAGTTCAGGTTTTTCTCCACACTGAGTAGGGACACGGAAGATGTTCTAGTAGCAGAGGCGTGACTCCTTTATTTCTTATCACACGGCATGAATGGCATATACTGGGATAATAATGTGCAGCTTATTTGCAAACTTCTCTGAGTAACCTCACTAAATATTGCCTAGTGATATCAGAAATTAGTGGGAGGTCATGGAAAAGCTCCTTTCCTGGGTTTTAACTCGTATCTTGCCTTCCAGTATTTCCCACCTCCTCGCTGTCATATTTGGCTCACTTCATTCTACGTTACTACAAAGTTTCCAGGAAGGATGTCAAAATACCTGTAAAAAGATAAAAACCTAGAAATCTCACTTTATAAAGTATAAATGAAATTGACAGCTTCTGAGGTCATACGGAGAGGATAAAGAGAATTTTTAAACTAAATGTTGCTTGCATTTTCCCACCTTATTTTCAGTAATACTTTTCCTTTGTTATTTTAAGATAGTGGTATCATTCAGCTGGGAAAACTGGGATATAAACATGAATTCAGAAGAATTTATCTGGCATGTTCTTTGTAACTCACAGAGATGAGGGGATGATATAGAAATTTTTCACCTCCAGACTGATCAGAGATTAGTCCCAGTTATCCAGACCTGAGGATTTCTATCATCTCAGTGAATGCAGTTGGAATATGGATACAGCTCACCAGCTGTGTAATCCTGGACAGCCTTCTTGACTGGAGTCAGGAAGTGCCTTGCCAGTGCCATAATTTCTGCAATTGTTTGAGTGCAACCTGTTATGTCCTGAAAATTGTTTTTGTGCCCCATCCTCATTTTGGGTACATCTCATCATATGTCGTTCAGCAATGAGGCCAGAGGAATAGTTTGGGACTGGTTTTTTGCTTTCATGAAAACATAATGAGCTGGGCAATTACTTTTAGTGCATTTCCAGCACCTCTCACCTGTGTTACTTGGCTCTTTGTTAAATCCTTTCATGTGTAGGAGATGAAGCACGCTGCATAAACAGAAAGCACTCTGTATTCTGCGTCGATGGTGGAAGTTCTTTGTCAGCTGTACTTTTTCTCATAATTTATTTCCAAGATGCATGCTCACTTCTTTGAGTGTTTCATAACACACAGTTTATTATGGGGGACCACATCAGCTGTTTCATTTCATACTTTAGTAGAAAAGCAATCCATCAGTCATAATTAGACACACTGAACCAGACTGTGCAGTGTGGCAGAGGAATGCGCAGTGTGAGGGAAAAGAAAGTTCATGACTGCTGACAGTTGTTGTTTGACTTCCTTGGTACGGCTCCTGTGAGACCTAGAGTGGAGACAGGGACAGGGAGCAAACTGATGGAGAGGAGGGAGATTCTTTTACAGGGGCTGACAGTGAGCTTCTTGCTTAGGGGTTCTGAATTGTCATACTTGTAGGGCCTGAAAATGGACAATGTGAATACCTCGGCATGAAAGTATGGAATAGATGCCAGAGTGGTTCCACAGCACCTGCGAAGCATAAGTGTGAGACCTTGCAGAGGCTGGACTGGGGGATTGTCTGTAGGTGAAACGTGCATCTCTCTAAACCTCCAGGAGTAAGCCATGATTATATCATCTGTCTGTAGAAATGTGGCCATCTCACCTTAAAATATTTTAAGAAAGCACCCATGCATTAATTAGCATCTTTTGTTATGTGTTTCTTTATGAATCACAGAAGACCCCAGGTTGGAAGGCACCTAGGAAGATTATCTGGTTCAACTTCTCATTAGATCTTGAAAACCTCCATTGATGGGAACTCTACCACATCCCTGGGGAGGTTGTTCCAGTGATTGGTTTTATCACTGTAAGAAATGCCTTTCTTACACCAAGATGAAACCTAGCCGTGTTGCCACTGGTCTTTTCCCTGTGGCTCCTTGTGAAGAGAGATCCTCCCTCCTCTTTGTAGCCACCCTCTAAGTACTGGAGAACTGTGATGAGGTCCTTCTGAGCATTCTCTTCTCCAGGGCTCCATGGCTCCTTCAGTCTGTCTTCATAGGGCATATTGTCCAGTCCTTTGATCATTTTCATGGCCTTCCTTTGGACTTTCTCCAGTCTGTCTGCATCTTCCTTGAGTTATGGGGGTGAGAACTGGGCACAGTTCTTCAGGTGAAGCCTGACAAGTGCCAAGTAGAGTGGGATGATCATATTTCTATCTTTACTGGTAAAGCCCCTTAATTCTTTCTTTCTTCCTGAGTGGAAGTTCTATTTTTGGAGTGAATGTCCCAGGTAGACATGAAGCATCAGGAAAAACTGCAAAAATTGGTGGAAGAATCTGCCAGTCTTGTGTTTCAGCTTTTCACATTACTTTTAATTTCATCTCTCTGAGGGAATCTCAGTAATTTATCTTAATAAATGCATAATTTGCTAGTGACATTTCTTTTTTCTTTTTAGGTTATTCTAAAGTAACTTGAAAATTTGATTTGCTGAATCTAAATCTCAGTGCTGAGCTGGATTTTTTAAATCAATAATCAGACAGTAGCTGAATAATGAGGATAATGGATAATTAGAAAAAGCATATGGCTTCTTGCAGCTTCATTATTCATGCCAGAAAATCACTGGGCAAACACTCTTAGTCCAGTATATTCCCTGAATGCTGAGTAAGTGAAACACAGCTAAATCCTGTGCTGTGCTCAGGCTGAAAAACTTGTGGGACTGGTAAACACCTCCCCCTCACCCCCCTAAATGGCATTAATTCTACTTCTTAGAAAAAAGCAGTGAACCTTTATTATCTATTGCACTCCCTCTCCAGAAAACCCAAGATCTGGTTAGCACTGCAAAACTACATCATGACATTAATTCCTTCTATCCTGAACACGTGTTGGATTTCTAGACACTCTCTGTGAGAGAGGGTTTTTTAGGTGGACAAACATGCCCACAGTAGGCAACGTTTGAACTGTGACAGACCAAGACTTGGTCTTAAAGCAACTAAAATGGTAAGAACTAATGGAATAACTAGGAGTTTCTCAGTAGATATGAAATCTTTATTGCTTCAACATGTCAATATGTCACAAGGTTTGGAAGTGCAAATTCTGCTCTCCTATAAGGCAGGGGGATAACATCCCTAAGCTTACCTTATTTATCCTGTTTAAGTCCTCAGATGACTTAAATGTGAAAGGAGTGCTGAAATCATGCTTAGTAATAAGATGCAGGGCACTGGGCTTGTCCTTAACTGCTCTAGGTCCTCTTAGCTCACCTGGTGACATGCTCATGTGCTTCACTGGTAAGCTGATGTATAACAGCTGTGTTAAGTGTTGCTAGAATGACCTGATTTTAGAAATAACATTCCTAAATCAGCAGGGTCCTCCCTTCTCCCCTGTTATTTATCTGTGTACTCACCATTTTCTCTTAAGCATTAAGATCTCTTATTAACCATGTCTGTTGGTCACTATGATAGTAATTGAGAAGGTTTCTGAGAACTTACTACTAATGTTTGCTACCTTGTGGTCCTCCTTTCCCTTTGTGATGTTTGATGCCAGTCTCTGATCACCTAAAACAGGCAGCTGATTGCATTGGGCTTTTCAGACACGTATTGATTGCTGCGAATTTCAACCTCCAGGGTGTCTTTTGGGCAAGAGATTACAAATGAACATATCAGTGCCATTTCCGTATTATTTCTAATGGGAGTCAGCTGCCTATTTTAATCAGGATGTACTGACATACAGGCTACACTACGAATAATTTCAGTGTGAATAACTCTCCAAGGTGAATCAGCATTTAGCTCCTGAGACTTGCGAGTGAAGTATTTTCCAAGATTGTTTCCCTAACATGTGTTCTCCTCAACCTGTGCAAAAGGTTTGGCAATACTTAACAGCTGTCTTTTATTGTCCATGAACATAGTAGTTTGTGATGTTTGTGGTCGAGAGCTCTGCAAAGAAACACAGAGCTGACCAAAGCATTGTATCAAAAATAAGGCTTAACAACATTGGCATTTTCCCTTTCCTTTTAGTTTTTTTAATAGGATGATCCAGTATGAAGGACACACAGCAGTTTTTCAGTCACACCAATTTATTTTAACAAAAAATCTTCTCTCTTATCTCCCAAGGTTTGAAACAAAATAAGCTTAAAACTGAGTGATTCATTTCTATTTGGAATAAATACTCAACATTAGGTGCCACGATAAAAAGCCATTGTAGAGAACAAATGGCAGTAATTGAGATCTGAGTACTAGGTACATGGGTAGCATCCAAATCTATTTAATGGGTGCTGGAAAACAACTTGAAAAAACCCAACACTCTCAGATGAGTGCAAATTGCTGTGGTGGAAAGGGCACAAGGAAATCTGTCTTATCTGTGCACTGTATATACATTTCCGTCCAAACAAAGCCATAAAATATATATAGAAATGACAGAATAAGGTCTCTCCAACTTAGTGAGAAAACCTCAATTTTATTTGTCAATTTTTCCATTTTTGTCTTCCTCTTTTGTATATATAAAAAAAAAAATCTGGTGGTTTTCAAGAGCATCTGTTACATAAGAAAAAATGAAAAACTGCAAAGAAATCACAAAAATCACATCTTAGAAAAGAAAGGGGAAGAAGTAGCTTATGGATGCATGAACTAAGTGTGTTAAATAGTACATGCTGATAAGCAATTTGAAAAATATTAATCAACATCCTTTGAGCATAAGCTCAACACAATTCACAGCCTACAGCTGTGACTCAGAAGGAAAGTTCACTATTAAAATGTCAACCTTGTCATTTACTCCTTCTGCCATTTGCTTAATTCTTAGAGGAAAACTTTGTTCATTAATGCTGTTTTTTTTTATTGGTAGCAGTTGTGCTCCGGTGAACATTTCTATTTGCATTCAGTCCTCGAATTTGGACCTCTCTTATGAGAAGTTTACAGGTGATCCTGTGCTGTGTTTAGTATTTGACTCTTTGCAGCTTTGTGTGTGCAAATAGCCACAGCACCACACAGCAAATGATTTAGTTAAAAACAAATACCCGGGAGAGTTCTTAACACAATCAGGAAGAGGAAGAGAGCAGAAGACAATAAAATGAGCTTGGAACTTAATTTCCTTCTAAGAGAGTCTTCAGGAGCACATACATCTAGGACTTGAACACTAAATATGTGACAAGTCTGGGGAGTATCATATATTAAAGGCTGAAGTACACACTATTTTCCAGTTGACCAGGGGACTAGCAATGAAGCAAGATAAAGCCAGGAAGAGAAAGCTATAAAAAATTGCCTATTCCTCTTTCCAAGCGGAGCCTCTGATTGCACTGAAGAACTGTGCAGGGACTATTGAATGCTCACTATGGATATTCACAGTGGAGGGGGGTCCCTTAGATAATTTTGTCGTCTTCTCTGAGAGCCAGAGAAGAGGTTGGTGGTCCTGTGATATGTACACATCCCTTAAGATCCATGGTGATTAGGGGTGCAAATGTGAACTGGAGTAGCAAACTGTGGTAGAGAGATATGGGGATTCTCACAGTATTATTTATTCTCAAACTTAACTACAAAGAAATTTCCATGGGCCTGGGTGGTATGAGCTACTTTACTTGGACATGTTTTGCTCCTAAAAAATTTCAGGAGTGTGCTTGCTGGGAGGAATGAACCCTGTGATTATGCTTCTGTTATCTGAATTGGACAAAAATGTCATGCTCAAAGGAGCAGTGCGTTTTTTCTATAAGCCTGATTGTGACTGACACCCGTTACTCACCTTTCAGATGAGCAGATAATTGGAAATGCACTCTTCTATCATGTCTGACTGGGCCTCTGAGGACATCCCTATTATCTCTCTATTATGTCCTTTAGGGAGAATGGAGCTGCTTCTTTAATAGGCCCTCTCCAGCTTTCACTCACCATGATCAGCTTCTTACTCATGTTGCTCTGCTATGTGGGTGATCTGCTCTTCAGTGCTTGAGCTGCCCTCACAGCTACCAGCAGAGTAAGGGGCTGCTCTGTGTGAGCAGTGCTTTCATAGTTCGTCCCAAAACATTGTCCTGGGACACTCAACAGCTCTTGCAAGTTCATGTCACTCCACTGACTCCACTGTGCAATGGACTTGCAGTGGTTGGCATCAGTCTGTCCTAGCCTTTGCTGTACTGTTCCATGGGCCTCTGTATCTCCTTTCTTCCACAACACATTCATTCCTCCTTTGCTATTATTTTCTTTCCCAGCTCTTGCCATCCTCTCTTCTCCATAGTCTCCCATTCTGGACCACTGCATTTTTACCTGCACCCTGACCAGCTCTTAGCTCTGGTGGCATCTGTGGAAAACCCTCAATAATTGTCATAGCCCAACCCAGCTGACTGTGCTGAGACATCACTGATTTTATTAGCTTGAGCCTCACTTCTGGTCTCATCTGTGCATGAAAAGTATCAGGGAGCTGGGAGCTCATGGCTCCTGGGGCGTTGTTCAGAGCAAGCTTCTAGGAAGGCAGGCAAGAGGGCAAGGGATATCCAGGGCTCCAGCTCCAGCTGGGTACTCTGTATTAATATATCCCTGGGCAAAACTACACATTGGGTGAGACAAAGACTGAAAACAGGAATGCTGCCTTGTTCCTGTGAGTTTTTCATCTCTGTCACCCGAAAGCTAGGCTGTATGCTTCCTTCCTGAAGAGAGAATACTCCTGGTAGACCTCACTTGCCCCTGCTTTGGTCTTGATTTACACCAAGTTGAAGGCAGCAATCCAGTGCATGTGAAAAAGCGGCGGATGCTTTAAAATGAGGGCTGAAGGACTTACACGGAACAAAAGCAAAATTGTATTAATCTCGTTTCTTATGGCCACCCTGTGTGCTGAGCTGGATACTTTTAATTTGTAATTAGAACTCACTGGTTTCACAAGCTACGTGTAAGGTCTGCTGTGTCAGCACTTACTGACAGCATTACGAGGTTACTCTCAATATTGGATAAACTCTAGGGAACCAATAGCACTTAAAGTGTTTGTAGGATTTCAGGGAGTAGGACGTTTAGGACATTACTTTGCGCCTCAGAAACAATTTATAATCTGAGGCAGGTACTCGCCTGCTTGTATGTGAAAAATAATCTCTCGCTTCGACTCCAAGAAATATCCCTGTGCTAACACCTTTATATAATGAATGTATCTTACTCAGTTTTGGTGTTGTGTTTTTGTTTGTCTTTTGGAGGGGGGGTGTTGGGTTTGTTTTTTTTTTCTTTTTTTTTTAACAAAAAGGTCTGATCAGAAGAAACATGGACTAACTTTCATCAAATGGGCTTCCAAAAATCTACCCTTAGACTAATCTATATTTCATTAGATGAAGTACATAAGAGGCTGTATCCCTCTTGATTTATGAGCAAAAGTTTTATGAGAAATAGGAACTGTATAATGTAGCTGATCCATCATTCAGAATAAGTATTAATAATCCTAGCAAAATCAAAATTCTTCTGTGTTGCTATCCAGTGAGACATGAGATAATTTTCCAGAGGTCCCAGAACACTACAACATGGCTAAACTGGCCTTCGGACCAAGTGCTACACTAGAATGTGTAATTCCTTGGAAAAGGATCATTAATCTCAATTTTGACCTGAATTAATATACTCCGAGGATGACAACACACTTTGGCTTGAGATTTGTGTACAGCGACAGACGAGGAGAGGACTTAAAAGGACCTGACTAAGGTTTTGTGTTCTTGCATGCAGTAATTAGCCTATTAGATTGTATCATTTCTTTACAGCCATTTCAGTTATTTAGAACACTATGTTACAGCAACACACTGGCTATTTTCAGAGCAATGTACAGCTTGTAAGGAATTCACTCCACTGCAGAGAGCTGGATTATGATCCTGTGTTCAGGCTGACGCTCTGTGAGACTGCTTGTGCATCCCCTACATGCAGCAAACATTCTCATGAGGACTTTGTCTAGACAAGGCAGTACTACGATTTGCCCCAGCAGCATTCCTGTTTTCAGTCTTTGTCTCACCCAATGTGTAGTTTTGCCCAGGGATATATTAATACAGAGTACCCAGCTGGAGCTGGAGCCCCGGATATCCCTTCTGCACATGGACCAAGAAATTTCTGGGCCACAGGGTGAGACTTGGACACTCTCTCACATTCTAACACCAGAGACCTCATGTTTCCATAACACAGGCAAAATGAAGGATGCCATATTCCTTTCCTGCTTACTTCCAGTCCCGTGCCTAAAGCACTGTCTTGGAAAGAGAGAAATCCAGGAATCTGCACTGTTTCTTGGTTGTACCATGAGCCATTGCTTTCCACACAAGAGAGAATTTACTCCCATCCTTTATGAAAATGGCAAGGACTCTGCCCTCCAGGCTCTTCTAAAAGACTGAGGCAATGTCAGCCTCTGCCCTAAAGGCATCCCTCTGTGTGGGTGACAGGTGGGGATACTGGCTTCATGTAAGTGCCTGGTCTGAAGGAGGGCACTGCCTTCCCTTTGGGGTTCCCCCTAGGTGACATTGCACCCTGCCCCAAAAGTTAATGTGCTGACTACTGCAAGTTCTGTTTTGAGGCACTCCATTTTAGCTCTTCCTGGGCATGCTTTTTGGATGCCAAAATCCCTTTCATGGGCTTGGCCCAGTGGTGACTGTCCATAGTCTCACATGATGCAGACAAGGAGGAGATGCACTAGTCCCAACATGTGGCCACCGTTCCAATTCCTGGACTGCAGGCTTCATCTTTTCATCCACTGTGTCCCGTACTTGGCTTTGTCTGCTTCGTCTTTTGCCACTCTTCCTATCACCATGGGGTCCTCCACATTCCCTGGGAAGCCTAGAGAACTGCTGTTCCTCTGCAGTGGCTCCAGGACTGCAGCTATGCTCAGTCAACAAGACAACAGGGACTTTGTTCGGAGTCTGTTGGTGCTGTGCTGAAGCCGATGTTGCAGAGCAGCTCAGCCTTCCGCAGATATCTCAGAAATCCTCGGGTATCCCAAATGGTGCCGAGCATCCTAAATGGTGCTAGGTACCTGGGTTTGTTGAGCTGCTTTCTCTGACTGGTGTCTACAACCTTCTGCTGAATGTCAGCTCTAAAACTAGATGACATACATCTCATACCCAGCCCAAGAGCCACACTGCAGCTCTTCCATATTCTGTGTAGCACCATCTTCCTCTCCTCTTATCTGTACAGTTTTCATATTATTAGTGAATTAGTCCTCAGTGCTGACCACGGCTTTAATTTATTTTCCTCATGGTTGATTTTCAATCAGGAAAAGGAAAACTGTGATCAAAATCCTGGAAGAGGAGTGAGAGACATTCCTGAAATTCAGCCCTAACTCCTATAGTGGTTTCTCCTAGCAGGACAATTCTGGTAGCACTAAGCGGGTCACTTAATCTCTATATATGTCAGAGATTGGTAGGGCCATTTGTAAAATGATGATGACAATGGTCCCAAGGGCTTTCCCATTAAAAAAACCTGTTTTAAGAAAGCTTGTAAAGGCATTTAAAAATGTAAGGAAGTTCTGACTGGTAAATTGTTATTTAATGGTGATGCTCATTGCCCAGAGCTTCAAGATCATGAACAAGAGGCAGAATATGCACAGATAGGATACACTGGCAAAATGAGGAAAAGGTGAACTTGTGACTTTTGCATGGATTCATTGTAAAAACCAGGGATGACTGAGATACTTTGAGTCCTGAAGGATCTGTGAGGACTTGGATTTGCTCTGTTCAAAATCTCCCACCACAGCCAGATGGTCCAAATCTAATGAAATGAAAATACACCATTCTTCCAGCTTCTGATCTCTCTTGCACAGAGGATGTGGTCCTATCACACCATCTGTTCTGAATGTGTTTGAAAAAATACTCAGGATCTTCATAACACTGCTTCTCGACAGACTTCCATGTTGCATTGCATCTGCTTTCTCATTGCATCCCACCTCAAAGAACATGGTTCAATTTTATCATGTCTTTATATGTAACCAACTTCATCCATTTGCAGCAAGACTCCTGGACAATTAATATAGCTATATATTTAGCAAAGAAATTGCCCATCTATTATGAGAGCTTTTCTTGTAAATGTAAAGGAACATGAAGATTTAAATGTCATGGTAGTTTCTGAAAGGAGTTTGCAGAATATTCTTTCTGTAGTAGTTCTGGTTGCACCTTCGGAAGCAGGTCCTTGGAGGCAACACTTGTTTTCACCTCTTCTGAATGTTGAACATAATTGTTCACTTGTGTTTGATTATAACCTCCTTTAGTATTCTTGAAAAAGATAAAGCCCAGAGAAAATAGTAATTCTCTGAAATAGTAAAAAAACTTTAAAAAATGAGTATTTTTTCCATGTTGCCAAGGATCATGCCATTTGCTAAAGCCATTGTTTCTCATGCTCTCTCTGGGGAGTTAGTATTGTCATTTTTAGTATTTAACCTGGTTACTATAATCACAGAATATGTAGAAATACTGATTTTTACACATTAAACTTACTTTTTGGAAGAATAAGAGCAAAGGCATCAAAACAGGTCTTAGATGTTGCTTGCCCTACTCAGAAACATGGTCTGTTAAAATCACAGATGATTCCTGAAACACCTTGAGGTCTGTTCTAAAAAGCTTACCTTTTTGCTGGTATTATTTCCTCTTTCAGAAACTTTGCCTAGCAGATTTTTCCTTATTTCCCTGCATGTTCTCTTCAGATTATGCCTTGGCAGACCTTGCTGCTGGCTATGCCTTCCAAGCAATAACTATCTTGATCTTAAACTCCAAATAAAGGAAAATAATAAGGGAATGCAGGTGGAGGAAAAAAGGAGGTTGTGGCCTCTATAGTGTTTCTCCAAGTATCCTGAACTCTTCCTTCTCCCATAATATGGTGATTTGGCACTTACAGAGCTGCTCCCACCTTCAAAGCATGATCTTGTAGAGAAAATAAAAGAAAGAATGTTGCAATGCAAGAAATATGAAGGTGAGGAGTGCAGAAAAATAAGGGCATCACTGTGAGAGTAAATGGTGACCAGAAAAGCCTACCCTTTGCTGTTTTGCAGACACTTTAATTTTGCTATGTTTTTCTTCTCTTTACTAACATTAAAAAAAAAAAAAGCGCATCAACCCAGCAAAGTTGGGTGTCTTGCACACAGCATCTCGTGTCTATATATATCAGGTAGTCTTCATCTGACAGAAATAAAGAAATTTACAATAAAGCTGTTCACATTCAAACTACATACCAGGACTCCCTTAACAGCCAGAATATGATTATAATTTTAGGATGTGATTCATCCCATTTTAAAATAAATATCTGTTGTCGATCACATGAATTGTGTCCTAAAAGTACCTGTTTCCTTTTGCTGTCTGTAAGAGGAGCTAGGGAGAATAGTTCAGGCACAGACATCTCTGTGTTTCAGACTTCAGAAAATCTGGTTCCTACCAACACAGCTTTTGAAGGGACAAACTCAAACTACCTTCCTAATCAAACTTGAAACCAGGCTGAATGACCTGTGTACCGGATACTTTAGATGGTTTTGGTATTATTTTATACTTCCAGACCCAAGCAGTTTTGTATTCCTGCTGCTGTACTGTTGATAATTGTTATCAACCAGACACTTACACAAGAGGCAGCTCCATTTCAATGCTGGGTAAAGTGACCTCTCTTAATTGGTTTCCTTATTATGCTGCAAAATCTTATTCCTTTGGGTTGAGAGTCATTATACACATACAAGCTATTATTGTTTCATTACCATTTTTTTCCTCATAATTCTCATTTTTTCCACAGGTTTCCTCATTTTGATATTTGTCCTAGCTACTTCTGAACAGCTGTTTTCAATGCAGCTTCCAGCCTTGATTGTCCCAGCCTGTTACCATTCAGAATACATTAATTAGTGATACAGAAGATGGTCAAGACAGATATGTTCTCTCCCAGTGGAGTGCTAGATCTATTTCTCCACTTCTGCTGCTCATTAGCAGAATTATTGAAAAAATATGTTGGGGTGATGTCTCCTTCCCTCCACTCAGGCAGCCTGTGCTGACCATGCTCCCACTGCTGCTAAGTGCCCGTGCTGGAGGTGGTGGTGAATTGGAACCGATACCTCCAGATAGAAAGTTTGAAGCCCCTTTGTCCCCCTGGTGAAAGATCCAGTTGTTCAACAGCCCTTATTATTTCTGTGCCTTAGCTGGGTGGGTGCACCCCAGTTCATCCCAAGGGACCAATATCCCACCTAAAAGGACAGGATTGGGTAATTTTTCACTGCTTTCTGTCCTCAGCCTCTCTTCCTTTCTCCCTCTTCCACATTCCATTCATTTTCTGGATATCTGGGTCTCCTTTTTGTTTGACTTTGCTATTACTGTTTTCTTTGTTGTTTAGGTAACACTGCTGATGGCCACAAAGATAAATGGTAAATGGGGTGTGACAGGTAATAGCTGTGGACCCTGAGGGCCTTGAAGTGTAAAAGTAATGCATCTATACCCCAGCAAGCAAACAGAGATAAAACCAACAAGATCAATTGCAGACTAGGGAGGAGTGCATTGCAGTCAATGTGGTTTTTCGGAATATGAGCATTTGAAAGCCTTTGCTGAGGCAGTAAGAAACATGAAGAACAACAAGGAACGGATCATTTCAGACACTTGGGAATTACTAAATACAGTTTTCCTCCTTTTCTTTAGTCCCCCTTTCACAGCTGCATTAGCAGAAAGTAGGTGGTCAAGGATGGAAAGTTCATTGTTGGAGCAGGTGTGAACAGGCATTCCTCCTGGAGAAGTCCACTGTGCAGAGCCAGGCTGGTCCGGGGAGAGTCCAGTCTCCTGTGTGCGATAGAATTCCTCTGTTACCATATTGCTTCTAAGTCTAGGTGAGGTCTAAGCACCCCAGGGCCTGGTCATGTGTCACTGGTGGAAAAATACATCTGTTCATTCACTATTAACAGATCAGTTAATTTCTAATCAGAGTTCGTGGACAATTGTAAAAGTAATGGCATTCTATCAGCAAATGCTATTTGAAAGAAGCTAAATTGAATCATGGCCATGGCTGTGTCAAAATATGTGCAAAAATTATCAAATATTAGTTAGATAAAAGTTATAACATTTCAGTTTGACTTTATCACTGCTCTCATTTATTTCAGAGGCAGCTGGAACAAAATAAAACAAAATATGTAAGAACTGTCAAAGTGAAGGGGTTTCTTTTTTCATTTGTGATGTAGAATGTAACCAAGTGCCAATGCCTTGAAGTTCCCCTCAGGATAAGAAATCTGAATTTCACCAGCTTGAATTATAATACTAATATCCCTTCCTAATAAGGGAATAATAAGCTTGGCTTCCTCATCTGTCCTGGAAAGCAAATGAGAGCCAGACCTCCTAATATTGGATCTGCACATAGAGAAGGAAGAGGGCCATTTCTAATGAGGTACCATATACTCTCGCTCCTGCTCTGTGCTACACTTGTTTGGCCCAATATTATGATTAAAATCCATCTTGCCTGTACCTTTAAATACAGATCCAATCTAGGAATAGCAGGAAGAAAACGGTATTTGTCTAGGACATCTTTTCCCCTGCCAAATATACAAACTATCAAAACAAAATGTAGCAATTTGTCTTTCATTTAATGATGAACGTTTTGCTCTGATATTTGTTCATTTTTCCAAAACTGTCTTAATTAAACTGCTGTAATCTATGTTTTCATACCAAACACGGTAATTTTGTTATTCAGGAGACACAGAGCTGGAACAATCTGATGCTTCTGAAATGAGGCTGTATATGAAAACTTATTTCATAATTTCTGGAGGCACATAAAAAGAAATAATTGTGTTTTATGCAGAATTAACTCCCTCTGAAAATGCTGCTGTGAAAAAATCACAATAGTCTATAAATCAGAGTGACATTCTCTGTTGTTTGACAGTTACTGGCTAGAAAACTTAAATCCAAATTGCAAAGTAAAGATGTGAAACAAAGTCGATTGCATGACAGGAAAATTTCCATTTCTCTTTTAGTTTTATGATGGTTGTCCAGATCAAACCTTACATATCAAGGTAGGGGTGATGGTAAAGATGCTCCTGGTTTTTTTGCAATGTTCTTCCCTCTCAACTCCAGCATGTGGTTGTCATCTACACTCTTTCAGCCATCTGTGTCACTGAGCTTTAATACTGACGTAGCTAATTAGTGATTCCTGCCTCAGCCAAAGATAGCTGTGATGGATTTGTTTGCCTGAAATGTGCACCTATTGTGTGCTCATGTGTTGACATTGATGTACCTGCAAAAATTTTTCTTTTAAATGTACAACCTTATCATCTTGGAAATACCATCCTCCACATTTCTGTCCTTAAGGTGAACTTTCTTTTGACAGAAACTAAAATAGCTTCTCCGTGAAAAAACCTCAAGCATTATTTATAATCACGCAGTATATATTTACAAGAAAAGCTTTCATTATTTTTCCATTTTCTGTGGTGTGGTCTATGTTTAATGACTGGTTTGATTATATATAAACAGCTAGCAGTGTATCTACCCTGAGGAAAAAGTGAAGAAGTTTGCAGAGACTTACGCTGCCCTTTGCAAGGCAGACAACATTTTGATTTTTAAAGCGTATTTTGAGCATACAGTATTTCCCCAGAGAAACTGGGAAGGGGAATCTGTTTATTCCCTGTGGTCACAAACTAGGGTGCAGCTCCCTCCTGATGGTTTCTGGGAAGTGATGCTGTGCTTCCTGTATCCCAGGTCTGTGAAAACTGCAACATCTCACAAGAATGAGGGCTTGTGTCTGTACCTTCTGTCCTCTCTTTTGAGCTGTATAAGCAGTCCTCTCTGCTTGGAGAACTTGACTTTTTAAAACTGTTCTCAGCATCCTTTGCATATCATTGCTTTGGGCTTCTTCCCTGCTACCTTGGTAGATCCTTGGAGTGGTTGATTGCCCCTGAAGCCAGAGCAGAAAACTTCATGGTTGTGAAAAGTGCTGTACAGCCTCTCTCTGCTGAAGACCAGGCACACAAGCAGTCCATTTGTTTGAGGAGAAGCAAAATAACTCTTCCCTCTTTTCCTAAGGAAAGTATGGGCTAGACTTTTCCCTAGTGCAGTGAATCAGAGAATCAGAAAATTATTTGGGTTGGAAGGGATCTTATAAATATGTAGTTTTGCCTCCCTCATAATGGGCAAGGACACCTTCCACTAGACCAGGTTGCTCAAAGCCCTATCCAGCCTGGCTATGAACACTTGCAGGGCTGGGGAATCTATAACTCCTCTGGGCAACCTGTGCTAGTGTCTCACCACATGCACAGTAAAGCATTTTGTCCCAGTATCTACTCTAAACTTACCCTGTTTCAGTTTCAGGTTTTGCAATAACCCACTTGTTCTGTTGGTGTAGCTGCCACAGCCAAGCCCATCAGTACTGCTGCCAGCCTGGTGGGCCTAACCACCCTCTTTCACCCACATGTCAGTATTGAAGGTAAAAGATTGGAACCAGTTAGTAGAAGGAAACAGAGTAGGAAAACAGCTCTGTTGTACACATGGCACACACCAAGAAATTGTGAGGGTCTGTGTACACAGCACAGTGTTGCTCCTGCCCAAAAAATCAGGTAACTGTTTTATTTCAGTACTGCTCTCTTAATCTGATCCCTGACCCACAGCAGAGCTAGCCAGCTTGGATTTGGTGCCTCACGCTGTCACAAAGCCAGTTCTAGCTAGTGAGTCCTTCTCCTGCAGTTCCCTGTGTGCTGCAGATACACTCCAGCAGAGGTTCCCACTTCCACCGCCTCTGCATCCACGGTGACAGTCCAGCCTCACCATCACCTGGCTAAGCAAGCTTGTACCACCTTGCACTCACAATTCAATAAGAGTACACATGTGAGAAAATCGATTTCCCAGAGTTAAAGGGTCAGTGACTGTCCTTATTTGCGCACTCTCCATCTATCCATTACATTTCTTATTAGAGTGTCTCTGCTGAGACAACCAGAGAAATATGAAGTCCCTGTAACCTCTTTAATCAAGTTCTGGCGCAGTATCAGTATGGTCCAGCAGATCTCTATGAAGCTTTTAATTTTCATGCTCTTTTCATCTGCTTTCTGGGTATGGGCTGAGAGAAGAATTTCTCATGTCTCCACAGAGGTAAGCTGGAATTAGACTGTCAATGATGGTCTTGCGTGTGCTCTGGCAGTATAATTTAGCAGGTCATCAGTCTATAATGAAGGCTTAGGTCCCTTCTGGCATTTTCATTTGTGATGGCTGAGTGCTTTGCCTCCTTTTTTTACTGCATGATTTTCAGATAATTGTTCCAACTTACACATAATTATATTAGCTCTGCTATTTAAATGCCATATAGTGCTTGGAGGTTTTTTTTTTTAAAGCCTGCTGCTATTATCAAACTTAAAAGAACATGGAAATGTGAGATTTTCACAGCAAAAGTGGACTTCCAGTCTAAGTTGCCCTTTTATACTTTACTCACTCTGTAACCCAAAGCACCAAGTGCACAATCACGTACTGCTCACAACCCTAAAATCCTGCTACAGTGAGACAAAGCTTAGCAGGAGAGACTGAAGCTGGAGGGTAAACACTTGACCTCTCTTTTCTTAGCTCTTATTACTTATATTCAGGTAACCACACTTCAAGCTGAAGAGATGAGTGTCAGTGTAGTAACTTTACTGAAGGTAACCACTTTGGGGCTTGAAAGACTTTCCCTTTTGAAAGCACTTCATCTCACAAATGGTTTTGGATTGTGCTCTGCTCATGGATCTTTATTGCATGAAGACAATGTGTTTAAGCCACTGGAACAATGCTTATCTTCTCTTGAAATTGCAGGTGCTTCTGACTCGTTTATTGCTCAACTCTTATTTCAAGCATCACACTATTAATTTGAAGAAATAGTTTTTCCCCTGAGCTGAGGCTGTTGCTTGTTTTTTGTTAATTATTTCTTGTTCTGTTAATTCCTATGTTTTAAAAAGATATTATGAATTATGTGCTTCTAAATATATATAATTTCCTTAAACAGATAATATTCTCCAAGTGTGGTTTCACTCTTTGGATTTCCTTGTGTGCCTTTCCTTAGGCCTTTCCAAAACAAACCAGAAAGCCAACAGGCTAAGCAGGGTCTGGGTGAGAGTTTGTTTAGTTTTAACATTCAGCACTCTGTGAATTGCTTATCAAGGACTGGAGTCTCAGCCTATGTGGGATTAGGTAAATGGTATCAAAAGCCTTCAGAATGAGCTGTGGATGAAATACATAAGTACTTTATGATTTATCTGTTGGAGGAAGCAGGATGAGAAGTGATGGTTCTTCTGTATGCGTGCAATGGTTGCAGTCAAACTGGACGTGCACTAAATGCGTAATTTTAGATAGGGCTGATGAATGTGCAGGTTAGTAAAACTCTGATGTCTGATGTGTCTCATGCTTAGACCCCATTTTCAGTTGTTTCTTATGTTGCCAGAATTTCACCATCTGAAGTGAAGCTCTGCCTGTCATGTCTGCTCAGGTGGAATTACAAAGAAGTTTTGTTTCTCCTTTTGATTGGCATACAATTTGTGTTGGGAATGTGCCATTTATTCTTCTGATGAAGTCTTCAAGTGTTCCCACTTGCATCTTGTAGAAAAACAAGCTTGTATGTGCTCAAGAGGCACCTGCTACACTGATTTTCCCTTGCTGTTTTTTCAAGTGTGGATGCTTAGACTCTCTAAGGCAATCTTTGTGCCATCAGTGCTTTTAAATGGACTATAAATATTGCATAAAGTGATCAAGGACCTCTAGCACAGTGTAGATGGGAACAGAGCTTTGGTATTGAACTCTCTTTCTGAACCACCGAAGAAATGCTGGCTGAAGCTTCGTACCCTATTCCTCATGCAAGACTAAAGGATGGGGCAGCAATGTGGTCTTACTTCCAAGGCTTCAAAGAGCTCAGTTCCTGTTGCAAGTCTGTGGGTTGTTCTAACGAATGTGGTCCTTTACAGTTTCTTTGATGCCTTTCTGATGATCAGAGTAGCTGGGTGGAAGAAACTGTGAAGCATATGGCCAATTTCTTTTTTTTCTAACTAAAAGTGGGAAAAGGATCTGTGGGAGGAGCTGTACTGCCAAAATTCTTCAAAAGTCAGTGCAAGAGGCTTTAGGACTGCTCTCCCACTGCAGCAGTGTTAAGCTACATGAATAGCACTGTGATCTACCCTAGTAAAAAGGAAAGAAACCCCAACATATCTATTAATTTTCCTTCAAATATTACAAAACTTAATCTGAAATACTCTACTTCCACAAAATTAACAAAATTTAAATGTCTTATTTTCCCCCCCTCTCTGCCTGTCTCTAACTGATGCTCTTACTGTGACCACCACTATGTTTTCCTCAGAAGCATTAGTGACATTTTATGTGTTTGCAGCCAGATGAATCTCCATGGTACAAAGGAATAGCTCGTTTCAAAGTCCCATAAGAAGCATGTTACAGAACTTGCTCGTGGAATGCGAGGACAACTTCACATGAAATAGAGAAGGAAATTCTCAGTGTTCAAGGGCTTAGGGGTTAATGCAGTCTCTCCAAATTAGACTCTTTGTTTGATATTGAAATAGCTTTCGTGTGTGACAGGAGAGAATTAGTCATCTTTCTTTAAAATAATTGATTGCTGGCTACTTGTTGTTCCAGCTGTCACCAATTGGCCTCTATTTTGGCTTAAAAACAAAACAAAACGTTATCTGGTTTTGGACTGTCGGAGCTTAAAAAGTAATGATCCAGATGAATAACCTCTTGGTTTTTCAGTGCCATGGAAGCAGCATTAGTCACTCACTGGTGCCAGATGTTATAGTTAGCCACATATTTTTGGCATGCTAGTCGCTGTAGAGGACTTCAGGGTTTCTCTGTGGAACGTTAGGGCTGTAGCACACAGGGACAATTCACCTAAAACAGTTTTCTGCCATACTTAGCTCATATTTGGGTAAAACTGGAACTCAGAGAAATGTGAAGCAGGTAGAATTTTCAGTGCCAGTATCCCCGGACTGTCAATGAAAGAGTAGGGGAGTCCCCCCTCATCCCCACTCTTTGCAAACCTGACCTTGCTGTGACCAGCTTAAGGCATCCAACTTTTAGGTGCTGCTAATATTTTCCACTGTCTGGGTTTGTCTGCTGAGTCCATAAATATTCAAAGTAGCAACATAATGCTTGCATGCTAAATAGTCCTGTTTTAGTCAGACAAAACTAGCTATTTTCTATGGTGTTGTCAGAGAGAAGCAATGTCTAAAGCAGGTGAAAATGAGAAAGTCTTAATGAGAGGTCATGTAAGAATCAGCTGCTAGCTCATGAAGCACACAGTAAGTATTCTTTGTTTCCCTTCCCCACAAATCACCCTTACAGTCTAGTATTAAGACAAATGAGTTAATCTGATAACTAGAGAATATTTAAATAATTGAATGTAGTTTGGAAGTATTAAAAAATAGCAACTATGCTATGCTCCAGAACTGGGGCTGTCCATGTCACAATTTACAGGGAAGGGTAAGAAGTGAATGCACTCCTTATTTGCAGTTGGTCAGGCACAGCGAATGATCTTTCAACAACTCCAAGAGCTGGCAAGTTCCTTCAACCATGGACTATTTATGGTGCTGCTGTGAGCATGTTCTGACACTCTCCTTGTTCTCTGACACAGATTATTTTTAAACAGATGGCAAAATGAAAAGGCAAACTAAAAGGATACAGAAAGAAAATCACACACAGTGGAAAGAAGAAATAAAATCCAGTTTCTAGGTGCTCTTCCATACATAGGTGAAGCTGATGGCTATGGCTAC
Organism: Gymnorhina tibicen; assembly: GCA_013399875.1. Lineage (NCBI taxonomy): Eukaryota > Metazoa > Chordata > Aves > Passeriformes > Artamidae > Gymnorhina > Gymnorhina tibicen. Next base: position 210,924 of record VXAZ01006360.1, read on the forward strand.
ATATCCAAGGAGATGGGCTCCAGGAAAGTATAGTCTAGAAGCTCTGAGGATAGCATAAATCATTGCTTCAGTCCCTCTGCACTTTGTCTGGATTTTCCCTTGTGTGAGGGAAAACTATTTTTAAGGCTCAAAAGAGGAGTGGGATGACAATAGACTATTCCTTCATTGTTTTACTCACTACCTAGTTGTAGTTGCTGCCATAGCTGTTTTAGTTCATGCTTTTTCAGATTACTTTTCTTGTTTACTGGATGCTATTTCAATACGTTTCTTTGTTCTGTGTTTGGGACAATTTGTCTTCAACCTGAGCTTCCCTCAGAACAGTGGGAGCAGCTGCAGCAGAGCTCAGCAGCAGCTGGCTGCTTGAATATTCACCCGTCTTCCCAGCAAGATTTTGACAGTACAGAGGTGTTGTTATCCTGGATCCCATCTAGCAAACAAGAAGGCCAGTTGGATTACATCTGCAGGGCAGGTGTTGGAGGCTCATTTAGACACACTCCGAGGGTAAATTCCTCAAGCTACAGGGGTCCTTGCAGCCAAATTCTTTGATGCTAGTGACAGTCACTGACACTGTGGGCAGTAGCGCAGGATGCCTTCTGCAGGGCTGAACCCTTACTTTTTCCTTATTGAAGACACTGCTAGCAGTGGGAAGGGGTATTTTATCAAGTCCAAGCTCTTCCCCTTCAGCCCACACACTTCGGCAAGCTCTGTGCTTCAGCAAAGAGGGAAATCAACTCTGGTACTCAGAAAGGTGTTAAAATAAAAATCAACACCGTATAATTATCAGCAGCTCCAGCCCAATAACCAGCATCCTGCACTGCATCAAAAGCAATATCATGGAGTCCAATACTGGAACATTAGTGCAAGCTGAATATTGCTCCTTTGAACTTAGGTTGTTTTCAGTTTGCTCTGTTATTATTTCCTGTATTGTTTGTTTTACTAAGGAGACAACAGGAAGATACACAGTCCACCCTGTTTTTCATAAGCAGCACAGCAGTCCTGACCATGGTATTTCAGCAATCAGGAAGATCCCTCCTCTCTTGCTGCAGCCATCTATCTGGTTTATCTCTATCTTATCATTCATTAGGTTTTGTGCCCCTGCTTTGACCAAAACCCCACTGTTCTATAACTTCCTTTTCCAAAGGCAGGAGACCTTTCTATTTCCATATTAAATTATTAAATGTGTGCACATTCAGTTATTTCAATTTATTGTTTGGCCTTCTTGTCTTTTATATATACAACCAATGCTTATATATATATGTGTGTGTGTGTGTATTTTTTTTTACACCGATCTTTTCTCCATCATGTCTGGGTTTAATATACTTCTTATTCTTCTCTCTGAAAGGATACACAAATCAAATTGTTTTCCTTTTTTCCATCAAGATAAACTGCCTATTCCTTTGCCCCTCTTAACAGTGTTGCTCTCCATCTCTTTAAATTTCAACTTGAATCCTCAAATAATGATCAGAATTTTACTCATTTATCCATTTTTTGTACCATACCGCTAGCATCTTTTTATGTCCTTCTCCATTAAGAAGTAGTTAAATCTAAGTGAAGAGCAGAAATATTTGCAGTTAGTCACAATTTTGGTCTTTTCAGCATCAGATGGCTAAATTAGTTTCCCTCATTTCCAATAATGCTCTGTCTTCAGTGAAGAACTTGCAGACCTACTTTCACACGTTCTTCCACTTAATATAAACTCATCTTCTTTGGGATTTTATTTTTAATGATCAAATTTTCTAAAATGGTTTCCGCAATTACAAGACTAATAAGAATAGCCCACAGTCTCTTGGTTTTATCAGCTATTTGGTGGAGAAATGTGCCACCCATCCCATCTAGAAGTAATTTACCCTTCTATTACTCATCATACTTATTCTACATTCTTTATGTAGGATACCAAAGTATCCCTTGATGATATGATTATTAGTAGAACTGTCTTCCTAATAGCATTGCCTGAATATGTATAACAACCAGACCTCATAATGAAATTATATAGCGGTTTCTCAGCCCAGTAAAACCTCTTTCATTTTTTTCCCCAGTGAGATTGAGACAGATACTGTTGTGCCCATGCCATTGCTTCTACCTTTACGCTTTTATGCTCAGTTCCTTTGTTGATGCACCCCACTGCCTTTAGCTGCATCTCTGTCTTTCTGCACATTGCTTTTTCTCAATACATCTGCTCTAAATGTGACTGCTATTTTACCACACGCTGTTATTCCTTCTAGTGTCTGATTTCACATAGTGTTCCAATAGTTTGACCTTGCCCGGTCTGTTTGCCAGGCCTCCTGCGTTACTGCACGGTGGGGAAGCAGTTTCTTACCAGCCATGCTCAGCAATCCACTGGGGAGAGAAACAGTTCCTGAGGAGTGCGATCAGCTGCTTGAATGTTGTTTCTAGCGGTGTGGGTTTCCTTCCTCATGCTCCATCAGCTGTTGCCATGTTTGTCGTTACCTCATTTGTTACTCCTGAGAACCAAAATCCCTCCCAGTTTCCCCCCTAGTTTTTTTTCTGGTCTGAAGTCCTTTCTATGAGGCATGCCAACCCTGTTTTGTAGGAATTCAGGATTTCATACAACAAGCAGCGTCCTCTTTCCATGACTGCCTCCCTGCAGCTAGTTTTTCCCAGATGTTTTCAGGTTTGCTGTTCTCAGTCTTTGCTTTGCAACAAAAGCATGAAACCTGGTAGATTGAACCTGAAGGTGACACAATTTGCAGGTAATGGAAGAACAGTTTGGAGTTCGGTATGGAAATATTAACAAAAAATGATATGTCTTAAATGCCATGTGCTAGACTATGGCAAAATCCCTTTTGTGCAACAGCCATAACAGTGGAAAATAATTTTTTCAGAAATGTCTTTTATCTAGATTACTTATTTTGGACCCCAACCTATCAGCATTCAATGCAAATTTAGCTTCCTTTTGTACTTTTGAAAATTGTTGCTTATAAAATGACAGTCATTTATGTTGGGGGCATGTCTTCACTGACGAGAGGGCACACATGAAATTCTAGTTGTACTGCTTTGTTCCCTTCAGTGCTGCATAAACCCCATGTCTTAGGCTGAACTTCTGCCTCTCATCACAAGCTGTGCCAATCTAAGATTAAGCTGGTGTTCTGGAAAGACCTGTTTGGAAGTGCCATTACTCTTCTGGTTTAATAAAGTAAGCCAACAACTGGAAGGGATACACTGTCATGGCAGTGAATGAAAGTCATTCCAGGAAAAAAGCATGCTGACGGCATTTTGCATTGAAGCAGAAGCATGTTATGTTGTGAAAATGCAGGCAGTGAAGATAATCAACAAAATCCCCTTGAGCTGGTCAGTTGTTATTTTGCAAGGCATCCTTCAGCTCACATTGACACAGGGTAAAATGAGAATAATCATCAGTAATACAACAGGAACTGTATCGAATACAAGTCATCTGTCAAGTGCTGAGCTGCTTTCTTTAGTCCTCCTGAACACATTTTTTAGTATTCCATTTATTTCCCAAGCTCAGGCTTCTCTTTTGGGAGCCCTTTTGTTGTTACCTCCTTAGAAATTTCAGAGTTTCTGATTTCTGAGGTTTTCCCAAGTGATGAATTTTACTGAACTCCTACCAAAAGCCGAGTGCACACAAGGTCAGGACCAGGCATGCAGTTCCTATTCAAATGTGCTACAAGGATGGCAGAAACACAACACAGGATTGGGAAGGAATTGTTTTTTAAATGATACAATGATCTAGGCAACTTGCAGCGCCAAAATGAGGAGTTAAGTGGGCAAGAAAACAAGGCCCTTCTATGAATCTGCAAGAGAGGGTGGCAGAAGTTACAGCTTGTGAGTTCATTTGCAAAGTAGACATCTGTCAGTCCAGGCCAAATCCAAAGAAAATCTTGAATCCTCAGCTTTCCTATGTGCATGGCAGAGGAAACCAATTTTTGAGCAAGAACCTGGACTAATCCTGCAGCAAAGACCCACCCTAAACTAAAGCAATAATTCTCACCGATGGACAGTTGGGAAAGGTAGTGAGTAGAGGACATGAAGGTGAGTTTGCAGACCTGGAGCTCAAATCATAAACAAAAAAAGTCCAAAATAACTCTCTTTAGTTAACACTCCCACAGAATATTAAAGTGATGTATTGACAATTTGTCCCCATTTTAGGCATTGTTACACCCTGTAGATGGGTGATAGGTGTTATTTAGATGCACCAGTAACATGCTGTGTTTGGGGAGCCAGAGGGATGCACGGTGATGTCAGAACAGGAGAGGGATGTGTGCATTGTTTGCTCTTTTCTGACCTGCTCTACTCACCAAATATGGATGAACTGTAAGGTGAAGGCAGGAACATCAAAGCTGATGGAGTAGGATCCATGTAGAATCTTAGAGCTGTTTTGTCCTACAAGTCCTCTGAAAAAGAATGAGTTGACCAGCCCTGAGATTCAGGCCAGAGGAAGGACTTGCACTCAGCTTTCTTTTTGGAAGAATAAATGCTTTAAATACTGGTCAGGGTACATTGAGCAAATAATCAAAGTTTCTGATATTGATGGAAGGCAGTATTGCAGATGGCTGGAAACTAAAGAGCTTCAGACAAGTGACTTCAGTTTCTAGTGCACCCTATTAGACCAGTTCCTGGATGGAACTGGGTCATCTCAAACCAGATGTGGTATGGGAAGAGCAATCGATTATTTGCTGGTGATGGACCTAGGACACAGTGATGCTTCTTTGTTTCCCAACTTACCAGATTGCACTACCTTTCTTTTTTTAATGCCATCACAAAGGTATTTCTTTCTCTGTTTAAGTAGGAAAAAATAGATTTATGCGTGCTATAAAAATATCTATTATTCAGGTTTTTCGTCATGACTGGAAATATTCTTAGTGTCATTCACCTATGCTAACTTCAAGTGTTTCAAATTTAGTATGGGAGTTTGAACCAGTCCCATAAACATCCCTTATCTCTGATGCAGATTGGGCACAGCTGGATGTGGATGGCGTGGAGGTCTTTTATCCTTCATCTCTAGTCTGACGTCGTCTTTATCATGAGAGTTTCTGCAGTTAAACCTCATGCATCTCTGTCTACGATGTCTGCATACGATGTCTATCCCTTCCTTGCCATGAGAGGAGTGGACAGACTTGCTTCTTCAGATTGTTAGTTCAACCTTTCGGACATTTATGGTTAAATTCTCATTCCCTTTACTTATGTCAACCTGTCATTAAATTGCTTTTCCAACTAATTTAAGGACTGAAGAAAGCTTTATTTATAGCTCTTGTTTCACCATTAAGTTGGGAGATTTTCACGCATCTTAGAGTCCGTCACTCTGTATTTCAACAGTAACAGTATGTTAGATGGCAACAAGGTGCTACCTGGAGTTGTGAAGGGAAAAATCCTAGCACAGATACATGATTAAGCTCTGTGACAGTACATAAACTGCATCCTAGACTCATTATTGTGTGCACCTCTAAAGTGTTGCCATACATGTAGTTATCTTGAGTCTTGCTGGGCACCTAGACCTGATCTCAGTCTATAACGTGTATTAGTTGATGGGACTCAAGCCTTTTCCAGCAGACCAGGAGCAGCCTGGCACCCTGCTGCAAATCAGTCCAACGGGTCCCTTCCCCAGTCTTTGTACTGGAAGCATAATTTAACAGTTTTGTGCTCTTTCAGTGACTCAGACATACTCCCTGAGTTTGACAATCTCTAGAGAGATTTTCTGTTCATGCCATGGTCCCTGCAAAGAGAAGCAGCACCTAAGGGACTTCAGGACAGCAAAACCTGGTTTAACAGAAATGCACTCCTGATTACTGCCATGGGTATATTCCATGGCTGATCTGTTGGATTATTTTAGTGGACCTGGTTCTCAGAAACGGAACAGAACAAATTTGTGCATAATTAGAGCATAAAATTACCTGGAATTCATTCACAGTTACTTGTGAGTAACAGTATCTAATCAGACATTTCTCTGGGGACATGTCTGCACTGGTATTTCCAATTAGGAAGTCATCACAAAGCATGCACACATGTTTCTGACAAACTCAGTTCTGTAGTAAACAGAGTTGGTGTTGCTTGCTGGCATTGCTTTTCTGAAAAAAGCTAATTGCATTGTGCTCTGAGTATGTGAACTGAAGAGGTTCAGTAATGAAGGTGCCTAAGCTTATCGCTTTACTAATATTAGTATTTTCTGTTAACAACACTGCTTATAGTTGGTGCAATGCAGCCCTGTTTTTCACAATATTACTTTACTGCAATTTGGTTTCAGTGAGGCTTAAGCAGGTACTTCAATGTAAACTGTTCCAAAAGTGTGGGGCCTCACTGAACAGAACGAATATGCAAGAACATTTCAGAGCATTCAAATGAACCTGAAACAAAGAAATGGGAAGGTGTGTCTTTGCTGGAGCACTGCAAGACTTTCTTGTAAGGAAGGATTTTAATTACAATCCCACGCTCAGTGTTTTGAGAGGTTACAGGCATCAATTTTGCATGTGGTTATTTTTTGTGGAATTCAGCAGTTCTCTATATTCACACTCCTGGAAACCACAGGAACCCTGATTTTCTTCAAGCTGAACTAGACAGGCAGACATCAAAGTGAAGAAAGCAGAGCACTTATGAGTCGATGCTTTGTGTTAAAACATGTTTTTGACTATTTTTTTACTCCGCAAAAGGAGCTACCACCACTAACCTAGAAACCAGTCTAGAGGTCTGGTCTAACAGTGGTCTCCCTCGATGTTTGCAGAGCAAATTGATGAGCAGCCAGATGAGGAAGATGAACTCAGTGTTCAAGTCTAGTATTCTGTGAAAAGGTAAGGCAGTTTCCAACACAGTTTTCAAACCATCTGATATAAAAAGACATCTGATTAGGTCATTCTGTCTCACAGCATCAGCCTGAAGCTCAGTGATATAAATGTGATATAGTCTTGGTCTCTTTTCCTGTAGTCCGCTGATTTGTGCTCTTACAGGAAATTCGCTCTTTGGGTTTGAACTCTACTAGCATTTGCCTTCCTGAATATTTGATCATAATACTAGATAAAAAAAAATATTCTAACTGATGCTTGCCTGTTCTGGAATGCTGATAGCTCAGTGCAGCATGCAGTGGTTCATGTGCCAGTAGATTTGATATATAAGAAGCATTTGTCCATTTAGCTTCCTGCATTTCATAAGGCTATGGATTTCCTTGTTATGCATAGGAGCTGTCATCCTGGATCAAAACTATGGTGATTCATTGGCTTAATGCTTACTGGAGCCAGAAGTAACATTCACATGAGAATTTCAATTAAAACTCAGAAGAGATATAAGATACACACTTTTAGAAGAGAGAGTGATTCATTATTGGGAAGGAACTAGCCTTGGAAGCAGCTAATTTTTCATTTGTGTTTGCAAATTAGAACTGGAAGTCTTTCTGGAAGATATGCTGTAGCCAAAACCAGGTTATTGAGTTCAGTACAAGGATAGCTGAGTGAAATCAAATGACATATGCTAGAAGAATGGGCTACATGAAGAGACAGTTTTTTCAGTTCATTTGTCCTGCATGCAGAAGAACAAAGTCCCTAGGAGCAGAAAAGGCTAGCTTTCTTGGCAGAACAAGGGCTACCTCTGACTTGTCCTCCAGTCATCTGAAGCTGAGAAAGATTCATGCTGCTAGCTTCGTGCTTGCCTTTGACAGAGACCATTGGCACAGCACTGACTGAGTGCTGAAAGTATGCATTTTTACTGAGGGGCTGGATTTAGAAAATATAAGGCCTTCTGCAAAATCAGCATGTGTTTTGCATGGGAGAAAAAGGATGTGGCAGAGTGTATGCATGAGGAGTAAGACAGGAATATCAGATTCATAATTTTCAGTTTCTAGAAACTGTATTGGGAAAACTGTTCTAGGAAATGCAATTACCTGGGGTTTGGTTTTTCTGGTGCCCTTGAAATAGTCAGTAAATTTGTAATACATTGCGTCGTACTCTAGTACATTATTGTGCATTGGGGCCACAAGTAGCACCACTTTGTTTCTGAATTTTTTATTCATGCAGGACAGAGCCCAGTAGGTGTTTTTGTTTACAACCTCCTTTCTAAGACCATTGTGATCTCCTGTTGTTTTCTACACTGGAAAGGGTCATATTTCATCTGTGGCAGTAAAAGAAATACATACGTAAATCAGGGCGTCACTTACTGCTGAGGGACAACATCTGCAAGGTGATATTAATTCATGCCCTTATTTTTTTTTCTGGGATGGTATAGACACTTCCATTTGGGTATAGTTTTTCTTTTGTATTTCCTAGTCTTACCTTTAATTCATCCTTCAAGACTTACACTCCTGGACAGCTACCAGTGGACACCAAACAGCAAAGAGAAATCCCACAGTCCTCCCTGTGCTCTAGAGTTCAGGTCTCTTATAACTGGCAGATTAATGGGAACTGAAGAAAAGATCAGGTGTTTGCAGAAGCTTGAAGCACATATAGTTGCAAAAGTAATAGCTCTTGTCTCAGTTGTTTACAGGCTTTGGCCAAAGTGGTGACAGCTAGCTGCCAAAAGCTTGCAAAATCAGCCTATAAAAGTATACTACCAGTAGTGCTGTGTTTCTCCAAGTTACCGAGTATTGTCCCACTAGGATTCAGAGTGGCTGTGGGGCTGTAAAGGATGAGAAAGACAGCTTTGGCTACAAGCAGCGTGCTGTGTCATCTAACTTCACCATGCCAGATCCCAGGAGCAAAATCCAGCAAAGTGTGTTCACTGGTTCTGTGCTGCACACGAGGGGGCTGACAGCATTTCATGTTACATTGCTTCCTGTCTCTGTTCCAGGCAATACCAGAGAGTTCTCTTCAAGACAATGGCAAGATGTTGCTGCTGAGGATGATTTGCTCCAAGCAACCTTTTCCACAAGCAGCAGGTATGAGGTATAACCCCACCCAAGGATTACAGCTCTACCCCTCCAGAACTACCTTTGTGCCACTCTCTGTGACCTGCAACATACACTTTTAGCTTCATGCTATAGCAAGACCACTCAGCTTGGCTGAATTTTCAAGTTTTCAGATACTTTGCACTGTGAAAACATTCACAAAGAAGAATAGTTTTGTCTGAGTATCACAGGGGTGGAGCATGAAGACCAGCTGAGTGCTGGGTGGTTGTGGTCATTCTGATCCACAGAGGGTTATATGAAGCAAGGATCCTTCTCTGGTCCATCCTAATGAGTTTTATAGACACAGACTAAGATGTGTTAGGAAAAGAGTCAATATAGCAGCATGTTCAGTAGATGTTCCCTTATTGCAGAATGCCTGGAAAATGACATTCTGTCAGAAAACTGGCCTGAAACGGTACACTTGTCTGGAGCTCAGACATCTGACCTAAAGTTTCAAGGAAGCCCTTCTGCCAAAGTGGTAGCTACAGGTCTGATTGATCTGAAGGTATCCTTCTTTAGAAGATGATGTGACACTCAGCGTCTTTCCTCAAGATGATGTGACATGCTGTTGCTGCTTCTTTTGACTACCATGGCGAGATATCAAGCTCCTAGGCTGCAGCTAAAGTCCCAGCAGATTCAATTTCTGCCTTCGCCCCGTAGGGTTCAAAGAGAGCCCTGGGTAGGAAAGGAGTGTCCCTTATGTCTCCTCCTGAATATGTGCCACTGTGCAGCAAAGACATGCTTGCTGCTTAGAGTTTTTCCTTAGACCAATTCTAAGCTGAGGTGGTCACTAACAGATAGGGAAGAGTCCTGTGCTGTATGTCACACAAAATCCGAAAGCGAACTGGAAGGTTGGGACCACGAATCTCAATCTGGACGTCGACCATCCCAGCCTGGTACAGCCTGCACTGTGCACTGTGCACTCATGGTCTCCTTCTGCCTTCAGTCTCATGGAAGAAGGGTGTGAGAATGCCCACTGTGCCTTCTCCATTAGCCTGTCACCTTGTATTCCAGTGATAACCTCCTACAAGATATGGCTTTGAACCACCTCAGGTTTCCAAGGCTGGCCTGGTTCTCCAGTGCTAAATGATGGGTGAGTAACAGGTAGAAATTGCCCAAAACACTCCCATTGCCTTCTGGCATTTGATAGACGGAAAGCAGCAGCTAATTTATTTCATAGGAAACTTGATGCTGTCTGTCTGGTGGATTTTGGGAGTTGTGGGATGTGTGCTATGTGTGGGCATCTTGGTCTGCCTCAGTTCCTGGGCTGTGCAGTCTTGGGCTCACTTAAACATGAACTAAAGCTCTAGGTGCTATGAACTTTATGAAATATAAGGCACAGTTGGAAGTCAGGTGGCAGAGGACCTTCAATCTGGCAGTGGGATACTTCTTCTCCCTCTAAGTACTTTAAACACAGAAGTTCCCTTGTGTCCTGGCTCTAAGTAGCCACTTGTCTGCACTGATTTTCTGTAGAGAGAAAAGTGTTTGACCTTCTGTTGGGTTCTTGTTCTGAGCACTAAAAAATTGATGCTTAATAGCTGGTAATTTTGCGTGAGGGTAAAGTCTATCTAGCATGAAGGGTGTTAAAATGTGAAAAATCAGACAGAAATCTAGTCAGGGTGACAGAATGACACATTCAAGAGGAATTCTGAAAATTTCTATGGTCAAGAAAAGGAAGACTATGTCAAAAAAGCATTGCTTCTAATCTCTGTCTCTCACTGTTTTCCATAAAGACTGAACTGGAGCATGCAGCAGTTCTCTCTGATGCATTTCCTTCACACTAACATTGGTCTATCTCTGTATGTATGATTTTTGAAGACAGTGGCTCTTATTGAATTACTGAGCTAGTCTATCAAGCAATATCCTGGCTTCATTGGAATTTCACGTCCTGAGTTTGTTGGTTGTGTTATCTTTTGTTATATTTTTCATAAGGCTGTCATGGCAACAAAAGGAGAATGAGATTTTCCTTCTCCTCCCTGTTTGTTATCCAGATGAGGTGATGGTGTGCCTCTGGTTACTGACTGTAACTGCCCTTACGAAACACCTTCCACATGGGCATGTCTAAACAGGTATTTGCTCAGCTTCACTGTCTCATCTGTTTCCCACTTCTGTGGACAAGCATGAAAAGGTAGTTTGTCTTCAATAACCCAGTAGATAAAGTCCAAATGGCAGGCTTTTCTCCATGTGCTCTGCAGCACGGACATCAGACCTTGCCTCCAGCATGAAACTCCTCCTTGTCCCACTTGCTGCTGTTTCTGTCCCAAGCTATGAGAACTGCAAACAGTAAGGGAAACATGGTTTAAAAATGAAAGGATAAATTGCTGCAGACTCGGGTCTGGAATATGTTAAATTGAAAAGGAGAGATAAACCACCCCTGCTGCCAAGCACTGCAGTGTATTTGCCTGTGAGATTTTGTCTTTGCTCATGTTTTGCATGTGGCAGTTTGGCAGCTTGTTCTTAGAGTCTTCACAGTCACCTGCTTTATCCCTGATATTTGCATTTTATTTTCCACTGCCTAATTTGTTCTCCTGACTTCTAACTTTTATGTCCTGTGTGGCTGAATCAATGCCTTCCCCTCTTTGATAGCTAAACCGAAGGTGTTTGTATTGGAGTTAGCTGCACAAAACGACCAGTCTTGAGAAGTTGCTCACTGTACTGGTTTCTCTGTGCGTTATTAAAAGCTGATCACAACCTTCATTTCCGTCATTTTCAGGCACCCTTTTTATAGGACATGAACTTTAAAACCTAGTTCTTAATGACGTGCTAAAACTATGAGACAAAAGTCTGGCTATTGTCGTATTCAATTTATTTTAAGATTTCACATTACTAGTCAGGAAACATGGGTGCAGAACATGAACTAGAAATTCCATTTTGCATGCTGATGCTCCCACGAGATTGCTTTTCTGTGTTGTATGCTTTGTTGTATTTGAAAGGCGTTTTGAAAATTCACGCACAGAAAAATTTTCCATTATCCTGGGGTAATTCAGATCCATCAGAGGATGTAAAATATATCGATAACACACGAAAATCATACCAAATTAATTAACGCTAAATCTAACTGTAGTTCCTAAGGTATTGCTAGACAAACATCATTGTGGTAATGTGAACTGCATTTATTAAAAATGCTATTTCATTGTGGATTTCTCTGTTAAGAAAGGATGCACTTGGCAAAGACTGTTTCTTGTTGTTACTTTTGCACATGCAAAAGCAAATATGCAACTCTTGAAAAGTTACATTGCCCTTTCAAATAAACTTCAGATGTTTGTCTATAAGTACCAATTTTTTATTTTGTGATAAACTGGTAATACCTTAGGGCCCTTCCAGAGTATATAATCAAAACAGATAATCAGCCAAGCAGAAATTTAGTTCTCTTTAACAATTATTTGCAGCCATATCAAGAACAAATTGACATTCTTTTCTAACAGATGGTGTTTTTAAATAACTTTCATTTTCCTTTGTTTGCTTCAGTTTCTGGTACTCAGGATTAAGGCTTGCATCATATTTTGAATTGTTTTTTACCTTAATTCAATTAAACAAATATTCAGCAGTGATGCTTTTTCAATGATTTGGATTTTCTTTCACTAGTCATTTAATTTATACTGACTTTACAGCAATTGACACTTTCTGTCTGTAAAAATACCTTGGAATAATGTCTAGTATCAGCTCAGTCTAGTATCAGGTTCTTATATTCCTGCTCTCACCTTCCTCTGCCACCACCTTTCAGAGTTTCTGTGTCACTTCTGTCTCAGAGTCATAACTTGCCTTCGTTCTGTGTCCCTAAGTACCAAATGTACCAGGGTGGAGAACAGGTGTGACTCAGAGCTGGCAAGTTTAATGCTGTATGGGACAATGGCTTAAATGTGCTTTGGCCTGCCTCCTACTCTCACCATGTCTTGAGGCCATGGAGGGACTCAATCTGCTCCTCTCATTTACATCATGGCATTCACTCATGCATGTTTGTGTTGTGGTGAAATTCAGAAATCCACATGCTGCAGAGCAGGAGAGCAAGTGTAGCAGTCTAATTTACTCCACTTGGACTTGGGAGTTCTGGTCTTCTGGACCACAAATTGATACCATGAACTGATGCCAATTTTTCCACACATCCCAGATTAAATGAATGTCAACCAGCCACCTTGGAGTGTGCAAACTGGAGTGGTGTTGATACCAAAACCATGTCACAGTGCAAGTTCACCCTGCAGTGTGCAGTCTCTTGCTATGCACTGCAAGATAAACAAGCCTTTAAGGAAGTAATAGGGGGCTTTTACTGTGGACAGCCAGCCATGATCACCACAGGCTGGGCATTCCAAAGTGGAAATGTCTAAAAAAGTCCTTGGGCACTTCTGGACCTTTTGTCCCAAGTGCCTTTGGACTTATGCTCTGCCTTCCCTGCTTCCACTGTAATCCTTTTAGCTGATGGTACTTAGTGTTTCATATGTCCTACTTGACAGAATCATGTCCAAATGGAGCAGGAAGAGATGGAGATGACATAAAGCTAAAACAGAGAGGAAGGATACATTAGAGCACAGTCAGGAAAGCCATGGCACAATATTGGTTAAAGGCATAGGACTTAAGTACTGATGAAGAAGCAACAGAGGAAAAAAACACCTACCTCTGAAAACAATGGGGAAAATAATCCCATGGGATTTTGTCTTTCCAGAAAATAGGACAGCAGCAGCTCAGTTTTCTGTCTGCAGAGAAGGCATGCTGGCAGGGGGAAGGCATGACAGGTGTGTTGTCATATTCCCCTCTGGGCTGAGTGACAAACGTTCATCTGAAATCCTACCGATGTAAAGCAGAGTGAGAGTATGAAAAGGTGGGAGAGTGGCATTCCCAGAATTCTGAAAATACGTGCTGCAAATGAGCAACAGATGGAGTCTACAGCATCAGCAGCCTTTTCAGGCAGGCTTGCTCACATTGCAGGCTTGTCAGGTGTTTGAAACTGTGAGAAAGGCTCTGATGGTGAGGTCCCTAGTACCCATATGCAGCTTAAGTACCACTAACAATTACCCCAGAGAATGTCTGAATGAATGTTGAATGTCTGTTCTTTCACGGCCTCTCCTAACACTGCATACATCTTCATCTTACTACATACAAGAGGTTTTTTTGGGAAAGGATAGATGAAATGCCTGGGTACACGAAGATACTCGCTAACATTTGATACACCAGCTTTCCACTGGACCAGTGTGTCTGCTGGTGACTGGAATCTGTGCCCTGGTGACAAATGGGAGCTGGAAGTTGATTGTCCAGCTAATGTTTAATATCCAGCAGCTAGTATCCATCATCCTTGCTGCAGTTGTTTCTGTAGTGCAACAGAGAGTAACCAGATGAGAATATGGGAGGGGAATCTGTCCAGAAAATCCCACATGCACCCAAATTACAAATGACAGGTGGAAGGTAGAGACACTAAGCTCCTCTGGGCTCTGCAGCAAAGCACTTCTCCTACACATGAAGATTTGTCCTCTTCACTAATAAAAAATAAGTGGAAGGGCCTACTGTTTGCAAGGCCTCATTTTGAACCTGATGAAGGGATGATTTCGATCAATTTATCATTTATATAGGGTGGTTTTGTTTCTTGCTTGTTTTGTTTAAATGTTTACAACTTTGCTTGATTTACTGTCTGGCTAGCAGTTTATCCTTCTATGACTTCCCAGACAGAATGTCAATGGCTAAGATGCTATCTTAATGAGCCATCAGCTCTAAAATACTCCAGGCTTACGCCCTAATTAAACATAAACAGGATGCAGGGTTGTGAAATTGTTCTGTAAAGGACTGCCTACAGCTATAGCTGGAAACTCTTCCACAGGAATATTAAGGAGACAGCTACTGTCTGCAAGACGTCTGCTGAAGTCAAAAGTAATAACAAAAATCAAGGACATTTGTGCTTTTACACTTTACAGTTTGCTTGAGCTGTGAGACAAATAACCCCTGACTGTGGCAGTGTGCACTTGGTGGCTGCTGAAGGGGAGTGGCAGTGGCACCAGCTCACCCGAGTGCTCGGGGGCTCACTGCCACCACATTGCTGTGCCGTGGCTGACACCAGGCCATGTGTTTTCAGAGCTATTGCCTTTTTTTCCCTGTGAAAATGAGCACTGCTGTGCCAAACAAAACAGAATGAACAATGATTTGGAGTGTTTGCTGAAACACAAATGTTCTTGCAGAGGCTGAAGTGGCAGAGTGGGACAGGCAGATTATTGTTCAGAGCAGTGATTTCCATTGCATACTTGCGAGTGACCTGGAGGCTTGTGCTAGCCTGTAGAATCTCACAGTCTCCAAAAATATTTTGTGGATCCATTCTGATTCACAGATGTTCTACATGTGCTGTGTTAGTATGTGGAAATTATTTGAGAAGGGCCCAGAATCCTTCTTAGGAAGTAGAAAAGGAGGTTGTCTCGGGAAAGGAAACAGGACATAAGGATTGAAGACTTCACATCTGTGTGCTAAAATCAAACGGTGATCAGAAGTGTGGGCATTTGTGCATGCAACTGCCTTGTCTGCTCCGGAAGCCCATCCTGTCCCTGGGGCAACCCTCCCCACATGTCAGGTTCGGTTTTTCTCAGATCATATTGTGGGGAAGGGAAGGGTGAGGGTGTGAGGATGGCAGCATGAAAGTAGCATCCCCTGAAGTTTCACACTGGTCCATTTAAAAAAACCCATTATTTGATAGCTCTTACACTGTCCTATTTGTGCACATGCTCTCTACATGTCATCTATTGTTTTGATCTGTCTTCATCTGAACCTGTCACGCTGGCATCTCCCTATGGCCAGTAGAAAGGAGAGGGTACTTCCAGAGCAAAATTTTCCTTGTCCAAAGACAGATGTTGAAGACAAGACACAGGAGTAGCAATCACTGAAATTTAAATTAGAGGAACTGAATTCTTCATTTCTCAGTGATATAAACCTGGGGAACTTCTATTCCTCCTTTCTACACCGCATGATCAAAGAGCCGGGATGTTCACCAGCAAATACCCTGGATATTTGGAACTTGTCTTGAGTTCCATTGATGGACATTATCTTGAGGTGGTCATTCAGGTTGCCAGGCTGTGTGTCCCTGGGCCATTTGGAGTGACAAAGGTGCCAGGCCAGGGGAGCAGTTCACCCTTGTCACACTTGCATCCTTTTCTGGTAAGGCTTTGTAGCTGCCCAAGCTGCTCCTGCAGAGACTGTAGTTATTGCAGCAGCTCTAGGCACTGCTTTTGGCAGTTCTGGGCTTGAGTGGATTGAAAAAGAAGTAAAGTTTTCAGGTTAATTTAATTTACATGAGGAAAAAAGGTGAAGAAAAAGTTTTTTCACTGTCTGTATAGTTCTGTACCAGCAAAACCAAATTCTGGAGAGAGGATGATAACTGTCTTGTAAAGAAAGAAAGGAAAATACCTTCTCAAATACCTCATACCTTCTCAAAGGATTATATTTTTATCACTTGTCTTTTACAAAACTCTTCAAAAGCAGTATGAATATATGTGAAGAACTGAAAAGTAAAGGCAAAATAAAGAAGGCATAAGCTCTCCCACTTCTGAACGTCATGGTCAGGTGCACTGGGCACTACAGCATCAGGACCTGGACTCCCACAGGGTTTTGCTTTGCAGCCCTGGAGCAATTTGAGCATCCCCACGTCCCTCCCTTGGACAGCCTAGGTTCTCTGATCCCAGTTTGTAAGCCCACATACAAAGTGGTTCAGCTCATGGTAGCCAGGACAAAAAGCTGGCAGCCCAAAGGCTTTCCCAAGCCATCATTTTGGTATTGTGCATGACATAACATAATTCTTAAAATGGCAGCTTGGCCATGTGACATGTGGTTCTGATTCCAAAAAGACAGCAGATGTGTTTGTGTATGCTTCCCCTCTCTAAACACAGTGTCCTCCTATAAACTAAAAATTGCATGCAAACTGCCATATAATGTTCATAATATCTAGGGACTTTTACTATTTTTGGTTTTTTGTTTGGTTTTTCTTTTGTTTTGTTTTTTTTTTTCTTAGTAGCTCTCAGCAGTGAGCAGTGCTGGGCACCACATTCCCTTTGCTCTCTGTTCTGAGTAGGGGGACTGTGTGCAGAAGTTACCTGGGGAAAAGGCACAATGAGAGACAGATTTTCATCTCCTGGTTGACAATACCTGCTATGGGGTGCCCCACCTGCATGCCCCTTCATCATAGCCCCACCAGGTTCTGCACAGTTAAGCCAGAACTACCTCAGCTGTACCCCGGTCTCACATAAAAGAAAAACTGGGTCCTTACAGCTAGATCCTGCCTTTTGCAGGCAGAGGCACTGAAATGAAGGGAGAAGGGAGAGTTCTCTGCAGCCTGCCAGCTGCCTCCTGTGCAGTATGTCTTTACTGAATAGGAATAAATAGAACAGGGCCCAGATGGGCTACTTATGATTGACAGGTGTCAGGATGCGTGTACAGCTTTGTCAGTCAAGCTGCTCCATGTTTATTGAACAACTAGATGGTTTAGGGTTCCACTTGTTTTCCCAATCTGAAATGCTTATTAAAATCAAGCCAGAAGATATAGGTTCCAGTATTTAGCATTTTCAGCCACAGCTATTTTCTGTGTCATAGAAATTCAGCCAGATTCTTAGTAAATTCTCGTGTGCACAGTTTGGGTTCATCTGTGTGAACAAGGATGTATGTGTGAAGTGTATTCACAAACTGCATGGGTATCATTCAGCATTTTTATTGCCTCTGCAGGTGATTCTGGAAAAAGAAATGCATTTTCAGATTGCATGTCTTTCCAAAATTTGCACAAACAAATAACCAATACAGCTCTCACTGCATATTTGTTATGCTTGCCACATTGAGACTAGCAACCAGCTTTTAACTTAGACATACAAAGATGCCATTTTTTCAAGTGCTACTCAATGCTTGTTTGAAACTTTGTTTATATCTAGCTGTATTAACAAAAACCCATGTTTTGTTAGCTATGGGAGGTGGGGTTCAATCTTTTTTTGTGCTTTTTGTTGGTCTGTTTTTAATTATCAGTCATCATTCCTGTCTTTTAGAAAATGTAGTAAAGACCTATGAATAGCCAATGGCTTTCCCTGTGTACCACATGCAAAAGGACCAGGTCTTTTTCGTGTGCCCCCGATGTCTGTGTTGTATTTTTGCACATGGCTTTTTTGTTAATTCCTTCCATGAAGTGAACAAAAAAATGTAGTTGCTAAGTTGAGTCAAAGCTGTTTTCTAGAAAGGAGGCTTAGAATTTATCTCTTTAGTCTCAGAAGGTCCCTTGCTGTCCATATTCTCTGTTTGTGGGAGGTTATGTATGTTTTTGGTAGATGTTGCTTGTGCTCGGCAAGGTAAATAAGATGTTGTATTAAGAACGTGTGTCTTCATTCAAGTCTCAAGGCAAAAACCCAAATAAACATTATTTTTCTTGTATGCAGCCAGTTCACAGGAACTCCCCTGTGGAAACACACATGTATACTTAAGGCTAGAGAATAAATGCTCTGACTCAGAGTCCTGAGGAGTAAGCAGCTCTTGTTCCCGCAGCAGGGAGCTGCTGCCTTACAGCTCAGCCAGGCTCTGTTGCTTCCATCAGCTCCCTGCCAGACACACCTACAAATAATCTTCTGTCTCATGTCTAAGGTTTTGTTTTTCTCTGATGATTTGTTTTTGCTAGTTACCTGTTTTTTCTGTGACTAGGAGAAAAGAGTCATTCCTTCACCAGGGGTGACACAGCTTGCACAATTACCTGTGTATCTCATCTTATCTTAGTGCCTTCTGCTTTCAGTTCTGTGCAGATGCTATTTCTTTTGCAAAGAAAGAGAAGGATTCAGTGAATGGGGATGTGACTGAAACGCGATAGCACAAGTCAGGATTTATAATATCTTTGGCTAAATTTGGGTGGCATTTTGCTCTAGTGTTTCTTGACCACTTTCTGACTCTGGTGTTTCTTGACATGCCGTCGTTCTGCCAAGCATTTTAGTTTTATGTTGATGATCTCTTGCCCATTACAGGAGCAGACAAGACCAATAGTCAGATTTCATACACAAAACTGAGTCAGTTATTGAAAAGACATGTATAAAGCTTCAAAGCTGTTTCTAATTGCAGTGCAGTTCAAGAAAAGCGTCACCCAAAAGCCTTCCTCCTCAAAAAGCCACATCCTAAAGTAACAACCAGCAAAGAGTTTTTTGTTCTTTGTAACTACCACTGCACTCAGCTTTGAGTTGACAGGGTCTAATAATAAAGACAGGTTAATGTCATCTTGCGTTTGTAAAAACCTTTTGTTATTATAAAAGAGTAATTAGGTCATCTCACCTTCAATATTAAATTTCAGAAATTCATACAAGTTTTCCTAAAGATTGGATAAGGAGCATGCTAGATTTGTTTGACCCATAAGAAAAATAAATTTATACCAAGGTCTCACCTCTCTTTCAGTGAGATAAGTTATATGCTTCCAAAAACTCACTTGGCTATGCAGCATTTGCCCCTGGCTGTTCTGCTTCATGAGCATGTACAATTTCACCTTTTTTCTTACATTAAAGAAGAGTGATATTCAGGACCTATCCAACTATTTTATTTCACGGAAAGTGATTTTTTTAAATATAGACTTTTTTTTTCAAAAAATTTAGTTGTTGCTGATTAAGTTTACATTTCATGTGTGAATTAAAAATAAAAAAAAAAAATTTTTTTTTTTGGAAGATCCCAAATCCATACACATGGTGAATTGAATATTTCTATATGTTTGTATGACATCCTGTGGTGACTCACTAAAATAATAGACCAGATACTTCCATGTTCTCCAAGTCCCTTAGTGCTTTATCTTCTTGACTGGGCTATTCCACCAAGACCAAACATTTTATACAAATTATTTAACCATCCAAAGCACAAACTCACTGGTGATCTAGTTTAAAGATGACTCTAAACTTTTAGGAAGAATGGGAGACTGAGATGTCTGGATTAAAGTCTGCATGAAGTTTGCTATAGTTTAAAATGCTCATATAGCTGATACTGGCTTGAAATAATCTGTTTTCGGCATTTTCACAAAGAAAACTCTATGGAGATAACACACTCAGAGAAAATAAATGCTACTGAACTCAGTGTAATGCTTCCCTATTAAACACAACTACCTTGGATGCCTTAGGTTTTAACTTTTACATTTTTCAAATCCTATACTGCCTAGTGTGTAACTGAAGTTTTGTGCAGCCTGTTAGCTGCTGCTCTCTCATGCTGGTTAGACATAACAAACCTCTCTAGGTTTGCTCTTCGAGGACACCACGCCCCAAAATGTGCAAACTAAAGCCTAGAGAGGGAGGGCAAACTTGGGGTAATTACATCATTAACTGAGGTTACAATTGGAGAATTAACCCTGATATGCAAATGGACCAAACTTATAAAAGTGTGAAGAACCCATGACCCAGGGTCCATCTTGGGTGTGGCCTTTTGACTGCCCAGGGTGTACCTTTGAAGGCTCTTCAAATAAATACCTACTTTTATTTTTTTCTAGCTTCTGTGTTTTAGGTGGCCACCCCAAGGCATCACCTTAATAACCTGAATTTCCCTGAGGATGAAAATTTTGATGTTTCTATTGACCCAACAAAAATGCAGCAATTTGAAGCTCACTTGGGAGAAAAAATATTCTAGGCAAATCATATTAAAAATACAAGCTGTCTTTTCTGAAATGGAGTAATTTTCATCAGCCCCACATGGTTTTAGGTACATTTGAAAGTGAAACCACTTTTATAAACATCAAATCTATGCTCAGAGGCCTAGAAGGAAATATCCAGTTTTGAAAATCTTGCTTATTACATTTTGTAATGTTCCAAGCTCATTTGTAATTAATGACACGCTTAGTTGCTCTGAAGATTATGAAGTTTTTTCTGAGATATGCAGTACACAGAAGTGCTCCAATCTCCCATATCTGGGTTTATTTGGCTGTGTGAGTCCTGTCCTAGGACCTCCCAAAAGTCTTCAACTCCACCCTTATTCCTAAATACATTCTAGGATGGACTGAATATCACATACCTGAAATGAGGATGGCAGCAGCACAGCCTGATAAACCTTACCTGTGCATCCCGTAATATTCCAAAAGACTTGTTAATAGATGCTGTATAGTGCTAAGTTTTGATTTTGTCCTGGTTCAGAAAAATATAGGGAAAATTCACAGGCATCCTGAAGAGGATGCTGAAGATTAGGCAGGCTATTGAAAAAAATTGCAGAAACAAAGCTTGTGATGTTGTCTCCAGTCAGAGTTATGTTTAACAGTGAGAAGAGCTTTGCAGTGAAAAAGTAAATGTAGTTGTCAGAGTGTAAGGTAAGTTTGACCATTAAGCTGGCAGTGATGATTAACAAACCAAAATATTTTTTGGTCATGAATCCTTGATAGACAAGTTCCATATGCAAACAACAACCCTTTAATCCCTTGCCCAAAGCAAACTTCCTCTGAGATGATAAAATACTTTAAATAATTGATTTTTTACTTACAGCTTCTGTGTACTAGGGGGTGTCTAGAGAAAACTCAGCAAACATACTGCACTTTTCAGGAGACCAACAGCCTGAATTTTATGTGCAAATTTACTTTCCCGAGATCCCCAACTGGTTTTTCAGGCCTGGGGTGTGAATATGTTCTGCAGAACTTCTGCCTGTGCAGCTCCATGAAAACTGGATGCCACAGCTTTGTTGTTGTAATACTGATGGTACTTTGGAAAATGTAGTCCAGGCAAGTGAATCATAGATTTCCAAAGTGAGCTATAACATATTAAGCAAATAGCCTTTCTTTAACATATTCTTTTTAAAAAATAGGTTTTATTTCCTAATATTTTATTCATAAAGTTTTACCGTTTATCTGGTGCTGGCATGTCACTAATTAAATGTTTATCCAGGAGAGAAACATTATTAATCTTTCTTCCCTGGAGTCAGAAACTTTCCACAAGGCACTTTGATACAGTTTTTGGAGCTGCATGCAAAATCTGTTCACAGAAAGTCTCACCTTCCAGTAACATGGGGGTTTGTTTTCTATAGGCAAAGGTGACTGCAAATACTTTCTGTGCCTTGTTCAAGAAGTTTCTTTGTACAATACGCTTGAGTTGTTCTTCAAAGATGTCATCCCTCAGCAGGATATGAGACTGCCTAGCACGCAGCAGGGCAGGCAGTAATTGTTCCTGCATCAGCCACTGGGTAACCTGGAACAGAGTCATGAAGAAGAAGGACCTGGCCAAACTTTCTTCTTCCACTTTCTTCCAGACCTTTCTTCTGCTTCTGATGTAAGGCAAGAAGAGTGGGATGTCAGTCAATTGTGTTTTGTCCCTGGATACCCTCAATTTAACCAGCACTCTAAAATATATGTCCCCACCCCTGTCCCATTCACAGATGGAAAGAAAATAAATACCTTGTGATCTTCTTCAAGTGGGAGTCTCTTTGTCCTCCTCAGAAGTTATTTTGTGCCATATTACAAATCCTTAATTAGTGTAATGAGCTGGAAACATGTAGCATTGTAACTGTGATTGACCCCACAGTAGCTGCAAACTTCCATCTGGCACAGAAAAAAAAGGCAAAAAAGGACTTTCACAGAATAGAAGAGCAAGTGCTCATTAGATTTGAACTAGAAACCTATTTTAGGAAGATGTGCCATTAGGAAACAATGGTAATACGTCAGATAGATCATTCCAAACCGGGAGAACATATGAACACTGCACTGGATACTGCTAAGCGGCTGCTTTCTTCAAGCAGCCCAGAAGCACAGGACTGCAGCGAACGGGCACTGCGTCTGCAGCATGTTGTCCTAACTCAACTTGTTCCTGGCAGAGCAAGGGAAAGCCCAAAGTGGTATTTGAGCATCACGAGTGATGTGAAAATGGAAACTTTGTGAGGAGAGGACCAAGCGTAGCACAGAAATAAAGCCTTTGTTTTAAAGGCCCCTTCCCACCTGAACTATTCTATGAATCTGCAGCTCTCCTGTGAAGACAGGCTAAGAGAGGCTTGTCCAGCCTGGAGAAGGCTCTGGGGAGACTTTGTTGCAGCATTTCAGTACCTAAAGGGGACCTATAAGAAAGATGGGGTCAAGCTTTTTAGCAGGACCTATTGCAAGAGGACAAGGGGTAATGATTGTAAATTAAAAGAGGATAGATTTACAGTAGATATAAGGAAGGAGTTTTTTTTACAATGAGCTTGATGAAACACTGGCATGGGTTACCCAAAGAAGTGGTGGATGCCCCATCCCTGGAAACATTCAAGGTGAGGTTGGACTGGGCTCTAAGCAACCTGATCTAGAGGAAAATGTGCCTACTCATTGTAGGGGGGTTGGGCTAGATGACCCTTAAAGGTCCCTTTCATCTCAGACTTTTCTATGACTCCATGATTCAATGTTAAAGAGAAATATGCACCTGATGAAGTTTAGAATTTCTGCCTTTGCAGCAAGAGTCATCAACCAGAGAACAGAAAAGAGAGGTATGCAAGGGAGCTAAATACTCATTGAAATTTAAATTTGGATTACACTGAAAATCCAGAGCCATTACTAACCAGGACTCCAAATGCCATGCTGGAAGCCTACAAATAAAGCCAAGGACAGAAGACAGCAAATGACCCAACATGCAGAGGAGGTAAGGGTTGAGCTTTATTTGTTTGCAGTCCAGCGCTTCTGCAAAGGCAGCAAAGACAGCGATGCTGCAGGTCTGGCAGGAGGCAAAGGTGAGCAGAAGTGCACCTGGCACACGTCCCCAGGGCAGGCACAGAACTGATGCCTTGAGCCATACGAGGGCAGCACAGCTGTACAGTCATGAAGCAGCAGCTCATGCCTCTCGTGTATCCTAACAGCAAACCAGCACTCTGGAAGAGGCAGAAGGTGCCTCATCACTACATGATCCATGGCAGATGTGTTTCAGCCCATGTGGAGATAAAATGTTGTGTGAGAAGAAAGCTACATCTTTCAACACAGCAGGAGATAAAATAAGATGTTAACAGCCTCCTTACCTCGGCTACCCAGCAACTAGAAAGGATTAGATCTTCTCTGAAAATCTTCCTGATAGCAGCACCTGCTGAGATCTGGAAATTCCTGTCTTTTAGCTCATTAAAATGCAGACGCAGCCTGTTTCTGCTTCCTGAATTACAGTTCCAGTACAAAGGGCCAATCTCACAGCCTTTAACCCTGTACACAATCCTTTTTCTGAAACTGAGTTTGAATAACAACTTCAGAAACAATTCACAGGGGTTAAAATGTAACCTGAAGTAATTGCCAGGATGGAGAACCCTGGAAACTCCCTTGCTGATAAAGACAAATGAAGGGGTCTCCACAAACGAGAAGAAGATTGTGCAGATGGAACATAGGTGCTAAAACTGTCCTTTGTGATTTACACCATAAAGCTTGCTACATGAGTGACCTCAGAGTCTCACAGCAGTGGAATATATGAGTGCCTGACCACTACTTCAGCCTGTCTGAAGACAACTCTCCAGCTTATGTTACTCAGGAATTCGGACTATGTGATCACAGCTGTCCCTCTGGTCTTAAAAATCCAGGAAATCTGCTTCAACTAGAAAGTTAATATTCTTCCAGCTGTTTTATGATTGTAAATGTGACTATATGGTTTGTGAAGTGAGGATTGTTTCCATTCTGAGCATCACTCCATATTAACAGTGTGATACACGAGCCACATGAATGGTATTAATATCATCTCCATCCTTGGGGATACTCAGTAATTGACAGGAGAGTTCTGAGCAACCTGCTGCAATCACAGAATTGATTTTCTATTAGAAATACCTACAGAGCTCCCTCCCAATCCAAGTTATTTAGGATTTTACTGTATTCTTGCCTAGACTATTAGGAGGTTTGGTCTTGTATTATTTAAGAGGATAGATGGTCTGTTAAAAAAAAATCTAATTATTTCCTGGAATCAGGTTGTCTAGTGTTGGCTTGTGTATCTATTGGACTTGCATCACATTCTGGGAAGGGAGCAGATCTGAAAAAACAAGTGGACTGTTTCAGAATGAGAAAGGAAAAGCTGAAATTCAATTCCAGGAGGAGACTAGAGTGCATAATATTGCTAAGCAAACAAAATAACTAGAGCATTCAAAAATTTGCCTAGTAATTCTTCTGTACACAGAATAGCTATGCTTTTTACTTGTTATTCTGACAGAAGGGGTTTCAGTTTTGTTTGTGTAAAGTTCTGAGCCTGAGTTAAGCCCTTTTCATTATGCAGGGTGAACACTGTGTCACCCCTTCCCCCAAAGGACAAACAGGCCTGAGCTTAATTTTGTTGTTTGAAATTTTAAAGATCTTCAGGCCTCTCTCATGAGGCCGGGACTCACTGCCATGAGCAGAACCACTGAGTCTCTTGAACTATCAGTGCTTGCTCTTGGCTGTGTATGAATTTCATATTGATCCAGAGGATCAGTGCAAATTCCATGTATTCCAAGTGACTAAGTGTGTTCAGAATACACACTGCAGAAATACTAAGCCAAGCCTGCAAATTTCTAAAGCAGACATTCTTACAGGAATGCTGAGTGAAAACTGAAGTATCCAGTTAGGGGATACATGTGTATAGTACACCTCACATAGTTACCCATACTAAGTAGCAATGTTAATGAACTGTATCTTACTAATTAGGGAAAGTAAGATTTTTCTGGACACACGACTTTTGGTAGTGATCCTGGTAAATTCAGTTAAGCTTGTGCTCATTGTTTTAATGGTTATATCCACGAGTAAACAAAATGTACTTTGAAAACTAGACTTGCTAATAATTTCAATAACTGCTTTCTAATTTAAATGTCAATTCAAAACAAATAATTGTTGTGTTTTACTGCCTACATACACTGATTTACTCTGGATGCATTCCAGGGCCCATACACGTACTCTGAATGTGTTTGCTCTGCTTTTTAATTTCACCTGATATTTTACCAGTTGTGGAACGCTTCTGGCAAATTACAAGTCAGCATTCTCCTTCTGCATTATACTGTGAAAAATTTAACCTAAGTCAGCTAGAGATGCTTGTACTTTAGAATCTGCATTGCTGTGGGCTATATACCACTTGTACACAAGATGAACAGCCCGATGGCTGAACAGAGTGTCAGTGTGCTTCAGCAAACACATTAGAAACTAATTTTCTTCTGGAGATTCTGAGAGGGTTACAGCATACTGAAATTACTGTCTCTCTGTAAGGGATGATGTGTTCCTTCTACAAGCAGTTTGTCCCGGTGGCTTTGGGCACTGTAGGGGACAGAGTGAAAATGTTACCCAGACTTTCCCAGCTTCTTGATGCCAGAGAAAGACAATGTTATTTGGGCAAGTTCTTAGACAGTGAGGCTAAAATTTGCAAGAATGTTGTCTTGGGGTGACTGTGCTGTTGTATCCCCTACCATTGCTCTATGCCCAGACATGATTCCTGAGCCTTTCTATGCCTTTAAAACTGGATGCAAGAGACAGAGGAAAAAAACTGAGCGAACTTTTCAAAACAGTTTGTGCTTCAAGGACACAGAGATTAGCTACTTCTGCGGCGGGCAGAGGAAGCACTTCTTCTGACTTTTCGGTCAGTTTTCTTCAGCTCTGTTTCTTCGGAGAGGGACGGAGAGTTGAGTTTTTTTTTCCTCTTGGGACTTCGTTTTTTTTTCCTTCTTCTCTTCTGGACTTGTTCAGAACACCAGAACATCAGAACCCCACCGGGGGACCTTCCACCGGCCTGGAGGGGGGCCCCCCACGCCGACCCAGCTCCGAGGAGGAGGAGAGAGACCACACCCACAGAAGGACTCTAAAATCTTTCAGGTTTTCTCTCCAGAGCGAGAGATTTTATTATTTAGTATTATTAGTATTGTTTTCCTGTGTGTTTGTTAAATAAATAGTTTTATTTTCTCCTTCACTTTCCTCTGAGGAAAATTTGTTTTTTCCCGAACCCAAGTGGGGGAAGGGGTGGTTTGTAACCTGCCTTCCTTCAAGGAGACGTCCCTTTTGGACGTTTCCCTGAATTTGGCCTAAACCATCACAAATGTTCACGTCCAATCTCCCATATTTCAGTGTGCTTGATTTCCCTATGAATTGTCTCTCAGCCCACCTGCAAATGTGACCAAAATCCAGCAGTGAATGACACTGTGTTGTAATTCACTATTTTGGGAGATCTTAATCCATTGTGCAAATTTCTAGAATTGAATGAATGGTACCACATAGGACTGCTAAAGAGCCTGTGCCTCACATCAGGCAGGGCTGGCTGAGTTAAAAAAAATTGAGTGGCAAGAGTTTTACCGTTACTGCCTTGCCTTTCCCCCATCACAACCTCTATCAGTTGTTTCTTTTTTTGGGAACAATTATTAGAACCATTTAATAAACGAGAAGAAGAAGACTAAGGCCATGCAAAGTGCCCAGCTAAAAAACTCCACCGTAATCATTACTTATTCCCTATAGGGGAAGGTTGAGAAAAACATGCTTCAGGGAAAGCAACTCATATATCTGGGAAGATAATTCATTGTAAGTTAATCCAAGCATACCACAGAAATATCCCTGTTGGTGATTGTTCTGCATAGATGCCATTCTTGATTTGTGAATAGCCAGCACCAGGGACTGGGAAAGCATCTCATATTGACTCATGCATTCCTTCATGGGTTATTCATAAATAAGTAGTGCTATCTAATTCTGGCTAACAAAAATGCCTTATGTAAAATTAATAGAAGCAAAACCCAGAAGGATCTTTCTGCATTAAGAATCTGTCCCTCAAAAGCAGTCCTCTGATAAAGCTTTAAAAGAAATGCTCCTGACTACTCAGGGTACCTGCAAAAGGAAGGTGTTGGGCACCCACATGTGAACTAATAACTTTTCATTCCTTAATACGGAGGACAGAAGAAGCAATACTCCAAGCAGCAAGATTCAGAACAGTTTTTTCCACTGTCTGTATGCAATATATCAGCTACTGAGACATTATAATGTTTGCTTCCTTTTACTTTTATGTGATTTACAAGAAACATTAAAGCATACAAAATCCCAGTGAGATTTTCCTTGTATTAATAATAGGAATATTCAGTGAACCTCTAAGAAAAGCTGAGAGAAAGCAGTCAGGGTGAATCAGGCTTTGTGTAATACCAAAACTGGCACATTTCTAGGTCAAAGGGGATTGATTTCAAAAGCACAGACCTCATGTGGGAATCACCTTGGCAGCACCTCTTGCTTTTAATACTGAACTCAAATCAAAACAAGGTATCTGTTCCCTACAGAGGAAGTCCACTGAGTATAAAGACACCCTGATGAGATCAACCTCTGTGACTGGTTCTAGCCTTCAGTGCTGTTTCTGTGACTGGCTAAGATCTGTTTACAAAAAAAAGAACCCCAAAACCAGAGATTGGAAAAGCCATGTTAGATGATGCTGAGGACAGAGATCAGACACCTCTCTAGGGCCTGGGAGCCCTTGGGTGCTGCCAAAGCATGTGAGAAAGGACATAAACTTAGGTCCTTCACAGCCCGAAGAGGTGATCTCGTCATGAGCTGAGTAGGGGGTTCCTCTCTTTTGTAGCGTTGTGAACAGAACTCCTGTCCCACCCCTGGCCTTCTACACTGCTTTGAATAAAATGCTTGTGAGAAAGAATACACCACACAACTTACAACTTTTTTTTTCTCTTTGATTTCACTTAAAACTCCAGGAAGGTTTGGTTCTGAGTTCATGTGTGTACATGCACACATGCAGAGATTATTTTTTTGATTCTGCTATTGGGTTAAGACAGCTGTTGTACAGACCAGCTCCACAGATGGTCAAGGTGTGGTTTCTGCAAACTGTGTGGACTGATTGCAGCTGAGGCAACTGAAGGCATTGAATGGCCAACATCTGAAGGAGATGCTCCAGGAACCAGGCTTGAATTTTTTTACCAGATTGAACCTGAGTGAAGTTTACAACCTGGTCTCCATGACTTTGTGATACTAATAGACTGGGTGAACTACATGAACAGGAATGGTATTCAGAGATGAGTTAATCCACTGATCACTGGGAAAAAAGAGATTTAACCTTTTCACTCATCACTTGAGTAATCTATTCTTATTAGTCAAGGTCTGAAGAAAGCAACAACCCATTTGCTGTGCTCCGGTGGATAAACTCAGAACTGTTCCAAGAACCAGAGAACTTCAACTCCAAGGAAGAGTTGAATTCCCTAAGAATTTCCTATTACATCTGGTGTCCATGAATGCAAATGTGGTGAATGAAGGTAAAAGTTACTTATCTGTCCTGGCAGCATGGTCACACAACAATGCATCTTAGCGATGTCACCTATAACAGGAAAATTACCTGTCATTTGATGCTGTCGGCATAAGGAGAACTGGAGGTAATTATACTTAATGGTACCAGGTGAAGAGGTGCAGGGAAGGCCAACCTGTATTCATTACTGCTTCAGAAACTGCTTTTAGCCGCATTTAAGAACAAGCTCTGGTCACATCTTCCCAAATGACCTAAAACTCAGTTCTGATTTAAACTTCCATGATGTTGTTCTGCACCATAACTCCTGTAATTGTTGTCTCTAGAGGGTAATTTTCAAAGGCTCCAGGACAGGAGCTTTGCGAACAATTGATTTTGTTCAGCTCTTCAACTAACCTGAAAAATTGAGATTTAAATTGTTTGCAGTCTCTGTCAAATGGCAACTTCTCTTTTTTTTTTTCTTTTCTCCTTAAACAATAGACAAAATAATTGCAGAGTAAAATCCATTTCAGGATTCAAACCTTGCAAATTTTTCCTTTGGTTTTTGAGATGTTAATTTGTTTAAAAAGCTTTAAGATTAAATTTTTAATGTTTCGCCTGTCTCTTTTCCTGCTGGGGTTGAAACTACTTGCTGTATTTTACTCCTGTGTGCAAGTAGCTCTGGTCCCCTTTATCATCCCTTTGTCCTAGTTACATTTTCAGTGTAGAAAAATGCTTCCTCCTTCTCCCCCTGCCAAGTTGTCTGTCCTCTTCAGGGTGGACAGAAGCCCATCACACAAGGCTGTGGTTATTAATCTAAACTGAATCTTCTTGTTTTGTCCTCTAAGAATGTCTCTCCTAACCACCATTTGGGAGAGGGAAGATGCTGTCCAGCCAAAACTGTCAAGAGCTTGTAGCTAGCACAGTTAGCAACGTGGTATCTTGATAGCACCCTTCACCTAAGGAAGGGAAACTCCTGGGTATAGCTAGCTGAGAAAAATATTTTCATGTGAGCTAAGTCTAATGGACCTTGTCTCTGTTAGCTTAGCAAATGGACTGCAATGCCTGGATGAGTCCATTATCAGAGACAGCTCCTGGAGACGGAGTGAGGCACCAGAAGACTGGAAAAAGACATATGTCGGGCCTGTCTTGAAAAAAAAAGGCAAAGAGATTGAAGAATCAAGAAACCTAAACAGTTAGCCTAATTAAATTCTTGGCAAAATCTCTGGAACACGGCAAACAAAAAATGAAACTCTAAGCCTCTAAGGAGAGACTGAGTAACTGTCAATGTAGATTAGTTAGGAGTAAAATATTTTAAACCAGTGTACTTCATGAACTAGGAAAACTGGGTGGACAGACTTTCTAAAAAAGAAACTGTTGATGGATCGTCGTCAAATGAAAAGTGTCTTGGAAAACTTTCATGAAGTCTGAGATAACCCCAGTGTTGTTTCTATTACGTGTTTTGCTGGTTACTTTAATGGTAGAGGGGAGAATGGAGATACTAAGCTGGCCTATAAAACAAGTTGCTAGAGACTGTGAGACAGGCTCAGACTCCAAAATAAAGTTGAAAATTTGAAAAAGTGGTCTCTGGAAAAAAAAAAGCAGCAATTTAATGAGGACAAGGGCAAACTACCATGCAGGCAGAAATGCTTTGGTAAATACAGATGGGGGATAAGTGAGTGAGTCAATGGAGTTATGATTTTTTACATCCTGTCCAGATGTGACCTTTTAATGACACTGAACCCATGGAAAAATCACTTCCACAGAAGTGATTATTCAAGGGTTGAGCAGGAGGAGTTGATATTAGTCATTGTGTTGCTATTGGATTGAAAGTCTAATTCCAAAGCAGATAAGATGCTGACACTTCAGCTGGACTGCAGATGGACCCAGTTTCATCACTGATACTGCAGTACAACAGGAAATGCTAAAACTGTTGGACTGATATAGGTAATGGCTATTTAGGTGCCTACAGATTTCCATAGGGAGTGAAATGTCACCACATTAATTTTGTGGATTTTTGCTCTCTGTTTAATTCAATCCAAGTGTAAGGGAAGCTTGCCAGCTGCCAGCATGCTGGGGAACTTACAGTCTGGACTGCTGCAAAGTTTATTCCCCTGTCCCATGATTGGTAAAGAGCTCAGCCCATGCAGCAATGACTCCGTTCTCACTGGTGGCTATGGGAGCATGGAGGACCAGATGTACATCATTCCTCTGCCCCTGCAGCTGGCACGGAATGCCTGTCAGTGGAGGAACAGGGTGTACAACTGTATTTACAACCTCTTGAACCAGATGAATTTAACTACAGCTGCCATTGTGTACTATTACACAGCCTGTATGAGAGCAAGACTCCTCTGCCACGGTAGTAGACACTACTACACCTTCCAAAATACAGCTGGCTTTTCTCCCCAGTTCATTCAGCAGTAACCTTCAGCTCACCAAGCCCTATTTTTCTGGCTGTGGTGGCAGGATGGATGCCACCCTTTGTCCCCAGATGTCTGCCACCCTAAACAACTGGCTACATTGCCAAGACATGATGATGGATTTGTTGGCTACTCTAATTTGCTGTCTGAAATTCTTGGTAGCCAGTACAAGCATAGTTTTGCCTATTCAGAAATGCTGCCTGAATATTTTACTGAGAGCTTTGTTTCCAACATAGAGAACACTGCAATCAAAACTGATCACATGAAACAAATAGAAACTCCTGAGAGCAATAGACTTCATTTACTGACAGTAGACTACAAGATAAAATGCAGCAGTAGTAATGAAAAGCAAGGACTGCAGAGCAGGTAAGACCTGCTAGTTGAAGGTATTGGTGAGAAAATGGCAAAGGGAGTTGTGCTGCATAACACCTGTAGCAAGAGATTCCAGTGGTATCTAGAGGTTTTAGAAAAAGTTGGTACATGTTAAATAATGTGCAATAGGTCTATGAAATTAACAAACCCCACAATATTTCAGTATCTGCCAGACTTCCCTAAGTCTTTTGAAGGTTTCTCAGTATCTTTCCCCTTATTTCCACTATTTGTGGATGCCCTGCACTACAAAAGCACACGTGGGAAGCTTAAGGGTACACGCTGAATAATTTCTAGAGGAAGAATTCACTCATCTTTTCTCATCCTTGCTTTTCAGGCCTGAACAAATGACATTGTGGGAAGACTGGTAACACAGTAAAGTTTTCGGGTGTGGCAGAAATACCTATATAAAGTGTATCTCAGGAAGAAGTTGTTGTATCCATGCAGTCCTAGGTTAAAGGAAGGCTAGAATTGAGGGCAGTTGTGTCCAGGGCTTGTGTTCGTCAGGCCACACTGGGACATACAGAGGTTTTTTGCTCTGCCTCAGCAGAAATGACTCTCAATTCAGGGACTCTACATACTTACTGAGATAAATGTATGTTTGGAAGAGACAATTAGTTAAATAATGTGTAGCAAAGGAAGTTTGCAGTGGAAGCGAGTCACGTTTGGAGAGGAACAAGTGTATAGAAGAAAATTTTTTGAGAAATGCTTTCCAGATGCTGCAGCTTTCACATTTCTGTGCTCATGAGAGCACCTGTGTACACCAGCATTTGGTCTCAACCAGCTAAGACTGGGTGCTGAACTGCTGAAAGCTGGGGAAGGCAGAAGAAGCCATTGCTCTTCAGCTGCTGCATTCAGCATCTTGGTAAAATCGGTGCAAGCCTGGCAATTGGGAGCCTCACAGAGGCTGTCAGGTGGGAGCCTGGCAGGGCTCCCACTAATTAAAGCAGTCAGTCATTTTCAGCAGAACTCAGGGCCATTAATGTTTTGCATTCAACCTCCCGCTTCCCCTCACTGCAGTACGGCACAGCCACACAGAGGCACAGCCTGCCTTCGGTGGGGCAGGGCTCTTCCCCTCACTTCGCTTTACTTGGGAGAGCTGTTCAAAGAACATGAGGAGTTGTTCAACCTGACAATCCTCTCCACATTTTCACAGGCAGAGCGAGCTGTTTGGTGGTGCTGCCTGACAGCTGTTTCCGCTCAGGGGCACACACAGACAGCATCCCTCAGAAAGGCAGCAGGAGGTAATGTTGTAATGAAAATGCAAATTGTTAAACCCACACTGATGCGCTTCTGGACCTGAAACTTGAGTGTTTGGGGAACTTATGGCATCCACACACTAAAATAGGCAAATCAGCATTTTGCAACTCATACCCATGCCATTCTTGGCTGATAAGTGATTTTGGAACACCACTTGTAGCAATGCAAACTGGAGTGAAGGTCAGGCTTTGGTTCATGTCATGGTTCTCACTCCATCAGAGGTGAGCTTATGTCTTCAGGGGAATGGGATAACGGCAATAAACACACACATAGAATCATAAAGAATTGAGGTTGAAAGGGATTTTTAAAGGCCATCTAGTCAACCCCCTTGCAATAAGCAGGGACACCTACAACTAGATCAGGTTGCTCAGAGTCCTGTCCAGCCTGTCTCCAGGGCTGGGGCATCAACCCCTTCTCTGGGCAACTTGTGCCAATGTTTTACTGCCCTCATCATAAGAAGTGTCTCACTTATAAAAGAAATATAGGGCAACAGGCCTGCCAAAAGGTCTGTTCCCATCTTTCTTATAAAGCCACTTTAGGTAATGGAAGGCTGCAATAATATCTTGCTGGAGCCTCCTCTTCTCCAGGCTGAACAACCCAGCTTTCTCAGCCTGTCTTAATGGGAGAGGTGTTCCGTCCTTCTGATCAGCTTTATGGCCCTCCTCTGCACTCGCTCCAACAGCTCCGTGTCTTTCCTCTTCTGGGGACTCCAGAACTGGACACAGTAGTCCACATAGGGTCTCACCAGAGCAGAGCAGAGCAGAGGGGCAGAATCCCCTCCCTTGACATGCTGCCCATGCTACTGTTGTTGCAGGACATGTTTGGCTTTCTGGGGTGCAAGTGCACATTGCTGGGTCATGTCCAGCCTCTCATCTATCAGCACCCCCAAGTCCTTGTCCTCAGTGCTGCTCTCAGTCCTTTCCTCCCTCACCTTGTACTGATACTGGGGGATGCCCCAACCCAGGTTCAGGACCTTTTGCTTGGCCTTGTTGAACCTCATGAGGTTCATGTGGGCCCATTTCTTGTAAGTTGATGTATGTGCACATACATGATCTTATTCATAAGGCAATTTTTATACATCCCTTTATTCTTTTAGGTGGATATTTAAAAGAATTTGGCAACTACCTAGGATCACAGTAATGAGGTTGCATGCTCACTGACTGCAGAAATATGCCCAGTGAGAAAAGGCAGCTGAGCCATGAAATAATGGAGCACACAAAGAGCTAAGCAAGAGGGTCAGAATAGTAGCTGAAAAGATTTTAGCTGCACTGTGACAGAGTGATGCATGTGAACTGAAGCAAATAGAGCTGGAGGAGATGTTTCTGGGACTATTAATTTTAATGCAATGCAAAATATCCAATGACAAGGAAGGAAGTTACACTTCAATGCCATAGAAGATGATTCAGACAGTAACAAAGGTCAGATGAGGAGAATCTGGGGAAAGCTATTAAGACAGATGTCTCCTATTGAGTTCTTGATTGGATCTGAACAAAAAGAAATGAAGAAAAGGGGGCACCTCCATTTGGAGGATGTGGTTTGAAAGATTACCAACTAGTTTAAATCTGGAACTGATGTCTAGGAGGAAAAACAAGTTCTTGCTGTGACATTTAAGTTTTTAATGAGTATAGGGCAAGTTCAGATTAATGCCTATATATAACAGAGGTAGCAAGTCTAGATCTGGTGTTCATCCCAGCCAGCCAACTAGGGTGTCTGAAATACATTTGTCTAGATGAATTTAGGATTTTAAGATTATTTAATAGCAATCAGACTTGAATGAATGTCCATAGACACTGATGGATTAAAGAAATCAAAATACAAGAGCCCCTGGCACATTCCAGAGTTATCCTCTGTGGAGAAGTCAGAAATAATGCTCAAAAATAATGTGTGGAGATTTAACATGTGCTTTCCAGTCAGTATTCAGAGTGGTGTTCCTGTATCTGCCACATAAGCATAAGAAAAATTGTCCATAGAAGCATGAGGTGTGAAAATAAAAAGAAATGAAGGAAATGCAGTGTACCTTTAGACTGTATCATAACCCTTCTCTGTGGCCTGATGGCAGCTAAGTTTCAGACACATCTTTCACCCATCAAAACATATGGGGCAAAATTGTAAAATGTGGGTTTGGGGGGTTCTGTGTGTGTTTTTTTGTTTTTGTGTTTTTTATTGCTGACTTCCTTATCCTTTTAAACCTGAGCATCTGTATTTTATGAAGGGTCTGATTTAAGTCAGCCTCAAGCACTTCAAGATTTCTTTGGTTTTTTCCATCAATTTTTTTCTATACCATAGGAAATTTGGCTCTTTTGTCAAACTATGTCTACTTCATTCAGAATAAACAACTAGTTTATTCCAGCTGTCAGGTGAAGGTTGTCCAGCTCTATTAAGCGTTACAGAAAATGGGCAGCTCTGGCATCTGGAAGGCATGAGGGTCAGCCATAAGATTAGAATTTGTGTTTGAATTGCAGTAAGTGCCAGAATTTGATATTAATCTCTTGAGTGAGAACGCTGTAGAAAAATTATTCTTTTTCTCTCTAGACAGGGAAGTGGAAGTCAGAAGTGGAACTTCATATTTGGTAAACAAGAGATCTTGAGAGACTGTTGGAATGGGACCCAGTGAAAAACAAATGAACAGAATCACTGGTTGAAATGTGTGAAATAAATAGTGCCTGGTTTATAAAAGGGCCCACAATTTGATGGAATGTGACGCCCTGTTGGAGGCTGTGGAGCCTCAGCACTGGAGCAAACTGGGGGCAGGGGGCTGGAGCAGAAGAAGGGAATATCAGCAAGCTCAGTGAACAGGCAAACTGCAAACATTTGGCACTAAGCGCAGAACTGATAAGGATCAAAACAGAGTCTATATTTCAGACTCTGTAAAATCAGCTGCATGCCTCAGTGAGTCCAAGATAAAAAGAATGGGATTATTCCCAATGGGCAAAAGCAATGGGATTATTCCCTGATTTGAAGCCCTATCTCCAATCTGTGTTTAAAGCTCTGGACACAAAGCTGCAGTCATTCAAACTTCAGGGATATCACCCCTGCATTAACGTGTAAGGCTTTCTCAGCTCCTCCAGCAGCACCCAATCCCCTGGCCCAGGGCTCAACAGAATAAATAAACCTTTGCAATAACCACATCATGTACAGTTTGAATTGTCATCCTTCAGTCTGTTTGCTGCTCCAGCAAATTAGGAGTCTCACAGTTTCTCCAGAAGGATTGCATTCAGCATGTTTGTCATGGAGGCGGGAAGGCAGTCCTGCATGACAAGGAGCAATCTATTTCTATTAAATGAATGCATTTATAGTTTTGTATAATATATACAAAATAGATTTGTATAATATATATCC
The DNA here is from genome assembly GCA_013399875.1 of Gymnorhina tibicen. Taxonomy (NCBI): domain Eukaryota; kingdom Metazoa; phylum Chordata; class Aves; order Passeriformes; family Artamidae; genus Gymnorhina; species Gymnorhina tibicen. The sequence continues at coordinate 247,214 of VXAZ01006360.1, forward strand.
TGACCATGCCAGGTGCCCCTATTCATGACTTCATACAGTGTCCTGAGTCTCTCTTCTCAGTATCTGTTTGTAATTTTTTTCCACAACCTATGCATTATTAAAAATTTTTATGATGCAGAAATCTTGCAGCTGTCCCTACAAGCACCAAAGAATTGTTTGATTCATTAGATAAATGCTGCATACCAGAGAGCATCCCAGAACATAGTTTTGTATAATTTGTTGAGGGCATTCAGGTCAATACAGAAGAACAGTTTGAAATTTGCTGAAACACTTTTTTAATGCTGTCCCGAACCAGGGTCCCATTTCTCAATTTCCAAGTCATTATTTTAAATCATAATTAACTAAAAGCCAGCAGAAATCGAATGTTCCTGGGGAGGAAAAGCCTCATAAAGCAGAGAGTGTGCTAGCAGTTGACTTGTCTCTGAATTGTTGTTTTTTTACATCTATCTGTGCTTTTTAATATATGTAATCACACTACTGGTTTCAGAAGTTACATACACACATGTTTTAAAACATTTTAAAGCACCTTTGACATGTAAAGAATAAGGACAACAATACAGTTGTGTTCAGGGAGGCATTTTCTAGTTCTGATATTCTGGCTTCTCTTGCATAGCACTGCTTTCTTGATTTGTTCCCCTTGTCTGTATGGATGGTTTCATTCATCTTGCTCTGTACGATGTAAGATGTGTGATGTGAGTCACTGTTGAACTCACTCCCCTTTCTCTAACCAGTCATATCAGTCTTGTTTATTGTCGCTGCTGTAGAAAATGAGAGCTCCCAGCAACCTCAGAAATTTTTCTTCTGGGCTTCTCAGGCATGAATAGCCAGTGGGAATAGCAGAGGCTTCAATGTTATGGCCAAAGTATTGCTTTCTACATTTCTGAGTTTCTGCTCCCAGCAAGGACCCACCAAGAACCCCCCACCTGTTCCTGTTACCCCCAAACAGCCACAAAATCAGTAACAGGCAGCATAATATTCTGTGCCATACTAGCTAAGTGGGATATGGAATACAGACAGTGAAATTTATGAGACGGACAAGAAACCAATTAGAAAAGGAGAAAAACCCAGCCATAGTACTGAAAGAACATATAACATCTGCACAAAGAAAAATATAACTACAGCAATTCAATCATAAAAATAATGTTGGTAGAAAAGCAAGATTATGCCTCATCAGGTCCCAAAAGGTCAGCATTCTTTCTGTTTCCTAAGACCTGTGAATACTGCCTGGCGACTCATAGAGAAGTGATAGGCTTTTAGTCATGTGGGACAGAGCTTTTTGTGGCCTTCAGCAAAAGTCTCTTACCAGCTTGGCAAAGAATACCAAGAATAGAACTGGGACTGTCATGAGCAGCAGTCATGGTGACAGTGTTAATGCAGCTGTGTTCAAACTACACAAAGTAAATCTGAAGGTTTTAAAACTCTTTTTTCTTCTTTTTTTTTTTTTTCTGGAGGGATTTTCTTCCTCTCCAGTACACTCTCTTCAATTTCTCTGGCATGTCTGCAATCTGCCTTAGACACCTTTAAATTCCATTTTTGGGTCTCACTGGCTCACCAGAGAGTCAAAGCACAAAGCACTAAAAAGTTTTCTGCTCCATCATTCTGCATTTTAGGTGATAAAAGATATCTGCAGCTGGGGCTTCAGATGCACGATGTTTCACTAAACATGAATTAATTGGAAGCACAGAGACTACTACCATTCTTTGAAATCAAAGCAGCCAGGTCCTGTTGTGGTTTATTGATAAAAGGCAGCTGAAGAAGGACAGAAAAATATCAAGACAGAGAAAAGAGCAATCACTGTTTAGGATTCAAGAAAGTGTGTGGAGGCAGTGCTTGTGTTACTGTGGCTTGGAGAAACTGAAGCAGCAAGGGGGCTAATCAGCCAAGCTCATTAATGGAGGAAAACAGAGGGACAGAAAGTGTGCCTGCTGCTAGGAGAGACTTCTGAGAGAAGAGTCTAGAGAGCCTGGAAAATGTCATGGTGCTACTGCTAACTCGCTCCCTGCTGCCAGCAGCTGTGCAGAGCCAGTCCCAGAGGAGGATCCCTATGCTGGGAGCATCTGCTAAAACCCTGCTACTGGTTTGCTGACACCATGGCCGGCACAGACCCGTTGGAGGAAACAAATTGTGGTGCAAAATGCTGGGATGCCCTCCTGTGCTGTGGCAGGGAAGCTGGTCCAGAGTCAGACTGGCCAAGGACACAGGGACTGAATTCAGGGGGAGCTCATTGAGCTGCTGTATGGTGAGTTAGAGGTGAGAGGGCTGCCAGCAATCCTGGGTGTCAGTGTCTTCTATCTGGTGATGTCAAGAGCAGCAATAGAAGTACAACCATATGACAACTAAAAAAGAGGATACAAAGATTATTCTGCAAAGGTTTCCTTCTGACTTGAATGATGGCTCTGGGAGGCAGTAAGTGGATTGCCAAACCTCAGCATGAGGTGGAGCTCAATAAATAAATTTTCGTCAGGGTACAGCCAACGTGAAGTAAAAGACTGAGAAAAGGGCAGAAAATGGGCACAAAAGACTTCAATTTAGGTCTGGAGTTGGGTAGACACAAGAAAGGCCAGAACCTAGAAAGAACAAGAGTCTACCACCACAGTTAAATCTAAAACTGGTGAACATTTGGCTAATATCATGAGGAATGAAGGGGATCAATGTATGTTTTAGTATATAGTAATGCCCTTGACTGGTTGATTGGACCCTGGATGTGCCAGCAGGGTACAGCCATAAATACTAGCTGAAATAAATCCTGAGCCTAGAGCACTGCTGTGGAAAGGTATTGCTTCTTCAGGAAGGACATTTGCAGGGCAAATGGAGAGAGAAATTGTTGCACTGACCATCATGAGTGAAACCCAAGGGAGAAAACGTGGCTTGTTCAAGAGTTGGGAATGACAAGAGAGGAAAAATAAGCTGCAGAGGGCTGCAAGGTGGTTGCAGATTAACAGAAGGATTTACCTCTTCTCTCCTTGTCTGACTTCACCGGCTTTCAACATCCTTCTCTGCCAGCACAACATCTCTTAGTCGTTCCTGCTCTCTGCCTGTGCTATGGAGTGTGGTACCGAGGGTACAGATGAACGTAGGGCCGGGGCAAAAAATGGTGGGGTGTCAGTGTGGGCAGGTTGCTATGGGTCAGAGAGACAGGGGGAAAGTGTTTCAGGGATAAAAAGTTCTGGTAAGAGTTAAAAATAAACACACACACGCAAAAAGAGAAAACAGCATATAAAAGAGCGTGAGGAGGGAAAGATAATGAGACAAGCCTTAGGGAGAGGAAATAGAGGGGCTTGACTGAAAATGGGAAAGTACAGAAGGGGGAAAGCAGAGAAGGGAAGCAACAGAGGGAAGGAACAATAATGCTCTTTGGAAAGAAGTGAGGAAGAGGAACAAACATGAAAATGAGGTACAAAAGCAATGGAATAATATGAAATTTAATTAATTATTTGAGGATTTAAGTGAACACAGGCAGCTTTTTAAACATTGTCCCCCAGAAAAAACTACATAAAACTCAGTGCAAAGAAAAGTATATGCGTGAGTAGGGTGGTGTTACCCTGCTTTTGCTTCTAATTCCCAGTTTTACTATCAATGGTATCTTACTTCTTATATCATGCTCACATGGTAATACGACAGAATTATATGTCTAATTAGATGATTTAGTATTTTGTATTTTTCTAACGTGACCTCCTCCTTATAAGTTCTTGCTTAACTCAGAAGTCTGGATGTAGAAATCAGTAAAAAGATGAGGCACAATGAATCCCATCCACCTTATGAAATTCAAGAAAAAAAGCCTTACTGTGTAGGAAATCAAGATAGCCAATAGACTGGCATGGTAGAGCAGTGGAGCTTTCCCTCTTGTACTGTGCAGAAGTGTAGAGAAGACTGCCAGGATTATGAATTCTTGGAGTGTGTATCCATGGAGATTGTGTGGGCTCTCTTCAGAGTTGGTGTCACCAGGGCAAAAGCATTTTCTAGCCAGCAGAGAAAATTTCTGTGGCTTATACAAGGATGGTAAGCAGAACGTGTGGATCCAAAAGTCCTGAAGGAGTTTGTAACAGTTGAATTTCACCAAACCTAACAAAATAATGGAATAACAGAGAAAAAATGCAAAACCAAGGGCTTCTGTGCTGAACTTCGCCTGAGAGGAAAAATGGCTGGGACCTGACCTGCAAAGGGAACCTTTTGTGTGGTTTAAGTTTGGAAAAGGAAGGGAAGCAAGCTAGAGTTTGGCGGGGAGAAGGTGTGTTTTCCATGTGTTTCTAGCTGACAGCTCTGTAGAGAGAGGTTGATGAACAAGTGTGCTCAGTCTTGGGGAATGGTTTCAGTTTCCAGCTCAAGAGTGGATTCTCAGCTGGTAGGAATCAAATGAATTTATATCAGCAGAGGACTTGAGACCTATTTCTTCCAAGAACAGGACAAATGGATTCTACTCCTTGTTTGTGGAGCTCTTGCTTTCAATTAATTCTTTTCATAAATGTGTTAGCAAGCAGCTTATCCTCATGTGACACAAGGGACATTTTGTGGGGTTTTGGCAGTATCTGCTAGGTTAGAAAACATATTATCATATGAACTATGACAAAAAGTGACAAGAATATAGGCAAGATTTCATTTACATTGTTTATAAAGACATACTAAATCTTTTATAAAATTGGTGGAAAAACACACTGGAAAGGCCGATCAGCCTGACTTGAAGTTCTGTGCAATATTTTATAAATCAAAACACACCATTAATTCATGTTATAAACTACTGGAACTGGTGAGAAGCCTCATGAGAGAATCAATAGCCTAATGAGAGAGAGTTTTTCTAATAAGGTCTTGAGAATAAAATAATGGTTCTTCAGTGGAAAAGGTGTGTTGGGCATGGAAAAACATGTCATGAAGAACAATAGAGAAGCAAAAGTAGAAGACACTGAACTGGACTTGGAGGGTGAATAGCCCTAAATGTATTGTTCCTTAGTTTCTATTAAATGGTAGTGGATGGCTGTGTCAAAAATGTATTTTTTATTTCTTTAACTTCTTTCAGGCAGCTCCCCCAAGCTGAATGAATCAGAATATCAGTGGAGATGCTACGAGGCCATCTGTTCCCTGATAGGTGTGTGCAGAGAAGCAGAGGGTCTCACTGAGTAGGGCCTTCCCCGCAGGTGCTCCTCTGGTGCATGTCCTTGCCTTGTGGAGTCCTATGGCACATAGCAGTCAGCCAAAGGATGAAGATGGAAAGTGGGCTCCTCTTATTCCTGTTACAGCCACTATTGACAGATAGGTTCTTATCAAGACTATAACAGTCCATCATATTTAGGATCCTAATCTAAATTTTTCTTGTTATTTCCTGAGAAAATAACTGTAGTTGGAAGTATGTGGGGAGAGAGATTGTTTCTCCAAGCTTCCTTCTCCTGTGCTCCTCAATAGAATATGAGAATGATAAACATGAGGAATGATGGATGTGTTGTCTGGTGTGACTTATGTTGTCTGGTTGTGACTTACGGTGACATGGTTGACAGAGGGCAAATATTTCTCTTCTCCGTGCCTCCTGCAGTAACATCTGCCCAGAGGCTGAATCCTTATGAAGTCCAGCTAAACTTTATTATGACCCTTACAAGATCTACTTTAAGATTTTTGTGAGATTTTAGGTGCCCATGCAGGTTTTCAACTCAAAGCATGGCTTAGTCCGACACACCCAGAAGCTATGGGCCATGTACACTTCTGTTTCCCAGCTCAGGCTCCCAGAAGCAGTGCTTTGAGCCCAAATCTGACTTGGTTTCTGAAAAAATCATGATAGTGGAACAATGTTTCATCTTCAGAAGACAGAAAAGATGTAGTACAGCTGATTAGTTTTGTCTCCAAAATAATACTGCTAACACTCAGGACAGGCTTTTGAAGTGAAGATTTAATTTAAAATTCCAGGTGTTCAGGAACTCTTAGTGTACTTGGAATTCTGGATCTCTAAGAATTTATCTTACACTAAAGAAACTTTTTTAGGTTTAAATATGTGGGAAAATATTACAGTTTTAGTATTTGCCAATTGTCAGTATTCCCTTGCATTCTTCAGTTGTGAGAAACAAACACAACTATTTTGAGATCCTATGGAACAAAATCCAAAAAAAACAAAAACCAAAAAAGCCCCCAAGTTTGGAAATATTAATGATTAGTTGCAGTTTCTGTGAAAAGTATTTATTTGCTTGTTCACTTTAATTCAGCTACTGCATATCTGAAATGTAAGTGTTTATGCTTATGCGGGAAATACAAATAAAAACATACAGGAAAGTAAATAGATTTTCATAAATAGTGTAGGAAAAGCTTAGCAGAAGGGTAGTACTGGGCAAGAGAATCAGACAAATTCAGACCTTTTGCTGTATATTAGCCAGGCATAAAAAGGATCCAATGTCTATTGAAGATATCGATTTTGGTATATACTGATTCAGGCCTAGAAACACTTCATTTGATATCAAAGAAAGTAGGCATGTAAGCCCACAAGAAGTCTTTGGCTTTCTCAGGAACAGTCAAAGACCTGAAATGTGATTTTCATGTTGACCAGCATTATTAGGTGCCACAGTTTTTAAAGACCTGTCTTTGAGTCCAACAAAAATAGAGCTCTTCTTGTCTTGGGTTAATGAATGTGCACAGCTGTCCTGAGCACAGCTGGAGTTCCCATTCCATATGCACATTTAAGATGTCAAAGATGCTCCCTTCCTGTGTTAGGAGAGAAAATCAACATCTTTCACAGGTCTTCTGAAAAGGTAGAGAGTGTGACAACAGGTGATTTTAAACAGGTAACAACCTGGTGGTTATGGCATCTCCAAAACTGCTTGTGTAAGTACCAAACAAATCTGTGCTCCACTTTTCAAGTGAGTGCTGAACCACTGTTTTATTTGTTTTCCTCAGGAGGAAGCAAATTTGTACATTCTGGCCATCCTATTAGTTGTTCTGAACTGTACTGCACCAAAAAAAAAAAACCACCACGAACAAAAAAAAACCAAACAAAAAAACCCTCTCTGTTTCCCATATTGCCAGGAGAGAAGGATTGCTTAAGCCTTCTCTATAACCCAGCAGGCAGGGGACATGCCCAGCCTGCAAGAAATACAGATTCATTTTTCTCCCTCATCTGCTACCAAATTGGTTATACAAACTGTGTGAGACATTCTTCCTGAGACAGCAGTGGGTTTTTCTTCTCAGAAACAGTGGAACAAAACAGATTTAAGATTTTGTTGAAATGATATTTTTGAATCCTTATGCCCCTTAGCTCCTTTTTCTCCCTTTCAATACCCTTTCTTCTTCATCAGATGTAACCAAATAATAAGGGTTTTGTCAGAATAACCCCAAGCAAAGGCATAGACCAAACTCAGCAAAACTACAGCACTGTAAAACTGAAATACTTTGTCTTTTGTATGTGTGTTCTTGCTATTTGTTTGCTTTCTTTTACATTAGTACAACAGTTATGTGTAGCTTCAGGGTGAAAAATGTTTTAGTGGAAAGGGAAGGTCTTACACCATTGCACAAATTCAAAAATACAGATGGAAATCTTGTTTATTGCCTTCAGAAATATAAATGTCTCAAAAGAAATAAAAATTTAACATAATATGAAGAGTTCAAGTACTGTCCTTTGTAAAAAACTTGTAAAATGGACTTGTTCTGAGTTTTTCACCAGCTCTTTATTCTTCGTATCTGACTCAAAGGGACCTTATTGATGTCTTGAGAGGAACATCTTGAAATCTTTAAGTTGAAACATCCATGCCTTGGAATAGCACAGGACAATTTTTCTTCCAGACTTCCCAGAACTGGTACGAGACAGCTATTTTTATGCCGCCAGATTTGCCAGCTCATCTTCCATGTTCTCATTCCATTGCTGGTATTCTCAGAACCTCCTGACACCAACTGAATCATTAGGGAGAGATCCAAATTGCTCAAATCTTCCAGTGTCCTTCTGGTAGACCATCACTTCCCTAGCATGAGTGTCTAGAATTTCTGGATTGCCACTGGAAATGCAATTAACCATTTAAAGATTCAGAGCAATCATCTAGCAGTGTGTGGCTTGAGGCCTTCAGAGTGAGACTTGCCCGTGAAGAACGACTGAACATGTGAAAAGCAGATGGAAGAGCTCATTATTCTTTAAGACTACGGGATCTCACACAGTTTATACTGTGCAAGGATGAGGAGCTTGTTGGAGAAGACAGCTGTGAATATGGAGCTGTAATATGTCATTCAGGAAAGTAAGGTCCAGATAGAATTGAAAGAGCTGACAATGGCATCATCCTTCTCATCTCTTTCCAGCTTCCAGAACCTCTTCCAAGGAAGATGACTCACAATCTTTGTTTTCAAGAAAACCCAAAGGAGAATCACCTTGCTCAGGCTTCACTGAAAGAGGGAGCTTTTGGAAAATCTGCAGGTGCAGAAGGGTCTTTTCAGTTCAGAAACCTCTTCATTTCCCAGTTGTGCAAAAAATATGCAGTGCAAATCCATCAGATCCATGTTGTGTGATCTGCAGTGGACAGTACCCATGAAAAATGAAAAACCTAAAAGTGCATTTAATTGTAAGTATTTTTCTGCCAGTCAGTTGCTACCTTTAATATCAACAGTAGCTCAAGGCTGTCGGGGTTCATAAAGGTCAGCAGACACTTGGCAGAAAGTGCTCCATGCACAGATTTGAAAAGGACCAGTCCCCAGACTTGTATCTTTGTGTATATTTGTAATGGTATTTGATATTCTTCCCCTGATTCAAGGAAGTGGATAATAATTCTCCAAAGTGAAGTGTGCTCTGCTCTTTTAAGTCACTCCTCATGTTACCCCTTTTCCTGGAGAGTTTGTGTGGCATGTCCTCAAAGCTCTGTGTGCAATATGCAAAGCTCTTTGGTGTGAAGTTTCCTAAGCTGCTGTGAAACGTTTTCCAAAAATCTTTTATTCAAATAGCACTACTTTTTCCTTTCTTCCTAATATGAAACCAATGCATTTCTGCTTTATCTTTTTTTATGCCCGTAATGAAACCTTTACTGGCTGAAATTTCTCCATGCTACTTGTCTCTTTGAATGCAGCTGGTGTACCAGTATATGCTATATTAAGGATTGACAACTGGGAGGAAAAAGAGTACAAGGAATCAGTTCCCCAAATTTTCTAAGTACTCGAACCCCCTAAATCTAAAAGAACTTGGCTGAACATCTTAATTGCTGAAAAAAATGGGCAAATAAAATAATAAAAAAGCAAATACTGCATCCAAGAATGCACATGCAATGTAATTTAAAAAGAAAGAAAACAGTTTTAGTAATAACATTCATATACTTTTTAAGTTCTTAAAGCACAGGCCAGCACATTTAGGATAAATCTTGCCCAAGCATTAGATTTTACGCAGAGAATATCAATGTTTATTTTACCTGCAAATAAGAGCTGCAGCCTGAGCTTGAGTGCAAGGCCAAAAGAGTGCTGCCCAAGGGCAAAGACCTTCTTGATCTAACCACCAGTACATAGTTTTAGTATATTAAATGCTCCATAAAATCACCTTGCAAATATAGAAGCTAGAAATGCTTAAGCTTTTTCTCCAGACAGACCAGATCTACCTTCTAACTCCCATTTTGTACCCAGCAGTCGTGACAGTCAGTAGTGAGTCCCTGCTGAGAATCTGAAAAAGCTCTCCTTCACAGCCCTGTCTGTGGCCTATGCCTGAGCTTATAAAATAATTTACACATCATCTGAGCCACTTAAAATCTTCGAACATTTACTAGCACTGCGGTATCACCTCTTTAAAATGGCCTTCTCTATTCTCAAATGTTTGTTATTTGCTCTTAGGTCAGCAGCTGTCACCTTTTGTGTGTGTACAGCAGCAATTCTGCAGGCTCCGAGTACCACTGACGATTTACAATTGCTTAGACAGCTAAAAATAACTGGTCAGGGTGAAACTCTGCTTCACGGTACCCACCGTGCATGCAGCTCAGGTGCCCAGCCTGGGACCACAGGCTTGTTCAGGTTGCCTCATTGTCACAGCAGAGAGAGAGGATCATCACCAGAGAAGAATTCAAACCACCTTGCAGAGATGTCTTGCTTTTATAACACCTTAGGACTGAGAAATCCTGGCTTCCTGGCTTAGGCGCCCTGCTTATCTGCTTTTCAGGAAGGGATGAGCCTGATCCTACACCTGTCACAGAGTAATCCCTTGTGTTCCTGAAAAGTGGTGGCTCATTCCAGGAAATAAGGAAGAAATTCAGTCATGGATTGTTTCATATTTTGAAGTAATTTAACAGAATGTTCACAATTTGTACAGGCTTCTGATGTAAATACTGAGTAGATGAAGCATTTATCACAGCAACTAGGGGACTATCCTAAGACCAGACTGCAGGGCAAATCCAAAAGCAGAGGGGTGTTGAACAATATCCATTTGTTATGTCTGTGAACAGACAACTAATCCAGCACAGTTTGCTAACTTGCGGTAACACATTTGTGTGACTGAGAACAAGTTTAAGATTGCTCTGGAAACTAACAAGCAGTTTTTGATGGTCGTCCAAGATCAGCATTGCAGGCCATTGAAACAAAAGCAATGTTCTAAGTTAGATGAGAACAGGGCAAATATACGGAGTATGAGTTATTTCCCATGCACAGCAGCATATTGATCCTCTTTACTTCTGTTTAGGTTGAAGCTAGTATTGTTAAGTCTTCTTCAGCACAGCAAGAGACTCAGTATGCCTCAACGAAGTCGTGGGCTCCAGGCATGCTGGAGTACCAGCATCTGTGATCTCTGTGCACCCTGCGGTTGTAAGGGCCTTGTAGCACTAGACTTTGGAGGAAAAAATTCACCAGTACAGACATTCGCTTGTAATTAAGCTTTGCAGAACAAAAGTTTAAACAATAAAGAGAATAAAGGATTCATTCAAATGGAACCTTTAAATTTTTTTTCTGGAATGGCTGTTACCCTCATAAACACACTTAGCAATAATGGGAAAATTATCTTGCTAATGTCTAAAAAGATTACATGTGTTTAAATTTATGCTGTATTTAATTTAGCTCTTCTCAGAACTATTGCTGTGATCCATTGAAGAGCCACTTACACATGCGAAATATTTTGTATAATAAAAAGAACCAACAATGCAGAACCCATAAGTCCCAAACTGCCTTGCTGCTTAAAGCCAAGTCCATGTCTTATGGTGAATATTTCCATGCTAGTAAACCATGGTATCAGCCTCAGAGAGCTGCAAGTCAGGAAACTTCTCCCAAACGCTTCCTCCACAGAAGCTTGAACAGTGAGCCAACCAGTTATGCTGCAGCTGGGATCATTAGCAGTAGCTACTGTCAGTACCAGTGGGCACAGTTTTACACTAAACTTTCCATTTTGACCCTGAAGGGTAGCAGCCTTATTTGCAATGATGCGTATTTCCCAGCAACAGTCAAGTGCTGCTTAAACACTGGCATCACTGATAAAGAGTTTAAAGGAGCTGGTCTTGCTCTGCTGGTCCGTCTACCTGTCCTTGTAGCCTGAAAAGTATTCTTGTTACAGTCAAGAGAATTCTTGTGCAGTGCAGAATGCTGACTCCAAGGCAACAGGACAGATTTGTTTCAGCATTTTCTATTAAAAAGTTCTATTTATGTTTTACTTCTACCGTTTTCCAAGAAAATTCACTGGGTAGATTTCTTTTCATATTAGATATAATTCTCCTTCCAGACTTTCATTATACAGTCCTACATAGTCTTGCGTGCATCTAGAAAATAGGGTTTGATATACAAACTCAAACCAAAAAGCTGACTGGTTCTGACAAGGACTTTCACAGAATCCAGTACCAGATGCTTCAGAAGAGCAGAGAAAAAATCCTGAAAAATATGTTCATAAGAAAACTGTCCTCTTCAAGTCTGTGTATGTCATACTTATGCACAATGTATATAAATAGATTGCTGTTATTTGGTCACATAAATACTGGTTATACATAAAACCTCATCTGTGTAATTGCAGTCATTGTTATCTCATAAACTGATAGTTCTGTTTTCAATTTCATGCAAGATTTGGCCCTTGAAATAATTTGTGGGAATGCTTTCCCCTTTTTAATGATGCTTTGCATCCGAAAGCATTTAATCTAGCTGATTCCAAAATGTGTCACCTTCTAGTTCCAAAACACAGTGACATGGATGTGCAATTAGTGCCATCTTTTTGGTGAGGCAGCAGTGGAGTTATGACGCCCCTGAGGTACAATCCAAGGGGCACTGCAGCCCAGGCTGGCTTTTCAACGGCAGATTATGAGGTACCTCTTCAGAACAATATATGTGTACATCTTAGAACAGTTGTGAACCCTGCTCACTAATAAATAACCCTGTATTCATAGGAATAATGGGGAAAGACAGACTTTATTAGAATAAATTGCTCTAGTTCATGTATTTGTAGAAATATGTTGCTCTTTGCAGGTGAATCAGCTTTAGAGAGGGAAATTTCCTTCTGGGCAGCTATCTGCCAGGATCCAGGGATCTGTATTTTCTCTGGGTGTTTTATTAAATTATTTGTGTGTGCACAGACAAGATTCTCTTATGTGCTGCAGATGCTTTGAAAGAAAGCTGGAAACTCCATCTGTACTGAATGTAAAACCTTACCAAGACTGAAAAACCTTCAAGAAAACCCACAACCCAATTTCAGTTACATCTGGGCTACCTTACTAATTGCTACTACTCTTTAGTTTATAATGTTTTAAAGATATCTTCCAATCACTTGTTTCCAGAAAGAAAAATATATTGTGATGCTTTGGCCTAATTTTATGAAAACGTCTTTTTAAATTTTTCTTCTAAGCTGTCCTTATCTGCAGAAGTGACCAAAATCAAAAATGTTTTAGTTCAGATCACTGAAAAAGTAATGAGGATTAAACTGATATCGGGTTTATGTTACCGCTGAAAACCTCTTAGAAATTACAGAGATGTTGAATGCTACTTTTCAACCCTTTTTCTAGGAAATGCAAGCACTCATAATTCTTGAGTTTTGTTTACACCAATCAGTCCTTTGTGACTATAAAAATAAAGGCTCTTCATGCCCTACACTATATTTTAAAAGATCTATTTTCTATTTCTGTCTCTACTCATGCAACCCCCTCATTTCTGCTACTTACATAAAAGAAAGTAATGGTCCTTCACTACCCTTTCCCACACATACATAGAGTCTGAAATTCATTTAGTTTAAAAAGCCAAAAACCGAAGTATGATTAGTTCTGTTATAGAAATAAAACAAAGTCAAGAGCTAGTCTGCCGAACTGTGTTAGCTTTTGCCTTCTCCCTGTGTGCTTTTTCTACGGAACGTCTTGGAAAGCAGAGCGACGCCTTCCAGTGTGCTCATTCAGCAGGTAGTACAAGGAGGTATTGATCATCAGGAGTAATTCTGGACACCAGCACAGCATCAGGCAGATGCTAATGAGGGTCTTCCCCTGAGCATGTTTATCCATAATGGTCTGAGGGTCTGACCAGGATTTCTAATCTCCCAGTGCCCTCACACAGATCTTGAGTTGCACTACAAAGCCTTCATGTTGGGATAATCCTGCCTGTTTCTTCTCCATACCCTTCTTCCCTCATTCATTGTTCAAAATCTTTTAAAAAACTGGTTTTGACCTGATGACCTGTTATTTATCAATAGTTACTAATAATTCCAGCTTGTATACGTGTCCTAGAAAATAACCAAATGACACAGCATAGAGCTTCACACCTCATGAATATTTCAAGATATTGGACAAAATCTAGTGGCAAACTTATATTTTTCATCCAGTGCCTTTCTCATAATTATGGAAAGGAATTTTTTTTTTAGAAATTTTATCTACTGCAACCACAAGCAACAAAAAACTCCAAACACAACAGAGCAGGATTTTTTTCATGTTGTAGTTGGACATCTGCAGTGGCAGAAATGCACCACTTCGTGTTTGATAAATCAGTGAAACCTAGTGCTAATGCAATGAAGTTAAAAGAAAAATTCATCAGTTTCTCGTGTTTATGTGGGGACAGGTGACACTGACTGCTATGGCACCTTCAAAATATCTGCTAATTGACATTACAGCAGTAAAGGTGGGTGACATTAAATTCTATGCAGTTAAGACCCTGTTTACCTCCAGCTATTGTATAATAAAATGAGGAAAGTTTCTGTGAAGTTTAGCTCTGAATGACAGTGAAAAGCACTTACCAACCCCTAACAGTGCCTTTGTTACAAGATGCTGTGCTCAGGATATGCAGTTTGTGGGTGAGACTTGTTCCCAGCTCATCTGACATTAATAGAAGCTGTCACAGGGACAGGCACGCAGAACTGGAACTAAAGCTTTGAAGAAATTTAAAGAAGCTGACTTGCACCACTCTTGTGCCATGATTTAACAGACGGAAGGAAACTATCAGAGTTCCCACAGCAGGCAACTGTGTGAAGGAACATGCCACAGCTCCAGCTCAGCCCCAGGTCTACCCTCTGACATGCCACAGACTCCAAAGGGATGAGCCTTAACACATCAAAACCACATTTCTGAAGAATATGGACTGAATGAGAGCCTGTATCTTAAATCTGGAAAAACCCCTTCTAAAGACAAGGCCTTCAGAGAACTTGTTCAAGGGTAAAAACCAATAAAGGCCATTAGCTAAATGTCTGGAAAAAAGCAGATTACGGCCACCAGGCTTAAGGATATAAGCAAGAGAAAGTGCTTTAATTCCTTATAAGTGCAATAAATGTATATACATGTAATATTTGGGGTGGCTAAAAAGAGGGACAGTTAAAGAGAGGGATGGGTTTTATGCAAAGACAAAATTGTGACGTATTAAAAAAACCATAAAGTTGAGGAAGTGGGAGGGAAAGCAATTATTTCTGAAGTATGGATGGGTCAGATAATATCATGCTGAGCACAAATCTATTGAAGCTCAGTATTGTCTTCAGTTTCTTTCAGTTTCGTCAAAGTTGTGACAGAGCAATGGTAAACTGAGGGGCTACACAGGTACTGTCTTTCTCCTCTCTTATGTGAGACACCTCCAGACTGCATTTAGAAACAATGTTTTGGCTCAGACCCTCTTTCTTGCACCCTTGAAAATAAAGGGCAAGGCCAGTATTTGTTCCTAAACCGATTTTCTGCCTTGGTGAGACCATCTGACACCTACAAGTGTTTATTTGCTCATGAACGTAGCCTTGAAGACCTCAAAACTAAACTTCTACTGAACAAGGCTCACATTGCAGAATTAAACTCTCATCCTTAAGGACCTATTTTTGTGTAGGTCATCAGGGAAACAGGCATTTCTTCCTATCCTAAAGATCTGAGAACTTCCAGTCTGTTTTTCTAGCAACACCTGTATGAAACAGCTCCTCCAGCAATGTAGACATGTCATTCTGCTGCTGTCAAACTCTGTATCTGAAATTTAACTAGACATGGAGTGATGTGATCATGGTCCTGCTGACTTGTGTAATTCTATCATGAGCTTTCCTGATATTTCATGCATTTATTAGGACTCCAAACTATTTCCAGACATATTTTTCCTTAATGCTAGTCCTGCAATTTTTTGATGTGGTTTACAGCAAATAATCAATGTCATGATCACTGGGTTGATGAAAAAACTTTCAGAAGGCATAAATTAGAAGCAAAATGAAATTTTGACTGTGATACAGAGGTCATGTTAAACCTCATGAGAGAGTTAATGCCTTGTTGACTTGTACATTTACCAAGGCAAATGCTGTATCATCTAGATTGAACTGTGGGCGCAGTGTGCTGTGAAATCATTACAAACCCACACACTTCAGCTGATGCAGATGATGATTCTGTGATTCTATGTGGGTTCACTTCTTCAGACATGATCTTTCCATAATGCAAAAAGCCAAGAAAACTTCTAAGCAGATTTCTCTCCTTCAGCACAGTCTGACATTATTGTAGGAAGAAAAAGACTATAAGGCCGGAATAGGAATTTCATTCTCCAGTGCTATACCTGAAACACTGAAAATGTTGTCATTTTGATGGAAAGAGGTTCTGAGCAGTAGAGGTGACAGAGGTCCTGATTATCTATTAAATGCATACTATGCAACCGCAGAAAAAAAGCAACTTGAGACTGCTTTGTCTTGCATCCTGCTCCCTGCTTTGTTCCAATAAAACAGAATTACAACCTTGTGGTGGTTTAGGCCAAATTCAGGGAAACGTCCAAAAGGAACTTCTCCTCAAAGGAAGGCAGGCCACAACCACCCCTCCTCCCAACCAGGTTCGGGAAAAAAAAATTTTCCTCAGAGGAAAGTGAAGGAGAAAATAAAAACTATTTAACAAACACACAGGAAAATAATAATAATAATGCTAAATAATAAAATCTCTCGCTCTGGAGAGAAAACCTGAAAGATTTTAGAGTCCTTCTGTGGGTGCGGCCTCTCTCCTCCTCCTCGGAGCTGGGTCGGTGTGGGGGGCCCCCCCTCCAGGCCGGTGGAAGGTCCCCTGGTGGGGTTCTGATGTTCTGGTGTTCCGAACAAGTCCAGAAGAGAAGAAGGGAAAAAAAAGCCGAAGTTCCAAGAGAAAAAAACCTCAACTCTCCGTCTCTCTCCGAAGAAACAGAGCCGAAAAGCTAACTGAAAAGTAAGAAAACGATGCTTCCTCTGCCCCGCCGCAGAAGTAGCTAATCTCTGTGTCCTTGAAGCACAAACTGTTTTGAAAAGTTCACTCAGTTTTTTTCTCTGTCTCTTGCAGCCAGTTTTAAAGGCATAGAAAGGCTCAGGAATCATGTCTGGGCATAGAGCAGTGATAGGGGATGCAACAGCATAAAGTCACCCCAAGACAAACCTTTAATATTTTGGTGGGAATTTCGCATGACCTCATATTGACTTTATCTATTTTGGTAAGTGCCCATCCATAGGATTTTGCTGGATAAAAAATTGCAGCGCCTGTCATTAAGACTGGCTGTCAGTTAGCAGGTCAGTGTCCCAAGAAATTGGTGGTGTAATTACAATACTGTGGGCTGTTACGACCCACTCCAGAAGGCAAGGGTAACCCAGGTTCGTGTTAATAGATCCCTTGGGGTGGATTAGAGTGGAAGGACACTGGATGATCAGTGTTTGTACATATACACATGAAGGGTTAATTTTAGAACAATTTGGTTGTAATGGAAAGCAAGTATGCAGCCATTTTGCTTACTGTTATCTACAGTAATGTATCAATATGAAAGCATAAAAATATTACTTAAGAAAGTACATAAGGAAAAGAAAGAGAAAGAAAGGTTAAGAGTAGAAAGATACATATTCACCACCCCTCGATCTTGAGATGAGACTTGATTGTTGCAGCTTAGACATCCCTTGGTCAAAGTGATGGTCGATTGGGGGTGGGAAAAGAAACCCATAAAACACAAAGTCCGGTGGGTTCAAATACACTCAGGCACCTGGGAACGCCCAGGAACGCCCTGGCGGGGAACTTTCAGTCCTCTGGTGGAAGGCCTCAGAAATGAGTCTGAGGGCACTTTGGGGGTTTTGAGGGCTTTTGATGGTTTATAACACCTTCTAAGACATGACAGCTGCCTCTCACATCAGTGCAGTTGAGCCAGGAATGCTCCATCAGGAGGGATGAAAACCCTCAGTACTTTTTCTGGGGAGGAGGTGGGGGGAAGTTTTACAATTGAGTGAGTTGTGTAAGGGAGGACAATTGGCATGATGAAAAGCACCATCCCACCTCACAGAATCTGCCTCAAACCCTGGCTTGTAGACTCTGGTTTTGATTGTTCACTCCCTCTGGCTTATGCAGACAGAGGTCTGCCATTACACACCCAAAAACTCACATCTCTCCCTGCAGGGGTGCAAACATGGCTTCAGCAAAGCACCCTGCGCCTTCACAAATGGGAAAATATTTTGAGTCATTAATCATTAATAGACCAGCTTCTCACATGGGCAAATGCTGATGTTCTAGTGTCAGGTGTTGGCTCTACTCTCAAACAGGGGAACAGAAAGTACTGACTTTCCAGAATTCACAAGGATAGAATAGAGGAATTTGACTCCTTGGCTGAGCATATTTTTTTTGTTATAAAATGTATATGAATTAGAATTTCTAGGGCAATAAAGACAAAAATAAAAAGCCCCAACCCAATCCAAATGCTCGTAATGTGATTGACAGAAAACACTTCAGCAAAATATAATCTGAACCGTCTTGTCCCAGTGATCACCCCATTTCTGTGAGGGCTGCTATGGGAAAGACTCATTGCATCTCAGACAGTGGCAAATGACAAATATCAGTTGCAAATAGCATGGCGTAGGAGGTCTACATGGGGTCACAAGAGGAATTCTGGGAATACACATTACTGGGGGGTGGCTCTCATTCTCAAACTTTAAAGGGGATGAAGATAAGAATCAACAATGCATTTGTTTGAGTCTCACACAAGCAATATGGACAGAAGGGCTGAGACGACCAAGCCCTAGGACACAGCATGGACAGGGACGTTTCCATTGCTGCCTTTAGCGGTGCTGGTGGGACCACAGAGGGGAGCATGCTGATTTGCCCAGTAGTGAAAGGAGGCTTACAGAGTAATTAACCACAGTTTTCTGTAGTATGGCATGTTTAACTTCCCTGTTGTGATTATTAGTCAAACGTGAGGCTTGGGAAAGCAAATGTGGGGAAGTGATCTTGGAACAGCTCATGCACGATGCTCTCAGTGCTGAGTGTTTTCTTCTGCAAATGGTCTTTGTCAGAAGCTCATGTGGATCTACAGAATCCACTTGTGGTCCCTACACTCATCCTCCTTGCCAGAGAGGTCTCCTAGCTATTTTCCTTGGCTGTTTCCTCTAGCTTTTTCTTTCAGGCTATGCTGGATGCCACGTAATGGTGTGACTAATTGAAGTAGTTTCTTTCCCTTCTCCTCCCCCACATCTCTTGATTAATATTTTGTTGTATACCTTAATTAGCACTTTTCTGGCTTCTGGCTGTTTGTAACTCAGAGCTTTCTCAATAGACACTAGTAAAATTTTACACATTACATTATGACAAATATTGCAAATACAAACTCCTTACTAGATTTGCAATTATATCATGCCCACAGAATTCTATTAAAAACCCAGCATGACACTGCAGATGGTAAAATGGGGAATGGGCTGCTTCCTGTATGCATGGAAGTAATTCTGGTAAATCCCATCTTAATCATGTTACAAAGTTGGACCATTAAAAGGAAAATAGCAATTGTTAGCCTTTCTAATAAAGTTTGTATTTTCTGGGGTTTTTATTTCAGTGGCTCAGTTTCCTGCCTACTGAATCATGCTCTCAAATGTGGTTTGTATACAAACACACAGAGGAAACCAGCTCTGCTACAGTTTTCTTGCAAAAAGCATTTGTATTAGCTGTAGGAAACAGCCTTTGTAATTTCACGTAAAGAAGTGTAAAATGCCTTAAACTTCTGCTTTTGGCCTCACACACCTGTAAATTTATCCTGAATGAAGCCCAAGACGTATTCACAATGGGTGGGCAAAGTTCAAGTTTTACACAGTTTTAAGGAGGGTCAGGAGGAAGATGGCATCCCAAACATGGCAGTATGGTCTTCTCTTCAGAAGCAATGAATCCACCAGCAATTCTGTGCCTACGGATACAAATCAGATGAAAAGGGGCTCCTTTGAGACTCTGCAAACACGGCTTAACATAAGAAAGTGCCTACTTTAAGCCTTTTGCATACACCTTACTTGTTCTTGGAGGGGAAACAGAACATCACTAGTGTGAATTTATTTGATGTAACCACTTTTCTTGACCTTAAAACTATTGCTTTCACATTATAGGTTGCTAGTGAAAATTCACATTTTCTGTGAAAGGGTAAGTTTCCTGGGTTTTTTTTTGGTGAGGGTCTGGCTATACAATTTCTCTTAATATTGGGATGAACCCATATAGCTAAATCCCTGGGAGAAGATATGCTTCCCTAATATATCAAGACTTGCAAAATTAATTTTATTTCTATAAAATGAAGAAGACAATGGCACAGAAAGACAATAAATTAAGTCCACTCCTCTGGGCATGTGGTCCTTGAAGGAATACTTATTTATTTTATTTATATATTTTTAATAGAGATGCTGGCTTTAAGCATTGCTTGCAGTGAAGATTATGGGAACTAAGACTTTACTGACATCAACCACAATAATATAAACCATCTTCATTTAGGAAAGAAGAAAGACATCAGTAAGTGAAACAAGCAATACATATGTTCTTCCTGCTGAATAAAGCCCAATTTTGAGGAAAGATGCTTGGATGGTGTGCAATAATAATCTGTCTTTCTATAAAAATTGTCACTTGGTGCCTTATAAAAATTTAATAAAGCAGACATGTAGAGCCAGATGGTTATTTCCTGTTGTTAAAGCTTTAAGGGACAAATGAATCTCTGTTGTATCCTCCATTGACTTCAACACTGTCTCTATTGACTTGGATGAAATTACATTGCAGATAATTTGGATGTGGGTTCTGGAGGATGGGAACCATTTAGGTGCCTTTTCGGAAGCCGTCTGTGTAAAACTTCTGCATTTCACGTAACAGCCATGAGTTGTTTGTATCTTTGGGCACAGCGTCACCATGTAGTTCCTCACCCTGCTAAGACACCAGCTTTGCCCTGTACCATGCAGCATGGTGCTTTGGTTTTGGAAATAGCATGGCGGCCACAATTGGGATAAAGATTTCTAGAGCTGAAACAATGTTAAAGTGGTGTTGGGTTTGGAGCAAGTTCAAATATTTCTGTGGAACTGCATTGTGTAGATGTACCCCAAGTCCCATATGGCCCACAAAAGAGGTTTAACCGGTTAACGTGTGTTCAGGGAGGTTCAGGGAGGTCCAGGGGAGGTACCTCCCCTGGAGGTGGGAGTTTTACACTGTCTGATGCAACACTGTGGATCATGTGCACTCCTCTGGTGGAAGGCCCCAGAAAAGAGTCTGGGAGTACTTTGGGGATCTTTGATGGTTTATGGACCCTTGTAATGGCATGACCGCTGTTTGACCCATGCTTAGCTCTTCTTCTGAACCTCTGCCGTCCTCTGTCTAAATATTAAATATTAAAAGAATAAATGGCATGAATTTTATTTTCCTGTGATCTGGAGAACAGATGCAAAGATTTGACTGGTTTTAAGCATGCCAGCCATCCAGAATTTAAACTACTTCAGCACTGGTAGCTGCTGAGCTGGAGTTTTGAAGAACCAGAAGGTTTGAGGAGCCAACGTGCACCCCAGGGGGCAATCAGAAGGGCTGGACAGGGTCTGACCAGACCCCACATCTGCTTCTCAGAACAATCATCCAAGTCAAAACCAACCTGGGCTGCCTCTAACTGCTGCAGTCTCTAATGCTGTAGCCGCACTTGAGGAAATGAATCTCAATTTAGTGTGGGTATAGAACTATATAAGTTGAAGATTTCTGTAGATAGGAGACAAAAAAAACTCACAATGTTTTTTTTTGCATAAGACAACACAGTGGTGGCTTTCATCAATGATATAGGCCATCTGATATTATACAGGAATGCCAGTATCAGAGTACCTGTGATAATGTGAAAGGTAATTCTTAATAGAAAACCCCATGGTTTTAATCTATTTTCTCTTCTCTATGAACAGAGGATGTTTTTCTGGTTATAATGAAGATGAACAACTTCATCTCCGTGCTTTGCTCTGCTCTGGAGATACTGAGAAGTGGGGAATATTGTGATTCCCCTTTCATTTCAAAAGCTGTTTGCAATGTACTTAATTAGTCCTGGTAGAAACAAAAGTGACAGTAAGATAAACCACAGAAGGAATTCAATGTGTCTTGCTTGGCTTGGAAATTGTGGCCAAATATAGTAATTTGCAAGGAAAAATATCCTTACCTTCCTTAGTTTCCCTGAACAAGTTATTTGAATGGGAAAAAAAAAGTTAAGAAACTTCCTTTCCCTTTACCACTTGAAAACAGCACTTTGAATCAGAATAGAGATTGTTTATCCACTTACTTAGAGCAGCTTAGCTCTTCGATGAAGCCTTTATTACTGTTGAACAGAAATGTTAGAGGCAAAGGCATTAGCCACTGCCTGAATGTGCTGTATGTAATGTGCGCTGGTTACAAATTGCTTGGAGAAAGTTGAGAACTCATTAAGCATTTGGCACTAAAAACAAAACAAAACAAAACAAACCACAAAAGCTCTTTGTTGAGCCCAAACAGCTGCAGTTGTGTATGTATTTCCAAAATTGTAAGATAATGAACTTTGGTGGGTTGTTTTGTTTGGGGTTTTTTTGTTTGTTTGTGGGGTTTTTTGGGGGGTGGGGGTGTTTGTTTTGGTTTTTTGTTTTGGTTTTTTTTTTTTTTAATTTTCATTTTTGTTTTTTTGGGGGGGGTGTTTGATTTTTTGGGTTTGGTTTTTTTGGCTAGATGCCAGATTTTTTGCTTTTTTGCTAGATTCTAAGATATGATCTGAATGTACTGCACTTTGCCAGTCTGATTAGACTGTCAACAATCAAAGTGAATGCCAGCAACAGAAATAAAAGATGTGGGAATCTGACACTTACTTGGACCAAGATTTTCAACTCAAGAGGTCTGGGTTTGGAAAAAACCAGATCTTGTGAGGCAAATTTCAGGACTGTAGGTGTACCACTGGTTCAAAGATAAAGTTGCAAAACTGAGGAACTGACATTATGTTGTCTATCTAACTCAGCAAGGACTTCAGTGTGTTTCAGTGTGGCACAAGGAGGACATTGAGAAGTAGGTACTTGCCATACAGAGCCACGTGGGGAGGAAGGAGGGAATATTAGAGCAGGTGTAAAAAAAGCTGTTCTTGGATTGCTCAGGCCATTAATGTGACTAATGCCACGACGAGACAAATCTCAGGCTCCTTAAGAGATGTTTTCAAAGGTGCTGGAGTGTGCAGATTTTGAAACTCGGGCCCTTAGAGATGTTTTTCCATTTCTGCAGAAGCACAGGTCAAACATAAATGCAAACTCTCGGGATCATACCTAAGTCACCTGAGCCTGACTTCTAGTGTGGAACAGCCCAGGTTTTTATCCTTGCTGCTTGGATGCCATGTGGGGAGTCAGAGTCCAGGCCACAGCATGTGGCTAAGCACAAGGTAATTGTCCAAGGCTTTGTTACAAGGGGAAAATGGATCAGGAGGGTTGCCATACTGAAGAATGACCATTTGCCTGTGCTTGCCCCTTGATCTTCCCAGCCTGATGTTACCACAAAATACACTGAACATCACTGGCTATTTTGGGACACCAGGTCTTCATTCACACCTCCCAGAGAAAACATGAAGAAATGCAGACTACTGAGGGGATAGAAATTAATGTCATCCTTCTGTTGTTAGGTCCTGTGTGATTCCTACTCTCTCCCACAGGACAGTTTTGCTACTGCAAATGATGGGATATGACAAATGACTGAGCTTCATTGTTTGCCTTTCTGAGATAGAGAGATTAATATAAATCATGATGGATCTTGTGTGGTGCTGCAAAGTCAAGCCGTGGCATCATAATCCATCAACTCCACTGCAAAGTTTTTCCCTGTGTTTCCTCTGCAATGCACCACCATAACACTCCAATAAAGGAAATACAGATTAATTGCAGGACTGTTTCCTAATGGCTCCCACATGTACAGTTCATTGAAATACTGCATTAATAATTCTATCTGAATGACTCCTTTCCAAGAACTACTCAGGAGTCAAGAAACAGAAGGTAAGACTGCTCTAGTTTAAAATATCGATTCTTGCCTTTGGTCTTTGATCTGACAGATCAAAATATCTTCTGAGAAAAATTACCAGAAAGCCATTTCCAGAAAGCTACGTGACAATCTTTGCCCACCTCTTCTTTATCACCTTGATATTATTTGCAAAGTATTTTCCATGCAGTTCTATATAATGATTGTTAAAATCACCCAGAACCTCTTTTTTTATCCTAAATGTTTTAGTCTAGTTTTAGCCTTTCATGGGATGCGCCCTGAAACAATGCTTAATGCTATGAAATGTGCATTTTTCCTTCAAATCAACACTGCCTTACTTTGGTGCAGTTCAGAATTAGTAAACGGAGGGTAACTTAACAGCTCTCTGGTAACACCTGTGCTGTTTTCCCTACTGTGAAATGTCCATTCCAGCTGGGCACAGAATAAAATCCCTCACAGTGTGAATGATGAAGGACTAGAGCAGGGACCCAAGGAGGCTGTGGAAATCTGCAGCCTTGGTAGTTTTCAAAGTTTTACTAGACATGGTCCCGAGCAAACTGATTTAACCTTGTGGTTTCCCCCTGCTTTGAGCCAGGGAGCAGACTAGATGATTGTAAAGGCTCCTTCCAAACTAGGTTATTCTGTGAGTCTGTATTACCTGCACAAGTTTTTCCATGGCCTTTCTCTGACTCCTGGAGAAAAAAAAGGAAGGGAAATCCTCATGCATAAAAGACAGTGATTATACCAAAGTTAACATATATATTCTCAATAAAATCACTACCAGAGTGTACACATTCCTAGAGGACATTATGAAAGGTAGTTTAAAATGCACCTTGGACATCCAACCCAAACACATGAACTTGCTGTGTACACTCTGTAGTTTGCAGAAATGGAGTAGCTGCTTTTGCAATGTGGCCTGTCATTAAAAGTTTTCTTTGAGGGTCCATAGTGACCTTTAGGTAAAACACAATTTGCAGTCTATCCTGTAATAAGTTTTTCAGGTATTCACAAAGTAAAAACTTGTGACTTGAAAGACAGCTACAATTCTTACACATCTTCTTAGAATTGCATAAACACTGTTGGAAAACCATTTTAGATTACAGAATATCTTCAAAAACTTAATAAACTCTGCAGACATCTTTGACCTGGTCTCTGCAGATGTCATGACAGGTCTGTTGCAGAGGAACTGAGTCCAATTTTTCCCTTAACAAGATAAAGTCCTAAAACTGAGGAATATATCCCTTTTGCCCCTGGTGCAACTTTATACAGAGCCAAGACTCACTTCAAAAGGGAGTGGGCTCCATTTTGATTTTGCTTTCTGTTTGTCAGCATGCAGGTAGGAAGAGCTGGGGAGCAGCTGGGGGGTGGAGATGAGGCTCTCTCTGGTCATCCTGTGCTAGCATCAGAGTGGCACTGGCCAACACTGCATAGGAACATCCTGGACTCTCCAATGGATTTTACATTCTTTGGCTGTTTTATCGGACACTAAGCCAAAATCTTTCAAAATGAATACCCAGTGATGCTGGGGATGAATGAGCAACCCTGCCCTGTGGCGTGGGTGCATTTTCCAGGATGACTGAAGTGTTACTGCAGATAACAATCACTTGGCTTGTGTTCTCTGGCAGGCAGTGCTTTTCAACCAGGAGTAAGACAACTGTCAGAATAAAGCTGAAGATTATCTTAAACTGAACAAAAGTTAATTTGATTTCCAGGCTTAGAAGTAGGGTTTCCAGGCTGTCAGGTCACAAGAAGAGATGTTTTCAAGAAGTCCCCTGGCAGAACTATAAATGTTGACACACCAGGTTGTCAGTGGTCAGGACATTCTTTGTATGTGCGTAAATATCAAGAAAAACATTCCTAGTACTAATACACTGAGCACTTAAGCAAAGATTAGAAGTCACAGGGATGTCAAACAGTACGCAATGTGTTGCTTTCTGTGTGCCTGTACTTAATGGCTAAGCTGGACACTGTCCTCAGGAATCCTCACACTTCAGGAGATAAAATGATTTATTTTGCTCTCAGCAAAGCCTCAGACTGCTTCTCTTTCAAGTCTTTCATACACAGAGCAAGGTTTGAAAAGAGCAAGGCTCCTGCTACACTCTATTCTTTAAGTTGAGGAACAACCTCTCAACAGTGAAGGAAAATGTGTACTTTGGCTAAAGTAGCATCATATCATTCACCTGGAATCCTTCAGTGCAAAGGCAGTGGGAGAGATGCAGCACCAGAGAAACTATAATTCTCTCCCTACTCAATGTTTTGAGCCCAAACTGAACCTTCTCCTGTAAATGTAACAATTACCATATAAAATATTCTATTAGACCAAATTCTACATTTGTTCATTACAGCAAATAAAATGTGCAGAAATGTTTTATTCTTTGTTTTCTTTTAGCACTGTATTTCACCATGTATGTGTCCCAGAAATCCACTGACAATTCACTGAGAGGATTCACCCAGAAAGACTTTGATCTCTAAATATGACAAGAAAAATCACTGTTACTTCAGTCTTCCCAGCGTCACACCCTGTACATGTCCATTACTGTAGATTTTTTTTGTAAGAAATGTTTTTGGGAGCTTGAATAAGAAAAGGCTAGTTGGGTCCCAGTTCCACGATGTGCTTAATTACGTCTCTGATTGTGGGCCTGCTGATTGTGATGGGATCAGAGTACTCAGCTTAAATTCAGCCTGTGCTTTGGAGAAAGACTCTGTGAGATCTTCTCCAACCCATCACAAGCATCCAAAGCCTTAAGATTTAAACTCTTGGCTTTATGTAATGGCTGCAACATAATTTTCCAAGGTGACTGTTAAGTAGACTGAGTTGGCAATATGCCAAATTAATTTACAAGACTACATAAACAGTAGTCTAGACAGAGCTGCAGAAATTTTTTCTCCTGCTACACTCATACATCCAGTGTTCTCTGTAGGAACTTTTTATCTCTCCTACTCAGTCTATTTTATGAAAAACATACTTGAAATAACATTAAGGCTTGCATTTCCCTGTGCTTCCTACTCCTCTTCACAGCCTAGCGACAATGAAGAGGAAGTTTTGTTCTGGGCTGTTTCTCAGCTTCTAGAGCACCCACATAACAGACACATGTGAAAAATGACTCAAAAAGGGATGAACAAAATCTCACTACATCTGCATCTTGCTCCTAATGACACACTTTTATTCTTTTTTCAAGCTGCAACAACCATCTCAGTCTCAAGATCATTACAGCCCTTTAAATACTCTAAACAAGAGGGTTTTTTGCAATATCCATGTTGTTCATTTAACCACAAGTAGTTTTAAAATGTTTTTAATTTATGACAAGATGCTGGCTAAGAAAGAACTATCAAATTAATGTATTGTAAGAAAAAAGATTTAACAAGCATCAACCACAGGCCAAATCAGCAAGAAAAGGGAAACAGCCCAGTTTTCCCACTAAAATGAACAAGTGTTAACATTTTGAAGGATGAACTGATGTGTGCACAGCTGTGCAACATTGGTATGGGAGAGAGCACTACTAATCCCCAAGGCTTCATTGCAAAGCATGTGTAAGAATCAAGTCTGGCTTTTGTTGTAAATCTCTCTTGGTGGTTTGGGCATCTTTAAGTCTTCTGGCATGCAAAATTATCTGTGCTTTGGTGATCAGCCGCTCAGTTTGACTGCAAAGATAGGAACGATGAGTATTGTCCTTTGCCT
This sequence comes from Gymnorhina tibicen, assembly GCA_013399875.1. NCBI lineage: Eukaryota > Metazoa > Chordata > Aves > Passeriformes > Artamidae > Gymnorhina > Gymnorhina tibicen. Next base: position 274,415 of record VXAZ01006360.1, read on the forward strand.
GTAGCGCTTCTGTTTTCTCAGCCCAAAATAATGGATTTTGTTGAGGTTCTGCCCTTGCAGGAGGTACTCGACTTTGCAGGAGGTAAATGTCCATCCAGGTACAGTTTCCATATCCTCCCATTTTTATAGCCTCTATGTTCTCTTATCATTTCTCTGCATCTTAACTTTTCCCAGCTCAGTTTTATGAAATATCTTACTCCTTCCCACATGTCTCATTCCTTCATTTGCTTTGCCTCTGCATATCCGTCTTCATATCTTCTCCAAGCTGTTCTTTTGCCCTCTGCTTCTCACTTACCCATCTGGCACAGAACTTGGACCAATAGCTCCCCATGGCTTGGCTAAACACGCAAGGCAGAATTTTTCCCAATGTTTTCTCTGTGTCAGTAGACTAGGAAGTAAAAGTGCCCTTTTTAACTGGTAGTGAGTGCTGAACCAGATCTGATCTTGTCCAATGCACCACTAGTTTGATGCATTTCACCCAGAACTGTTTGAAGATTCATATCTTCCTTCCTTCTTTGATCTGAATAATACTAAGATCATTAACATTTTTGGTTTGTGACCTGGAAATTCAGATAAGCCACCAATTCACAGGGGTTTCTAAAGGAAAAATGCCTTCTTGAGTATGTGACTGCTGAGAATTCTTGACAAAAAAATGTCATGCTGAACATACTGAAGCTGTGAGGGTGGTGATGGTTGAGGTGATTGGAAAGGAGAGCTTGGGTAGGTTGCTCTCTTCATAACAGGCAGCTTCTAAGCTCCTGGATACTCACAGATGCAGAAATTTTGTATCTCTCTTCTAAAGTCCATCCATCCTGACATGTTTTGAACAAATTTTAGTCTCTACCAAATGGTGTTTTTTGATGGAAATCTGGAAAAGTATTTTCATGCAAGTTAGGTAACTCAGGAGGTTTCAATGAAGTCATTGAAAAGGTAATGAAAAATTTCTGGCACTTCTAGAGAGTGCTCCAGAGCAGAACTAACAAACAAACTCTTGGAAATTCAGATTTCCATAGATTTCCATATCTCACCAAAGTCTCTGAAGGGAAACCAGGAAGGCTGCATTCCTAAGTTGTGGGAGTCCAGAGTGCGGGGAATATTTCTCTGCCTGTTTTAAGGAATTTTACCCCCCTGGACTCCACTGTTTTTGACCTTCGTCCATGGAGAAAGCTGCCAACTCTCTGGGAAGAATTTGAACTCACTGCGATGTGAACTAGTGATAGAATATTATGTAAGGTAGCACAGGGTGAAAATATAAAGGTGTTGGGTTTGTTAAAGTAGCAAATAGATAAAAAGCAAAAAACTCCAAAATGGAGGATTGTTGTTGTTTTATAACCTCCTTCTTGTTCTTCATGCTACTCCATTTAATGCGGCAAAATTGCTTAAAGTGATTGGATAGAAAATTCCGCAGTTCCTGTGGACGTTTTAAAAACATTTGTTGAATATTGGTAGAAAAGTGAAAATATCTGTCATTTCAAACACTGATTGGATAGTTTAGCTTTAAAAACGCCATGTTATCTTGATTTCAGCGGCATTCTGCGCATTTTCCTGAGCATGCACGTCCCTCTGCTGTACTTCTAACTTTTCTGGTAAGACTTAATAAACTATCTGAGAGCAGAGAAGGCTGAATGTCCATTAATTAACAAGAATCCAGGCAAGGACTCAGAAGTCCTCCCCCAGCAGGGGAGGAATGATTTAAGGCACAGCAAGATCAACAGGTGGAATTCAAAACTGAATCCCACACTAAGTCAGGTGCCTGAACTTGGTGGCCCTCTGCCAGGGACAACTTTTCCCTTATTTTCTGTGAAAAGTCAACAGCTTGGTAGCAGTGCACAAGGAAGCAGACTAAAGAGCAAGAGGGCAGCATATAAATGTATTTAAACAGCATGGAGGAAAGGCATGGGTGCTTTCTGTTGCTCAAATGCTGGAGCAATCTCAGGCAGTAAAGAGAAGAAGCTAGAGGAGGCATTTTTAGCTTTCTAGTAGTTTCAGGTTAAAATGACTGCCATTAAGACGCTGTATTTATAATATCTAGGTCCATTAAACAGATTAATTTGGATTCTGGATGTGAACATAACCTAAGAGTGAGGGTGAGGATATGCAAATAGCTTCTGGCTGCCTACAAGGCACCGGGTTTAGGATCTGCGGAAATCTGAACTTCCAACAAAGAGCTCAGTTTAAAGGTCTGAGACTATGTGTGACTATATATGGCTTGGAAACATGTATTTATTGTTGTTAGATTTATCTGCAAAACCCTGGGTAGCTTAAGCAAAGCCTCATCCAAGAAAACACACTGTAGGGGTCACCTTACACCCACAAAGTTATCAGCTAAAATATTAGATGATCTGAAAGAATAAGGTCATACAGAGCTCCTGGGAGCTAACTAACCTTTAACTTGTCATGAAGAATAACTCTTCTTTCCCTAGTTGTTCTTTCTTAGATTATCCTGCCTTTAAAACCCACTGCCTTCTCAGTTTTGTTCTCCCAGTGCAAAAATAGCAGTAGTTATTGATTTGCAGCTAATGTGATTTTTTTGTTTGGATTTTTTTTTGTGAAGAGGTTTATGTTCCAGAATTAGGAGTGGCAGAAGGAAGAGGAAATTTCACCTGGACAGCAGCATCAGAAAACACACCAAAAAAAATACTGGGAAAAAAGGTTGTACTGACAACTGGAAAAAACCAAATTTGTAGCTAATCTAGATGAATCTGAGGTTGCTGGAGTGCTGGAGATTATAGAGTTGCACATTTCCACTAGAGGAGGATCTATTACTTTTTGTAGATGAGTTTGAATAAACAGCTATTTAACTTTGCTAACGCTAGAGCCTGTGTAGTCTCTAGTCCTGCAAAACTGAAATCTCTTGTCAGGATTCTTTTGCTGACTTGTCAAAAATTCCCTTATAAAAAAAAATTCGGAGTTTTTCTTTGATTTTGGAAGCAAGTCTATGTTAAACAGTAAGTACTGTCAAAAATGCAGAGTTTGGTTTTCACAACAAAAGACTTTAGAAGCATAGAAACAGGAAGAGTGGATGCATGGAGGCCATTCTTTCCAGAACAAGAGGTAGGTGTGGACCATGGATTCTTCCAAGAACAGAGGAAATACTGCATGCAGTGTTTGACTGGGTTCTTCTAAGTGAGATTGAAAAGAGCATACTGTTTGGCAAAAAGTCAAAGGAAATATAGAACTGGAATATGTGGCATTTGGATATTTCTTTTAGAGATGCAATTTCCAAGTTAATTTCTTACAGAATTCATTGCAAATATAGGATAGAATAACAACTTCCACCATGTAAGATAGAACTTTAAAGTCTAAGAAACTATTTGAACCTGGAGACACTGAAGATGTTTAAATATTTTATTGAATGGAGTGGCTTCAATAACAGCCAAGAAATACATGGCTTTCCTTGTAAAAAGGTACATGGAAATAAAATTTGGGATCTCTTTGCTTTGAAAACCTTTAAAACAGGCTTCAATACTTATGTGTATCTTAATTTGTCAAATAACTGGAAAACCAAGACAAATATTTTCTTTAAAAAAAGGAAAAAGAGGTTAAAATCAACAATATCCCAAAGTGGATCCTAAGTGTATATAATACCCTCGAAAAAGTATATTGTACAACTAAACATAATGCAAAAAGTGTCATAGAGTAGATTTAAAAGAAAAGGATTTTGACCAAGTAAAAGCTTTTTTGAGGTTCTCCTGAAGTGTTCTGCTCTTCTTTATGTTTTCCTCTCTTATTTTCAACAGGGTAGAACATAGTTGTCATGCAACACAAAGGAAGCGGGTTAGTAAGAGCAGATATACAGAATTTTGAAATAGCAGCATATGGAATGCTCATCTCATTATTTCCAAACTGTACTGTACGTGTCTGACTTGTGGTAGAGCTCAGATCCAACCCTCTGAAACAGGCAAGAAGTAAGAAAAAGCTTTGTGAGGAACCAGCCAAAGTGTGAGAAGGAAGCAGGTCTGAGTTACAACTTTCTTCGAAGCAATACATTCCTATCAGTCTTTTTTGTTTGCTTACACAGCAAAGACTCTCCAAAGATGGGACCTTATTCAGCCAGTTCCTGGAAATACAGAGCAGTGGGAAGCATTATTGTATGTTCTCAGAAGTGTTGCTGAAATCAGTGATGAGTACAATCTGGTTCAGAGCTGATATTTCCTGTTATTTGTTAACTGGACAAACTGCCTTTACGAGCTCTTCTCATTAGGTGTTTCTTTGCTGGCATACAGACAAGCAGTTTCTGATTTCTTTGTCTTTTCTCTTTCCTTCTGACTTTTTAATTTTCTCTTTTATTTAATTCATGGTCCAACACAGGCACTCTAAATCTCTTTGCTCTGACATGTAGAGCAGCAAAATCACTTGGTGCCCTATATATTCTGATACCATTATGGATCTGTTGTATCTGTCCAGCTACAGTAATGTTTCCTCAGAGTTCAAGCTGTATTCCAACTGGTTGGCAAACTCTGCATTCAAAACTATTTAGGCACATAAATAGCAATAATTGCATTAATTTTACTGTGCTGTGGATCTAATTCTTGAGTGTTGTAGATCATCAAAGCTCTAGTGGTGACAAATCAGGGAAATTATGCTGATTTATTCTTTAAGCATCAAGCCATATTTAAAATGATGACAAACTCTGACACGTTAGCCATTTCCCTGTGGTGTATACCACGGAGTACTATCTTGATGCAGTGATGATTTCTGAGCTACATCATTGCTCATCCTTCAGTGGATTTTACCCATAATATAGGAGAATTAATTTTATCCAGAACATTCTCCACATTAGCCATTCTACCATGTTCATAACGAATATTGCCTATGCAGGAACCCTACAGGAAAATGGCAGTATCATTGATACATTTGCCAAGCCTACAACAATATTTGAGAAACTGAAACAGGCTAATGAAATGTATTTAGCCAAAACATCAGAAATTAGTCAACACCTGTCCTTAAAGAATTCCACTGGGAAAACATTATGGATTAGTTTGTCTCCATATGTCTCTGCATTGCCTGCGTATATAATAGTTCCATTTGTTTGGGAAGATTATTTTGTTAGACACCTGACCCTTATATGCAAGCTAGAGGTATTGGAACTCATTAACCTCTCTCGTAAAGGCACAAATGTTTCTAATATTTAGACATGATTAAACATTCCCTCTGAAAATAGGGATGTAAAAGTGGAGCTGGATCATCTCAGGCTGTGTGTGTGAGTGTCCCATGTCCCACATCTTGCAGTGCCTTTTGCCAGCATGAGCTACCTTTAAGAATGGCTTTCCCAGCACCCAGCATGCAGATCTGGAAATACCATACAAGGGCCACTTGGAAGGCATCCAGTCATCTAGTGATGGGACCTGGAGGGATTGCAGGGACAGTTGCACCACACTGCAACTTTTGCCTAGGATGTGTACCCAAGTTCCTTTTCCAGGGAAACCAGGGCGCAGGACGGTAGGGCTGGTTGTCCCTCAGATCTCTGCCATTCAGCTGGGACATGGGTGACATTCACACTGATGAGGTTGTGCTCATGGCAGCACAGTCCCCAAGACTGGAGGGACCAGCTTTAGAGGGTTAATTTGCAGACAGGGACGTGAAATCCCTGTCTTTGACAGAATAGCCTGCCCTTAACACTTAGTGGAAGAGAAGGCATCTCCAGAGAGTGAGCCATCTGACCTATTTCTTATGTACCCTCCTGGCACCCAGGCAGAGGATAGTTCTGTCAGTCAGTGACCAAAAAAGCCTGAACATTTGAGACACATGAAGATCTGCCAGGGGACTTGTCTTATTGAGAAACTGACAAGTAGGTCTTCATCTGAAGCATCCACTTTGGCTTCAGCCTGAGGGTGTTGTAGAGGTACTGTGGGTGGCCAGACCTTTTTGGGTACAATCAACAATGTGGAATCCTTGTCCCTCTGTTGCTGAGGTCAAGTTTCTTTTCTTTACTCCCAGCCTGCTTCCTCCAAACCAAGATCAATGTTCAAAAGGGAAAAATTGGGACAGAGCAACATCTCCAACTCAAACTACTGTGTTTTTAAAAGAATTCAGGTGATAACAAAAGGTACTCTTGGCAGATTATGTTATTGCACTAGACTTGTTAATGGTTTGATTTTTTTTTGTAGGGTTGTTTGGTTGGTTTTTTTAGTAGGATTCAATTTTATTAGCATTGAGTACCTTAAATGTAATCTGCAAGGCAGGAAAAAAATAGTGAAAGTGACTGGTTGTAAAATTGAGTTAGTTTGAATGTTCTTTGACAGTATTTAAAATTTTTGTTACTAGAGCACTCAACATCAATACAGAGGCAAATAATAATTTAATAGGCATTTAAGCATTTAAGAATCCATAGGTCAGTTTCATCTTTAGTAGGATCAGTAAAATCACTTGTACTGCATATGGCTTCCTCCATGCAGCAATTCACATGAAGTACTCAGCAATGGGGACATTCTCCAGTGTGTCTGCTTTTAAATGTTCCTATTCCTCCTGCCTGCCCAGGCAAAGAAGTAGGAAAATAGTGCAAGGTAACAACAATAATGGCACTGTAACTTAGAGTCGTTAAAGAGTAGTAGAAAGGATGGCAATAAAAACAAATATTGAATGCATACACACCTGTAGAGTTGTAATGAAAACCAGTTCTGTGGTAGGGTGTGAAATGATGCTGCTATTGTCCTAGCTCTCCAGTGAAGCATGGGATGAAATCCTACCTGGAGCTGAGCGAGGTTCCTCTGCCTTATCTATATCTTCATTGGTATAGAAAAGCACAGTGCAAAGAAAATATAATTATATTATCCTATGATCTTCTCCTGATGTCTCCAAACCTCACTGTATCTTGTCTATGCTATTTTTACTATCAACTACCTGATAGCTGGTAGGGAAATGTAAGTCTTTCCCTTACAATAAAGGGGAAGTAAAAGCTTGTTACCAGTAAAAACTACCTCTTTAAAAGACATTTGGTATTACAGCTCTGAGATTTCCCTTGGCAACTGTTAAGGCAGGCTGCCTAGTGGTATCCAAACTCCTGGGTGAGGGTTATGGGATGCCTGTGTGGTGCACATGCAGACAGGACATTAAGCTTGCAAGAGATGCTACAGCAGTAATGTCACTATTGCCTCTCAGGATCAGATGAGCTAATGTTCCTGCTGGAAAGAGGTGTGTGTCTCTTTTGGAGGCTTTAAAGCTAAATTCACAGCTACACAAGGCACAGGAGTGAGTTTCTAAATATCATTATTTAAAGTGATGAAATTCCCAGCTGAACCCCCACCAAGTCAGTTGTCTTGCATGGTGGCCCTAAAAGGCTTTCTTTTCTTTCCTCCTCCTCCTCAGCCCACAAATGAGGGATAATCATTCTGAGCACACACAGGAGAGCCAAGCAGCACCCACCAAATACAGCCTCATATCTGAAGTAGTTTCAGGTAATTTCAGATATAGAGGGGCAATGAACCCAAGACCAGCACAGCTTCAGAAAGTGTATTGACCAAGAAGTGATCAGAGACATTAGCAGGAAGTGAGAAAGAGAAGTCTGGCTTCTTCTAGAGCACAGAAGCTGCTGCACTCTTCATAGCTGCACTCTCAGTACACCAACTGATTTAAGTCCAGAAGGTGGAATACGTGTAGGAGTGTGTGTGGAATATGTGTAGGAGTATGTGTGTGTCCTCATCACAGAAACAATTGTGTAGCTTCTTAGCACTGGTATGTTGAAGAGTATTCTGCTCATGCCCAAAGAGATGTCTAAATGTCATATGACCTTTAAAAATGAGAAAGTCTGGGCAATAACTAAGAAAATGGGAGCCTAATTAGCACCCAGATTAGACATATTCCATTTTCCTATGTCCTTTTGTGCCTCTGGTGTACTAAATTTAATGACAGTTGGCATTTCTCCATTTTAAAGTTGTTTTCTAAAATATGTATTATGCATATATATCTATATCTGTATCTATATCTATCTATATATATATATTTCTTGGCACACTGAAAGTTTCATCCTCCCATTTCAAATTTTTCCTCAAGTCTCCCTATTTCTGGATAGCCAAAATCCAGCAACTGTGACCCATGAAATCTTATCCCTTTCTCTAACTCTTCAGTTGCTCTGTTTAGGATGTGCACACGGGGATGCAAAGACAGCTGTTATTTTGTTCCCAAAACATTGGAGACTGTTGCGGAAAAATACCGCAGATTTCTCTTGTTGCTACTTTCATGCTGTTTCTTCTGCTTGATTTTTTCTTGCCTTAGTCTTCCCTGTTCAACAGCTTAAAATTAGAAGTACTGTGTTTTTCTCGTTATATATAAGAAAACTTAAAAATCCCACTAGTGCTTAAGAGATTCCTTTTTATGGACTACATATATTTTTAGCACAGCGTAACATACTGATGCCACAAGTTATTTAGTTAAAACATTAAATGTAGGGAAAACAATGTAGGCTCAATTCTATTGCATCAAACTCTAGGATCTGAATCACGTTTTTCGTAATCTCTCTGTAGACAGAGAATATGGTAAATATCTTCCCAGAGTGATTGATTTCCTCCTAAAGTCGAAATCATTCTTGGAGATGCCTACAATTCATCGTGGACAGCATCAAAGTGTGGGATGTAGCACCCTCAGTTGGGTGTCTTGCATTAGAAGGGGGAATTTGGATTTCAGGTGCCCCTGCTGCTCCCTGCTCCAAACAGCATCCCATGTCACTGGGGTATCTCACTAAAACAGATGATCAGTGGTTTGCTTGCAGACCTAGAGCCTTTGCCCATTTTTCTGGTAGTTATGCTACTGTAAACATAACAACAAATGGGAATAAACAAATGACTGCAGAAACACAGCAGACTTTCTCCCAGTTGGACAGCTAGACAAATCGGTGCTAATACAAATAACTCGTTTCTATTGACAGAAATTGCCCTCAATCCAGCTTGATAGAATTATAAAAGGATCTGTACTGTTCTCCAGGGTCTCTTCAGATTCAGAGATTTAAAAGAAATCAAGAGTTGCCATTATCATTTTTATATAATTTTCAACATGATATGCTATGTCAATCTAATGAAACACTGCACCAGTGTAGTAGTGGGGAACAACATGACAAAATTATTTCTTACATAGCACTGCAAATGACTGATTACTCTTATTTTTGGGATTTAAAATGATAAAAAAGACAAGTATCTAAAATTTTGCAAGTAAATCAAATAGAAATTGACAGGTATAATTATTTTATATTCTTGAAAGGAATATAAAATCTCCAAACTGGAGAGCTCTATAAACACAAGACATGATTTTAAAAGAAAATAATGAAGAAATCTGCTTTTTAACCTAGTAGCAGCTGATGTCCTGCAATTATCCTCTACTCATTGCAGTCTGTGAATGTTGCAGCTTGCTTATAGATAGTTCTGTTGCTGTATAATTTGCATTCATATTTTAGCATACTTTTTTTTGATATAGCAAAAAATTTTGAGAAGCAAGGTGTGAGCTCAGACTCCAAAGCCAAGTGTTGATGCTGGTGTGTGCAGGAACATGAGCATCACAAAAAAACATTGCTGTTTTTTCTGACAGTCATTCAGACTGTTTGAAGATATGGGGCTCAGATCCAGAAAAGCTGGATACAATCCTTCAGACTCCTGCATGTTGTTGGAAAACTTTGCCCGAAACAGAGATGGATCCTGAGGATGGTTTGAGCTACTTCTGCTTTTGTTTAAAGTTAGTAAATGGTAGGTGTTTGCTGACTTCTGTTTTCACAAATGAGATTCAGCTTGCTTTGTCTAAGCTCCTGACAACTCAAATATGCTTTTCAGCCCTGAGTCCTCATATTCCCTCTGTAAAGCCAAAACATTGCTTCTTTAATGAAACATGCATTGCATTCTTTCGGGTTCTGGTGATACTGAGGACTGCAGACATAATTTAAGGATCACTGCAAGATTTAGGTGCTTAGGCTGTCTGTAATATTCAGCTGTGCAGTGGAGCACACTTACAGCAAGAGCCAGTCTTGTTTGCATAGACAAAAGTCAGGCACAATGTTTTTGTGGCCCTCCAAATGTATGTCTAAAATGGATACACAAGCCCTCCCTCCTGAGGGCTTCTGGGGCTCCTGCTATGGATAATTTGGAAACTGATAATTTAGGTATTTACTTAAAGAAAAAACTTCCTGGTATTTTCAGTACACGACAGTATTTAGTACCAAGGTCGTAAGCTAGGAGCAAAAGGCATTCCCTAGCACAGGTGTGCTCAGTGTCTGGGGCAGCAGTCACAGGCAGCTTGTGTCAGAATCTCTTCTTAGGTATGGTTGCCCCCGTTCAGTTTCTGACAGATTCAGCAGAGGTCTGAGATTTGAGCCCCCCTGAGGCTTGAGGCTCCCAAGGTACAGCAATGCCAACACAAAATAATTGTTCATTTCAGTTTTGCTCTTCAGCAGGGAGAGTTAAAAATGAGCATAGGAAGGCTTTTGATAATTTTAAAATACTAATTTTATTCATAGCAACGCAGAGGCCAATGAAGAGTGTGGTGACAGCCTGGAAGGTTGAAAGCTTGGACTACAATTTGCAACCACCAGTGTTTCATGGGTACTTCTTTTTCTTTCTAGAGTGAAAGACAAAAGTTAGGCCAGCCTGTGATACTCTCTTGTGAGTGCTGCAGCAGTAGCTCCTGTGCTCCATCACTATTTGTTTATTTTAGCACCTAAAAGAACATCAGAACAGACTTTAAGAATATTTCTTCTAGGACAAGGAAGGGAGGATGTAGCAAAACTGCAACCTTCTCCTAATTTATGTTTTTATTGTCATATATTGTATTTCATATACAAGAAGGGGGGAAACGACCTCTTTGAAGGCTAACTTCTGTTTATTAATTTCAGCACAAAAGAAGAGATACTTCAGGGTGTCCAGGACACTCATAGGGATCTGGCACATGCTACAAGTGCCACTGGAGAGCTGTGCCATTCTGTGGGAGCAGCTGTGGAGGATACCAAGGAGTGTACCAAAAAGCACCAGACAGCTAACCTGTCCTTTCCTGGTCACCATCATCCAGAAGTTTCTTCCTCAGTGCAAATCAAGTCCAGATTGTTCTGTCTGGGTTCTGTGGCGTGCAAGGGGGCTTTCTGAGAAAAGAGTCCAAAATGTGGCAGTACTGAGGGCTGGGGAGCAGTCATTCAAGGGTATCCTTAGGAAGATTTGCTACATTTTTACTCTTCAGAAATAGTATAAATGCTATGTCAGTGACACTTAGGTGTCATTTAGACCTTTTCATACCTTGCTTATTATGTTGCAGGGCTGGAGGATGGTTCAGTTACACAGTGCTCTGCCAGATGCTTGCTCAAATAGTAATGTTGAATTCATATTGAGCTCCTAAAGTCTACGCATTTCCCACTGCATTTACACCACCCACCCACCCATCAGGAGCACTAATTAGAGCGGAAATATAGCTCACATCAGTCATTTATTTTTCTATAGAACCCTGAGGCACAAACTTCCTAATGCCCTTTTCTCTCATTAAAATCCAATCAACTAAAAGTATTCTTTAGTAAGTGGCCCATGAAATAACTTTTTAATTTAAGAACAAAAGGATTTGAAAGATATGTCCTGTTTGAAATATTTGCCAGCAGTGTACCTGGAGAAAGAAGAGGTATGTGTATCTTCAACTCATAGGAGAGATATTGGGAAAATAGCCTCCAGAAAGGATGGCTGGTGTTTCAGAGCCTCGGTACCTGCTGTTCAATCCCACCATGCATCCTTCACATTGATGTTTGCAGCTTTGGAGGAAGAAAGTGAAAACAAAAGACCAAAGCAATGACAAGGAGGAGAAGCATATTAAAAAAGTGAGAACAAGAAAACAAGCAAAAATGAGTCTTTGCTGATACCAGGTGCAGGGACAAAGTAACTATTTCAGAAAATGCTCCTGTCAGAAAAATGCTTTGCCACAAAGGAAAGGAGAGTAGGAAGGCAACTCCAGTACTGGCTGGAATATTTTCATTCTTACTTGTGAAAAAGTCTCATATTCACCTAAGTAATGCATTCATTTAAATTGAAATCCTGTTGTGGAAACGTGCAACGCATCGTCAGCTGGAAGCTGTCGTAGGACTTGGGTTGCCATCGCTGACACACCATCTCAGCACTTCAAAGAGGTTTATTGTCACTTGTGTGGTCACAGAGTGAAGAGGACAAACACACTGAGACACATTTCCTATGCCTTCCCCCAAACCTATCCCCATAAATGCCAGTCTGTTCCTTTAAATACCATTTGAAACACTGATTGCAATCTAAAGAGTTTTAAAATTTTTTAAAGCGATCTAAATAATTTTTTTGGTGAAAATTACGATTTTCATGTGCCTGATTGTAGGATCAAAGCCACCCTTGTTCTGGGCTGGGTAAGTTTGCTTTTCCTTCATGCGAGTTACTATTTAGAACATCATAGGCTTCTGACTGGCTTAGCTATCACATGGTGGTGTTGATGGAGAGGAGATGTCACTTGGAACTCCAGTTTTTTGGTTGCCTTTCAATAAACATCATGTAAGCCTGGTGCTGGCTCACTCAGGAAGGAGAATAGAGCTGGACCATAGTGCCTGTCTGTGCAGCCACAGGTGCCAGGCAGCCTGACAAACAAGGTCCATTATTAAAACCAGAGAAATACATGGAGAAAAGGCCTGCTGTCCTGCTCACAGAGCATCATGTCTGGAAGCTGTCCTTCCAGAGAAACCCCCCTAAGGATGAACACCTTACCAGAGACAGGCACCCCTCTCCCAGATATGTTGCTGGGCATCTGGCACTTCAGTAGGAGCAGAGGGTTAAAAGACACTTAGAACCTGCTCTCACCCCAAGATTATGAGCATGGAGAAAAAGAAAGGAGGAGGGTTTAATTTTGCTTTTATTAGATCCTTGCCTTTTTTTTTTTTTTTTGCCAGGGTTTTAAAGGTAAGAGCCTTAGAGCAAAAGAGGGAATGAGTCACAGCAATAGCTTCTCATTAAACTAATGACAAGACATATAAACAGAGGGGGCTCACTTGGCCAATGTTCCTGCTGTCCACGACACTAAACCATAAGAAATTAAACCAGAAAAAAAGTCATGTAGTGTGCCTCCGACCGGGCGTTCCAGTTCCTTAAACTGGAAATGCTAACATTTGATTTAAAAACAAGTTACGCACTTACACCAGGTGCCCTGTAGGTGGATTGGGTGAAAAGAAGTGAAATCAAGTTTCAAGCTCTGCAGTTTGCACCTTTGTGTGCACTGGGTAGTAGCACCTTTGTTGAACTACATTTCCAAAGGCGAGGACTTTGTCACTGTTCTCATTCCTCTCTTTTTAACACCAAGTCAATTACACAGGCACCTCCCTGGGTTATGGTAGGTGCTGAACACTTCTGAAAAATACCCTCTCAGTAAAAGCCATTATTTGCCACCCTGACTCCATAAAAATCAACCTGCCAGAAAAAAATGAATTCTGAAGGGCCCCATGCTAAAGCCTGTCTCCACAGAATACTCCCTGTTCAGTATTAGAAATATATATGAATGATACTCATCAAAAGAGATTAAAAAGGAAATAAGATGTTAATCTGCAGAAAACATCTTACTGCAAAACTGTTCTACAGTGGTCAGCCAGAGATTTCAGGGAAAATAAAGTCTCTGGAACTGAGAAAATAATACTGGAATTGTTTTTGGAATTGCAAACACTTGGCAGTGTTCAGACTCAATTTTCAGCAGTGTTTCCTAGCTAATATTTACAAGGTTTTCAAACTGAAATTTTTAGTTGAAAGGAACTAAAACTTCAGTCATTACTTTGAAACATTTTGATAACATTTTATTTTAAATGGGGACTTGCAGTTCCTGGTATGCTTGACACAAACTGTGGACATAGCAGTATTAATAGCAACTGGTTTGAAAGCAAAGATTTGAAGATCAAGTTTTTCTAGCAACAACTGTATGTAATTGGGTAAGACCTCAATCCTCTCAGCCTGATAATTTTAGGTGTTGGAGCAATTCACGTTGAAGCCAGCTTTGGCAAAAGTGTCTAGCTACAACATACCTTTTTGTTTCATAAATGCCTTACACACAGCTGAAGCTCCTTCAGCTCCATGGTAAATGTAAAGGAAATGAGGAAAAATGTTCCTTTCATTTCCTCTCCTTTGTGCAAAGGCCAAGGTTTAACATACAAAGAAGAATAATTTAGAACAATACCTATTTTTGTAACAGGCAATCAGGGGAGCTTCTCTATACAAAGGATCTTAACAACAGAAAACAAAAAGAACAGAATGTTAAAAGCACTAAAACCTGAAAAGAAACGTAAGGCTGACACAAAAACAGCCCAACAGATTAAATTACACAAATATGTGATCTCCCCATTAAATTTATCCACTATGAAATGGACAGCATTTCTATATCATAAAACATGACAGTTGAGCAATCATTTATTCCTGGCATTGCTCAGTGTGCGGTAGAAGTACAAAGAGAAAAATTAGTTTTTCACTGACTATCCTTTGATAATAAACAAGGCATTATCTTGGCAATGAAAAAATTAATTGCAAATTGTCGAAGTTGGGTGGGGGGCTGGGTGGGGGGTTGCCAACAAATTGTAATGGAGATATTTTTGAGCCTTCAGGTATAAGTAATTTTCTCTACTGGCTTTTAGAGAGAGATGTTTCAAAAGAAGAAGCTAAAAATAAAAGGACATCATTACTATTAAACACCATCAAGCTGACAGACACTTCTGTATTAAGATGCAAATAAAGTCTTCATGTCACAGATGATGACTCCTGTTATTTTCAGTTCTTTGCCAAACTTGAATTTTTTAGGCCAACAGTTTTCACAAGAAGAAATTGCTTCAGTTTGAACACGTTTGTTTAAGCTCTGTGTAATGCCATTCGGCCTTCTCAAAAGGTGGGATTAAGAAAACTATCTTTTGTTTTGCTCATCACAAGTTTTAAAATGCTTTTTAATTAAGAAATCCTAGCATTGCCACATGATTTATTCCAGATGACATTCATCTCTACTGACTTGGTATCGAAGCTGTTCTTTGTGCAATCCCCGTGCAAGTTCATTGCCATCTCAGCTTCAGTTTCAGCCAAGGCTGATGTGTTCAACACCTTCTTTGCCTCTGTCTTCACCATATAGGTCTCCCAAACCTCTGTGCTTAGTGGAAGGGTTAAAGTAGGCGAAGGAACAGCAATGCAGATGAGTTGAAGGCTATTTGAGAGAACACGAGCAACAGAAGTCTTTTCTCTATCATATTTGAAAGACTCTGCAAAGTGGGGGAAGTCTTTGACACCTGAAAAACTGCATCTTCTCACCAGAGCGTTGAAGTCTGCATCAAAATACAGACATGAAATGTTGTACAAGCAGTCAAAAGTCTGGTATTTTTTAAGTGTGCTTGCCTTTATACCCATTACCATTTTATGATATTGTTTTTGTAGTTTGGATTGGTGAAGTCTTGCAGCAAGCATTGTCCCTTACCTAACTCTCAAAAAGGCATCCAAGTGAATAGGGAGTCTGCGTGGAAAATGGTTTGATATGCTCGTCAGCTGAAACTGAGACAGCAGTAAAGTTCAAATAGTGGTGTTAAAATGGTAAGCACCTTCTAAAGGAATTTTAGTTCCATCTGGTTTAAAATGGAAGAAATTATGCTGTTATTGCTAAAAGCCCACAGTTTTGCTCTCTCAAATACTAGGAGATAAAGGAATGTTCACCTCCTTTTCCCAGGCTCAAATTAATCATAGCAGTACGGACCAAGGAAAGGGTTAGGTATCATCTGGTATCATTCCAAAGGACATGAGACAGGCCAGTGCTGCAGATTAAAAAACTACTACAGTCCATTACGCAGTGGGAAAGAACAGAAAGTTGGATGTGGAGAAAATAAATACGGAAAACTGACCTGAAGGCCTACATGTGATTAATTCCAATTCCACAATCTCTGAATTGTAAGTCCAAGAATACACTTGAACACTTTCTAAATCTGGACTTTGTCTACCAAAAGATCTGATCTCTGCAAGCAGTTTATTCACAAGAGACAAAAAATTTGGTGCTAGGCAATGAGTAATGCAGTTACTCACAGTTCTTACTATCCAGTGTCCCGAGCAGGAGAAAGTATGAAAGTAATTGATGAAAATCAAGCCCTTCTGGATGCTAATATCTAGGCAATTGTTGAAAAAGAAACTTATGATCAATAACTGCAAATGCAGTAGGTAGCTCAAGAAGAATCACTTATTACAATTCTGAATTTTAGTAACAGTGAAAATGTCAAAGACACTGAGAAACCCTTTCTTCTACCAGTAAGCTGACTTAAAAATAAATGACTGATAGAGGTTGAATTGAATAATAATTGCAGTTAAATAGTCTAATATGACTAAAGACAATATGTTCTTCAACAGAAGAATTACCTACTTATGCACTATTGTGAAAAGACAAATTAGATATAAAAGCTGTTTCTCAACATCAGTAATATTTATCTAAATAGAAAAATTCCCTAAGCTCAAAATGGCACTAATAATTATATGCTTCTATAAAGGAATTCCACACCAGATTAACATTTAAAATACATCAAGCTTTTAAATTCTGGACATGTTACTTGGTGTGAATTTGCAGATGAACTGAAAAAACCACATTCTTGATTATTCATTATATTGTCTTAGTGGTCTTAATAAATGTGATGGCCTAGTTTGAGACAATTTGTTCACAGGCCTTATATCTAATCTCCCTTTATTTATGAATAGTTCTTCCCCTGAAGTTTTTCAGGAAATGAAATGCTGGGATTGGAAATCTCCAGAAGTGGATTGACAAAAAAACCCCCAACAATTTATGCTACAAAACATAGCAATTTTGTGTATCTCTATGCTGAATCCTTACATTGACTTCTTGGTCAAAATATATCAAATGCACTTGCAGGCCTGAGATGGCTCTTTGTTGAAATTTAATTCCACCTCACATATGGGTTTTCAGAAGAAAAAGTACAATCAAGGTAATTAATCAAACCTCTGTGATGTAGTATATAAGTAAAATAGGCCAGTACCATTACTGGATTTCACATGAAACCGGCCTGGTGTAAACCCCACAAGTATAATTACAGAGAGGCCAGATGATCACCAAGTGACGCAGTTCATCACTCAACACTCACCATATTTGAATTCTGCAATAAGCTATTTTCTTGCTATACAGGGCAAGAAGCTGTTTTCTCATTTTCTTGGGTTTGGAATATTTCAGATTCCTCTACCAAACTGGGATAAAACCCAAGAACCTCAAAGAGAGCAAAATGAAACAAACAAACAACCTCTATCCCCTACAAATATAGTTGTAGAGTAGTGGAAATTCTTACTTTTAGATGCTGATCTTTTTCATTTAAAAAATCTTACTTTTCACTGTAATTACATTTCAGAAGGAAAGTATTTCTGAAATGAAAAAGCAGAGCACTTCTTTTTGAAGATACTGGAACAAGATATCAAACAAACGTCAATTTTTTTGACTTGGAATAAAATACCAAAAGCAATCTATTGTCATAAAAAAGTATAGTTTTGACAAATTGGCATTTTCAAGCTAAAAAAAAAAGATCTTTCTTGCATTTCGTATTCAGCTCTACACACCTCCAGGATGCATTGTAATGTGCTGACTCTTGTGTGATTGTGTACATGCATTAGGAACAAAATCAGCCATGGGCTGACAACCAGATGGCCTCCTATGATTTTGGACTTCTAAATGTAAAAAATAAACAAAATGAAGACCATCAAAAGGATATCTCATACTGTAATATCCCTTTCAGAGAGTTTTGAAAATATTTTTCTTCTTGATTCTGTCTGGAATACTACAAGATGACTACCATAATATGTTCCTTGTTAAACAGATTAATTTCCTGCACTATCCCCATTACTTTTTTGATATATACTCAATTACATATCTATTACTAGGGGTATTTCAATTATGGAGGATGATACCACAACTTGAAGAATTATGAACTGAGAGCTTAATCAGCCAACTAAGTACCTGTGAATATAATTTGTAAGTATAATGAGTTAATTTTTTCTCCATACTTACAGCTTCATGTCCCCAGTAATTGCAGTGCTCAAGTGGAAATGGGAGCTGCAGGTGGCCCTGTATCCCAACAGCAGCCAGCAGGTCACAGCAGATTGCACAAGTGCCCGGGTCGGTTCTCCCAGAGTGAGCTGGCTCCTGCCTCCTCGTGCTCTTCAGTAAAACATCGAACATCTGAGCCAAATAGCGGCTGGATTTTTCTTGAAAAGGAAACGTGGGGCAAAAAATCTGCCAATTTTCTACCCTCCTGACCTCAGAACTCTGGGAAACGGGTCAAAATATCCCAAACAAATTTTTAAGGCAGTCCAAATGTAATGTTGATGAGATGGTTTAACAACGACTACTGAACTCTGGTGCATCCCAAGGCAGAACCTGGATCTTGGCAGGGATGGGAAGGAGCTGGCATAAGGCAAGCTGTGCCCAGGACACCCTGTCCTCCCTTGAGCCACAGAGTACTTGGCTCTTCGCCGTTCTTTTTCTATATATGCAGTTTACAGAACCCAATTGCACAGGAAAATTGGATGTCAGTGGCCGTTGCACTCCTTATTTTTCTCTTTCTGCTGATGGAAATTTCTTATCAGTCTGACGCGCAAAATGGCAGGCAGGGCAGCATGCTGTCAGAGCTGGCAGGCTGGAGTCTTGTCATATGTCACTTTGGACAAGGGAGAAATGGCGCACAGCAGCATGGTTAAAAATAAATTTTCACATAGAGAACTCAGGAAAGGAAACCTGGCTGACAACAAATGGATTGGAGGTAGGAGGGAACACCAGTCAGTCCCCACAGACACGTATTGTCTTCCATGGGAGTACAGCTGAAGAGGAGGAGGGGATGGAGGACCAGAGTTTCCTGAGAGCAAAGCAGATGGCTCAGGTAGTCAGCGGGCAAGGCCACCCAGTCATCAATACGATGATTTGCAACATAATTTTAGACTATGCCTTCACATTTTCTTGTCCCAATCATGTGATAAAATAAGAATAAATCTTCTTTATAAGTGATGCTTTGTTGTCGTTTATCTATTTGCTTATACAGCACAGCTGACATGGCTCTATAAACAGTGTGCTGTGGCTAGTGATGAAGCTGAAAAATATGTGCCAAAGCAAGAGGTGAACAACATTTTTAAAGCCACTAAACCTTTTCTGTTGAGTTTTAATTTGGAACAGATTTCTTGTCATTATCATTATTACTTTATGTTGTACATTGTTATTGTATTTTTATGACTGTGATGTATAGAGCTTGTCACAGAATAAAAGGTGTCACTTTCCCCCCAGAAGGTCACTATTTAAATTTAAGACAAAGAATATCAATAACATCAGACAGATGAAGAGGCACCTTCAAGGAAACAAGTTCTAATTGGCAAGATGGGAGGGAATTTCAGATTGCCAAAAAAGAGAAGCTTTTCCACAGCTTTTTATAGATATTAGGTAAAGGAAAATTAGGGGAAGTATTCTGAATGACAGCAAGATAAAGTAGATGTTTATGGCATTATCGCCACAGCATGGGAGAGAATGGAAGCAAGTTATCACAAATGTGTTCAGAATTTAGCAAGCAGGATATTGGAAACAGTACAGCAATCAAAGATAGCAGTGGTCTTTGAAGAGCTGACTGACAGGTGACAGGCAGAGTAGGGCCTGGCCATGACAGGCTTTGAAAATAGACACGTCACTTAAATTTAGTGAGATAAGAGAAACAAGATGCAAAGACATGGGAAATAATAGGCAAGAGGGAGCACTCTGAACAGGTAAGGGGAAAAATGTGTTTATCAGTGCTGGAGGAAAAATATGCTGCAACAAGTAGGACAAGCTGATAATGAGAGCTGTAAAAGAGACTTAGCCATGTGGATGGAGACTGCAAGCATGAAATTGATGCAATTGCTGCTCAGGGTGAAGTTCAGGATGTCAGGAGATGCAGAGAAGCTACAGATGAACCTGACAATCAAGCTAGGGACCTAGAAATGGGTACTACCTGAAGGAATTAATAATAAAAGGAGGCAGTGATAAATCTCTGGTAAGCATAGGTGAAAGCTGCATATCCATGGGGAGGTGTCAGAGAAGCAGGCTGAGATCGTAGTGTGTATCAATAGAGCCATGGGCTGTCTTGTTGGGGACTGAAGGAAGATCCAAGGGAAGACAGTCACTGCAACCAGAGGAAGACAGTGCTTTTTGGAGGAATAAATCATGAAAAAGATGACAACAAGTCAGGAAAGATACTCCTCTAGCACAAATGCCAAGCTCCTCTGTGCGGAGTAGCTGAGTAAGAGCTTAAGGAAATGATGTAACAATGGAAACCACCTCCAGAACAAGATACAATCAAAATTTGAGAGTAAGGTTCTTTCCAAGGGGCAGGGAAAGAGACAATAGTTGTAGGAGGCAAGCAAATTTGAAAAAAATGTTTTAAGATGGAGATGGAAAGTTTTCTGCATGATGAGAAAAGATGACCAGGGAAGTGTGAGAAGAAAGGGTAAATGTAAATGAAGGGATAAGAAAAGTTCTGGGGTCACCAGTAAGGACTTGCCAGGAGAAGTGAATTTTAGCATTGTCCTAGGTACTCTATTCTGCCTTAGCGACATTACTCATGGGTTTGTGAGCTGCTTAACTTGACTGCGATCCAGTTTTCCTCCTGCACAGCAGAAAGAATCATAAAAGTTTTTTTAAAAAGTGAATGGAGGGTTTTGCTAACTCTCATTCTGATTCAAAGACAAATGGCAGAAGATTTTAAAGGATAGTAGAACCAGTATATCTGATTGCTTGTCACAATTTAAAGGTCAGTCATGATGCTGGATTGTCAGAAGATTAGATCCTATGCAGGAGAAACTGAAATGATAAAATGACATTTTTAACTCCACACAATGGAAATGACAGTCTCTTTTGTGAGCTGAGTGCCATCATTTTGCTGTTGGATTCATAACAATTTCTTTCTCTGAGAAAGAAGTTAGGAGGGCTTGGATCAATGACTATGGCTCCAAAATCATATAAAGGCATAGATGTTTTGCTCTTGAAGACCCAGTGGTGCAATGATGAAGTCACTGGGTGGTATACTACTGATTTCCAAAAAAAAATTATCCTCTATGATCTAAGGCAATGTCTGCATTTTACCAGATGATCTGATAGATAGAGAGATCCAAACAATACTGATGAATGTCTTTTGAGCTGGGGTGAGTTTCCACTCCATGCTGACCCCTGTAACACCTTGGTCTTTGACCATATGGAAGGCTGATGAAGTAGTACCTCACATCTTTTTAACTCCTCTGAAACCAGGAGATAAACAGGAAGTTTCAAAGGGAATTGGAAAAGGAATTACTAGATAAGGTCAAACTCTGAGGTGTCTGAATTAAATGTATCATACATTTTCGGTGTGAATCCCTTACCTAAACATGAGATGCTTTAAGTACAACCCTGTCACTTAGCTGTTGGTAGTGAGGGCACGGGCTTCCCTTAGGTATGGTGCCACATTTGCCAGTCCTGATGGAGGCCTCTGACGTTCTGTGAAACCTCAAAAGTCTCCAGGACAACTGAGCACAGCCCCTTCTGTCTGCAAAAGGAAGGGAATATGGATCTTTCAGTCTGGGAAAAAAAAAAACCAAAACAGAACCACATTTTGAAATCAGATTTTTTTTTTCTCTATTCATTGTCTCTGTCCTTTTCTAGAAAGAAATTGGAGATTTCTTCTTTTGGAGACAGCACAGTTTTACTCTGAAATAAAATGGTCATCAGGATTCAGAGTTAACGGCTAAACCGGAACATGTTGTTTGTCATTTCAATGCAGTTTTGTTCTCAATTTTTAGACACCTAGCTGGCACTTCTGGAATGTGAGTTATCCTCACACTGGCTCATTCACTAGGTACCTCTCTAGTAGTGCCTTTTCCTGTTGTTTGATCATAAGAGGAGCCTACATAGACACTCATCTTAGGGATGATTATTTTGGAGTAGAACAATTAAATCTATGGGTTGGATTCCTTTTTTCTCCAACCACAAATATCTATGGCAGAGATATTTATTTCTGAATTAATTACATTAGACTCCATTTGTGCTCACTGGGGAGAAATAAGGACACAATTCATTTGACCTATTTTGCTCTAATCTCATTTGAGCAAGATAAATTTTGTCCTAGGGGTGCCTATTAAGGGATTTTATGGAGATAAGAGCAGATGTAAATGCCCCTGCTCTGGATACCTTAAAGTGTTACACTTCAAATGTGTAAATAGATCTGCCTGTAGCCAGATTTCAGAGATTCATTAGGTCATTGGTAAGATCTGATTAACTCTGATGGTCTGGATGGTCTAAAGGGCACGGTGATCCCACATCAGCACTCACCACAGGCTGGCATTGGACACAGCTAACTTCTGTCTTCCCCTTGTGCCTCCCAATGGCACATCTGGCTCGGAAGAGGGGACATTAGGTGGGCAGAGGGCACAGTGTCCACAGCCAGGGACAGCATGCAGGTGACCATGTCCCTGACCACAAAGGGTTTGATTAACATGGGAAAGATTCCCACTGTTCACTCCCACAGTTCCTACTAGCCAAACAGGAAGTGCTGTCCCCTCATGGGTGGCAATGATGTGCCTGGGACAGTGAGGTAATGGAAGGCCTCTGGCTTGTGAGAGAGGAGAAAGGAAACAGGCATTCCTAATGCAGATCTGATGATCGTGAGAAACCCACTCCAGAAGACTCTGTAGTCTGTCCACAGTTCCTTCCCCTTTTCAGTGACTGAGCTGGAGGTGCCTTTTCAGCTCTCCTGGCTCTGTTGTTTGTGTAACTGCTGAAGATCAGAAACATCCAACAGGGCAGCAGAAGTAATCATCCTCACTATTTTTTCCTTTATCAATTACCATTTGTGCCTACAAGACAAAATTAACAACTCCAGTTGCCAGTGGATGCAAGCTGGAGGAAGTGATGAGCACATGAAACTTTTTAGACCTAAGCTGGAAACAGAGAATTTAGCCAGACTTAGGAGATCTCTGCCTCACATGGGATACAGATACTATTGGTTTGGGTCTCCTTTCTCCTTTGGGTCTCCTTTTTTTATTTGTGGGTCTTCTCGCAAACAGAACTCAAGAGAAAACTTCTATGGACGTACTGGTCTGGAGCATAAGGAAACTTAGGGAAAAAATTAGGTTTTAGAGATCAGAGTAGTAGGACTTGTCATGGAATTGCCCAGGGAACAGCTCATTAACTGAAGTAAATTGAAGTGTACACTCTCAGTGGTATATCTGTATAGATACAGTAAGTGACTTGTACTTAATTACTTTGTGTGTTTAAAAGGGAGTATCTAACAATGAGAAAACACCTCCATGATCAAGCTCTTTCCACTTTGAGATAAGCCAAGCCAATAGGGAAAAGCTTTTCGTATTTATCAGCATTCCTATGCAATATTTTTGCACTCCATTACCATATCTAGCAATCAGAGATTTCAGATTAATTTCCTCAAAGTCACACTTAGCAGAGAACCTGCTTTGTTTCCAGCTGGATCAGTCCCCTGCACTGGGTTGCTGTTGCTGCTTGGGAACAGGGCAAGAACAAGAGCTGGTTTTCAGCTGAGAAGGGGAGACATTTTCTTTTTGGCAACATCTAATTGGCAGGGTTAATTAAACTGTTAATTAAGGGTAGGCTGCCCTCCGCAGCCCCTGCCATGCTTTTGTGAGTATGCATCCCTGAAACTGCTCACTACACTATGATTTGCAGGAGTATCAGTTCTGGTGTGTGGGAATTGACTGGGACAGGGAGCAAAGGGAGAGCATGGCGAATGTGTGGACATTGGCCCAGAGCCATAGAATCGTTTAGGCTGGAAAACACCCTTAAGATCATTGAATCCAACCTTTAAACATGGTGTTTGCAGCAGGTTTCAAACCAAGTTTGCTTATATCATAATTAGAAATATTATTAGAGATTTAAAAAGATCTGAAATTCCAAATATAGTTAGTGCTGCTATTCCCATTTATAGTTTTCCATTCTTCTCATTATTTAAAAAAAACGGTCCAAGTGTTAAGAAAGTAAGCTGAAGTTTGTTTAGCCTCCCCTTTCCAAGCCTCTGGTTGACTCCTAGTCCTATTCCTCTAATCTTCTCTCTTTCTCTCCCAAACTGCTTATTGTGTAAGCAGCAAAATGTGCAGACGTCACTGTGACTGTTTCCTAGGCCACCCTGGAGGTTTACATGCACAGGGGGGTTTTGTCACAGACTGTCATGCTGTAACAGCGTTGGAGATTAAAATAAATTTACTTATAAAATATTAGAAATTGTATAGATTAGAATTTGATTGTAACTTTCTTACAGCTTAGCATGAGTGGGGCCTGATCAAAACTTAGCATAGATGAACTTTAAATTAATTCTGTTTGTTAGGACAAACAGCTGAGCGGGAGCATAAACAGAGAAAGACAGATATCTCCAGATAAGAGTTCAGACCCTGGAGGGCCTCAAGGCTGGCCCAAGCTGGAAGATAAGAACAATTAAAGGCCTTCCCATGCAGACATGGAGGAAGAATCCAATGAGGTGTTAGAAGACCCCAGACCACAAATCTTCACTGGGCCAAGAGGCACATGCAGGGCATGAAAAGAGCACATGAAGATTGGGAGCACAGACATTATAAAAGCCCAGAGGTTTCTTTGTTTGGGGTCCCTCTCCAAAGACAAACAGCTTGAGCTGAATTAAACCAACTCACAGAACCTAGGGGTTGAACCCCAGGGAAGATGACTGGGGGTAAAATTAGAGTAAAAAAATGGGAAGTTATATTCATATTCCAACAGAAGCTTTAAAAGTACAGAAATTATAGGATGAAATGCAGTTCCTACACCCTGGCTGGAATGTATTTGGCATGCTCAAAACTTCTTCCACAATGACTCCCCACACACAGAGTCTGCAACCTTAAGCACACGTTAAAAAGTATGAAATGGGTGTGGAGTGGAATGGAGTGGAGCCACAGCTACCAGGCTCTGTTGAAAGGGATGGGAACTTGATGGTACCAAGCAGCTGATAAACCACATAGCAGCTGTCAGCTAATGGAGATAGGAGAAGATGCCTTGCTGCTGAACCAGCAACTCTGGTGAAATCACTCTCCTTGGATGAACTTGGCTCATTATAATCTAATTGAAACACTAACACACACCTCCATCCCAGAGTTTCCCACCTCAAGGTACAACCACCCCTCAGTGAGCATGCACTCCATATTTTGTTGACTATATCTTTAAGAGCAAAATGAGAGAATTTTACACCAAGCAGCAACAAAGGCATGTGTGACTAGAGTCACTCAAGCTCCACCCAAATGTAAAGAAATAGCATAAAAGTAAGTTAAGAATAGGGAGAAGTTAGGGAAGAATCCATTGTAACTTCTGGGATCAGTCAATGGGCTGAACCTATCTTCTCTCCCATAGGGATGTGTCTTGGGTAACAGCCGTATTCAATGTGTGCTGAATGGTTATCTTGAGTTACTTTTTGTTGATGGTTAGAGCTTGTCTGTGTATTGCTTTGAATGTGTTTTTGCAGTCAGTTACTATCAATGGCAATCTTTGACCCTTAACCTGTCACAATTTCAGTGTGTGCATTAATTAACAGTGTTATTCTGTAAACTGTCAGGGTGAGTCCTTCAAGGGCGCTGCAGTCGCTGGCAGTGGATAAGGTACTCAGCTAAAAGTGTGGGGACCCAGGGGTGAGTTTCTCTTGTGCTGTTGGTGTGTGCCCCTGAACAGGTCAGTCAAACAACTCTCCTTTCATGTGACACCTCGCTGACCCGGGCTAGTTAGCTCAGGTACTCCGGATGGCGTAACTGCACTGCAGAGGACAAACTGCTCTCACTGGTCACACAGCATCCACGTTGTTGTAGTCTGCTGCTAAAAGTTGTAGTTAATGGTACTAACTTTTATTTATCCTTCAAAGAGTTTTGGGAGTGAGGGGAAGGAAGGTTGCCGGAAGGGTCTGTAGGTACAGCTAGAAAAACCTTTGGAGATTACCTGGGAGGAAAGGCTTGGTGGATTTTTCAGCTGGCTCCCCTGAGCTCTTGTTTTATTGCATTAGAAGTAAACTCAGATAGAAGAGGGCTTTTCCAGTTCAATGGCTGCTTTGGAGAAGGTGAACATGACTTTTGGCTCTCATTTTAGTGCTCAAAGAACATAGAAGAGAGAAAAGAAGAGCCTAAGGATTACCATGGGAAGAGATGATAAATGACTCCCTTGTCACCAGGGCAAGTACAAGGCTGAAGGAAAGAAAACTCAAAACAACCCACATAAATTATACCTATACACCTGTCCCTCAGCAACATCATACCATTTTAGCAGATTTTTTTTTTTAGCATTCAATACCCATGAAATTTAGGATCCAAGTAGATATTTTTTAAATAGCTCATCTGAAAGTGGATTTGGTGCATAAGCAGTTGGCTGGGATTCTGGGAGCATGTAGGAAACCTAACAGGAAAGCTCTGTGCTAGAGAAATGAATGACAATGAGCAGGACTAAGAGTACTGCCCAGGCAGGTATACATAAGCCTTCTCGCTTTCCCTTATTCATAAGGAGCATTTGCCTCTCCCTGGTGGAAAAATATTTGCCAACATTTCAATAAAATGTTGTTGTAGGCTGCTTTCATTGCTTTCATTAGTGAAGCTGTAAGCAAACGAGGCAGTGGGTACCTTCAGCACACTGGTGGTGCATTTCCTTGAGGCACAGAGTGCTTGCCTGAAGTTACAGCGTAGTCCAAGACCTTCCAACATGCCCCTCTCTTTGAAATGACTGTATCCTAATGTGCATTCATTGCAAATCTAACCACTCCTACACTGATACTGAATCACTGCACTATATAAGCCAAAAAATCCCTGAGTCTGTATACCTGACTGAAAAAAAGAGTTTGATTACTTAGGTTATCTTTGCCATGTCTGATCCTGAAGGAGAATTGCCGGAAAAAGAGATTCTCATCACAGTTTTTTTAAGGGTTTATAATATCTGTTTCACTTAACTATTTGGGATTTAGTAAAGCGCAGTCAGTTAAGAAAGACTCCACTCTGTAGCACTGCACCGGATGGCACACAGGGTATAGGTAAGTGGCACCATAAGAATGATGTAACTGCCCTTTTATTAAGTTCAACCCATGTTTTCGGGGGGGGGGGGGGGTCTTCAAGAAAGGTAGAGCCTGATTAATTCACATTGCCATTGCTTGCCAGTGATTTAGGTTATTTAAGTGCATCTACATTTAAAAAATACAGAGATTGCAACAGGGTAACCATACAGCTTCCAAATTCAAGTTGAAAAAATTTTACAGAGAGGCAATGCCATATATTGCACCAGCTTAACAGGCTGGAAAGAACAGTCTCTCAGGTGTATAGGCTTTTATTCAAGCAAACTGCAGAACTCATACCCAGAAGCCTTTCTGGGTTTCACAACTGGTATTGATGGGTCTGAGATATTACCACACCTTACCAACCAAGAAACAAAAGAACAGGCAGCTTTTCTGGAAGGCATGCAGCTGTACAAGTACTTACGGCTTTTCCTTCAGGGACAAAGATGATACTTCGGCCAGGGAACCACTAAAATATAACCTTCAAATAGTCCCATTGAAAAACTTTCTTATCAAGGCAGGAAGGTTAATAGAAGTGCCAGGGAGAGGTCTTGAGAGCACCAGAAATATTCTTGAGGAGATAGAGCTCATCTTTGCCTCCACCTTGCCCTTAAAAGCTTTCAGCTTTGACGGATAATCAACATCCCACAAGAGCCAAAGATACACAGTGTTTTGTGGCAGCTGCAAGACAAATGAAGTTTATTTTTTCTCATTCAAGCTGGAAGAGTATGACTTCCTCTTGTAAGAAGAAGAAGCTTACAGAGGGGATTGCAGCAAAAGTTAATGGGAAATGGGGAAGTTAAGAAAAGGCCGAAATTCAGGAGAGCCACAGGAGGTTCAGTTTAGAGCTCTTATGAATAGAATAGTACAAATAACTGGATGCTTGGAAAGTTGCAGCCAAAAAAAGCATTGTTTTTCAACAAAACTAGCTTGTTTTTCAACTTGATAATTTTTACGAGCAGGTAGTCGAGAGTGCTCAAAGCAATGCGGACATGTGGCCAGGTGTTATTATCTGTCTTTGAAACTCGGCAGGTAAAACTCTGGGACAACAAATTCAGTACAACTGTGTTATATATCATATCCCTAATCACCCACAATCCTCTGGAAATATTGTTATAATGGACTGCTGAAGACTGTGTTAAGAGCATTTGATGATGAGGCATGGAAGCATTGGGATGCAAATTCAGCAAGCCCGAGGCTGGTTAACACTAGAGGATCAGCTAACAGGCCTGGTCCTGTCCAAACAAAACACTTACATTTTGCGGGTGTGATAAGGTGTACTACGCATAGGGAATTGGATGGGGGAATTGATGTGGATTTCTCCTCCCATGGGAAAAGGCAAACCCATTTGTGGGATTGTCTCTGCTCAAGCAAAGATGTGGGTGTACTCGGTGGGTAATGTGGAAGGTTGGGGAGACCCATTGTATGCCTCAAGGAGATTTAACCTTGGGGGAATTTGTGGAGTTAAGTTGCAGGAGGGTGTGACAGTGACTTGGGCTGGTGTTAGTGCCCAACGAGCAGGTGTGCTTCTCCTCCTGTCCTGAGCACCCATCCTGATGGAATGGCTCCCAAGTCATGGCCTGTTTTTGAACATCTGGAGGGGTGGAGGAAGTCCATGAAATGGGAAAATAATATCTATCTGTGGAAGGATGGGGGATAATAGTTAATGAAAATGTATTAATATGTACATTGGGTATAAAGATGGTTTAAGAATGTAGTTTTGATTCTATGTGTGGGTAAAAAGGGATTTCATTAATGAGAAAATAAATACAATGGAATATTTAGAAAAGACATAAAATTATATGGGGCCTGAGTATGACGCAAATGATAAGGAGTGAAGTTTGTATTGGGTCTGGCTGAGACGGAGTTTATTCTCCCTTAGCAGCCCTCCCAGTGCTGTGCTTTGCTTTGGTAGCTGGAAAGGTGTTGATAACACACCAGTGCTTTGGCTGCTGCCGAGCAGGGCTGGCACAGCATCAGTGCTGTGTCCCCAGCATTCCCTCAGCATTAGGCTGCGGGTGGGCAAGAGCCTGGGAGGGGACACATCTAGGCCAACTGACCCAAATTAACCAAAAGAATATTCCATACCATATGACGTCAGATCAGATATAAAAGCTAAGAAAAGGAGGAGGAAGCAGGTGGGGGCATTTGTCATTTACAATGTTTGTATTTCAGAACAACCATCACATGTGCTGAAGCCCTGCTTCATGGGAAGTGGCCAGATATTGCTTGCTGATGGGAAGCTGAGAATAAAATTATTGGTTTTTTCTTTGCTGGTGCATGTGTAAACTTTCACTTTTGCTTTTGTAAACTGCCTTATTTCAACCTACAAGTTGTTTTCCATCTTATTTTCTCTCCCCTGTCCAGCTTGGAAGGGGGAGTGATAGAGAGGCTTTGTGGGTACCCGATGTCCAGCCAAGGTCAACCCACCACACTGACTGATGAATGTGTAAACGAAATGATGAGGCCATGAAAAAAAAGAAGCACAAACTTTGAATTTGTTCCTTCGTAATTTTCTTACCTTTGGAGAAAGCAGCAACTTTTAAAGAATGTTGGAAGAGAAAGACATGGATGATGAACTCCTACGGTATGTTAATCTCTCCTGACTCCCCAGCAGGTACAGTGATTTAAATACAGATCCAGTCATTGTGATCACTGAAGCTGTGGGTGGGAAAAGGGACAGCTAGGATCTGACAGAAATGTTGTTCTTATCCTTGAAGTTACGGCTTCAGTAGGTTTGTTCAACAAGGAAGCCATCGCACACTGCTCCTTTGCAGTGGCGGTGTTTACTCCAAGCCTCACAGGTGCTGCTGCAGCTGCAGAGCACCAGCCTCCTGGCCCTGCAGGGCTGCTTTCCTACACACTCACCTCTGCTCCCTGGGCTTATACATGCCCTGCTCGTTTCTGTTAACACTGGTGAAGCACCATTTGCTTCATGCCACACCTGGAGCACTTTGCTGCTTCTGGATTGTCTGCAAGCACATGACATGGCACCCCAATAGCACCTGGCTTCGCTCCCTGCTGCTGCTCGTCCATGCCCAGAGATGCCCGCACCTCATCCCGCTGAGGCCTGCCACTATGAAGTTCCAAAAGTTAAAGCTTTCTAGCAGCTCCCAACACTCACCCTCACCACTGTCACTGTCAGCACTGGGTGTGTGTGGTTCCTATTCGCATGACGTGTTTCCGATCTGGAGACTGAGCAAAATAAAGAGCAGGCCCCCACTCTCTTGTAGAGGAAGGGCAGATAGGTAAAGAAAGGAAGAAGCTGAGGGAAGTGAGATAAGGCTTTGCAGCTAGAGCAAAGTACACAGCCCTGTGAGCAGTAGAACAAACTAAAACTGAGCTCTTTGAGGATTTACATTTTGAGGAAAGTATTCCTATGTGGATGCTCTGGTTTCTAATCAGAGCTGAACTAACCCACCAGTCCTTTTTTTTCTGAAGTAACTAAAAGTACTTCTTCATTTAGCTGCCTATTTTCATGAGATACAGGGAAAATTAATATCCTTAGGAACTTCACTCCTCTTTCCCATGTGGCTGAAATTAGCCAATTCCTTTGAAACATTACCACAAAAAGACAGAAATACGTTGAGAACACCATTATGTACACCACATTTTCCACAGAAATTGGGCTAAAAATAAGTGGATCATTGCTGCATTTGAGTATTTTTTCTGTAAGAAATCTGGCCCATGATATTTCAGAGTTCTCCTCTTGCCCAAAGACAAGGTTGTGCAAAGGAATGTCTAAGTCTTTCAAAGGCTTAATACAACAGCTTTGAAGGGTGTGGTGTGGGGGTGTCCTACAGAGTCAGTGCTCATGGAGGGACCACACCACCTATCCAAGCTCCTTTTACACCTCACAGATCTGTGCCGCTACTCACACCTACTCTCTTTTTACTGCCCATGGAAAACACACTCTCATTCTTATCCTGCAGTTGTGAAACCTGAACACTGACCTTCCTCCCACACAACTGTGGTTTGTACAGCTCATCTGGTATTTACCTGCGTGGTTTTATGCTCCCACGTAACTTATAAACGGCCCATCTCACTGGGATAGTGATGCAGAAATGGAAGAACTGGCATATGCTGATTTCACAGAAACACAGAATCACAAAATCAGGTTGAAAAAGACCTCTGAGATCATTGAGTCCAACCTATGACTGAACACCACCCTGTCAACTAGACCATGCCACATCCAGTCATTCCTTAAACACATCCAGGTATGTTGCCTCCACCACCTCCCCAGGCAGCTGATTCCAATGTTTAATCATTGTTTCTGAGAAGAAATTCCTCCTAATGTCCAACCTAAACCTCCCCTGGCACAGATTGAGGCTTTGTCCTCTTGTCCTGTCACCAGTGGCCTAAGAGAAGAGACCAAGCCCGACCTGGCTCCATCCTCTTTTCAGGGAGTTGCAGAGAGCAATAAGGTCCCCCTGAGCCTTCTCTTTGCCAGGCTAAACAATCCCAGCTCCCTCAGCTGCTCCCCATAGGCTTGTGCTCCAAACTCTTCCTGAACTCTGTTGCCCTTCTCCGGACATACTCCAGCACCTCAGTGTCCTTGAAGTGAGGGGCCCAGAACTGAACACAGCACTCATGATATGGCCTCACCAGTGCTGAGTACAGGGGGATAATCACTTTCCTAGTCCTGGTCTCCACAATTTTTCTGATACTTTTGAGCACTGGTAGCAATTCTTTCTGTGTGGAACACTTCTCATAGTAAAAAGCCCCCAGCATGCTGGAGCATACTTTGTTTCATGAATCTTGGGGACCCAAAATATGATTGGGGCAATTTGAGAAATTCTTGCTTCTAAGGACTGGCTGAAAACTTATTCCAAGAATAAAAACTCGCAAGATTTTATTCCAGGAATAAACTTCTCAGTCATATCCAGTAAGAGGATATGATATCCAGTAAGCTGATTCCTCTTGGAAACTTACATTATGCTATGGGGCAGAGAAAGCCAGTGAGGCTCTTGTGTCCACCCTAAAGTCCTCTCTGGGGTTAAACAACAGTATTTTGGTTTCTGAGAAGTCTCGTCTTTTGGGACTTCTCCTTTGTCTTTGAACTCACAAATTAGAGTTTCCAAAAAACTGTGAGGAATATTTGGAGCAAAGTTGAAATCTGCTTTATTACGTTTCAGTGAGGATGCCATTCCCTACTAGTAACGTGAATCATACTCTGTGCAAGTAGTATGTATAGCCTGGACTGTGATCTTGCTGATATGTGCCAGCCTCAGAGAGTTACTGGCAAGATACAAAATTATTGGGAGAGGGAGAATACGTGGGCAGTGAGCGGTGGGAAGAGGGAGTGAGCGTGTTTTCCTTCATTCCCTGCTAGTAATGTGAATCATACTCTGTGCACAGTAGTATGTATAGCCTGAACTGTGATCTTGCTGATATGTGCCAGCCTCAGAGAGTTACTGGCAAGATACAAAATTATTGGGAGAGGGAGAATACGTGGGCAGTGAGCGGTGGGAAGAGGGAGTGAGCGTGTTTTCCTTCATTCTTCATGTGGGAAATATGCCATTTCTACATCCCATCTGCTTTTGCCAGGAATACATAAACTGTGTTTGATAGCATCAAGTACCTAGTAGTTGTGTTTTCATTTCATCACATCAATAATAGGTATTTCTAAACATTTCACTGAACAGAGCTGGCATTGCAGAATATGGTTACTAACAATCATCTAGCATGTTTACATTCATTCTCGTGTCATAGGAAATCACAGTGGATGTGTCTGCACTGCAGGCAACTGCTCTGGAGCGTGGAGGTACTTCAGCTCAAGTCAGGTCCAGTTGAGACAGCAGTCCAGCACCACTGCAAAGAGCTTGGTGCAAACAAGAAGTCATTAATAACACAGCTTCTCACTCTGAAGGGTGAATTGAGTTCAAAGTACTGGAATAAAACCACTGTGGTCTCTCCACAAGACCTTGCAGTGGACTCGACATGGGTTCTTGGCAGATAGAAACCATAGGGCTTGAAACATTGGCCACTCCCGAGGTGGAATCTGGGGAATTTTAGGGTTGGCTTTGCCTCATTTAACCTTAAATCATTAACAGTGCAGTGTTTAGGATCAGGTAATCGTCTGCGGCATGATTCACTTGCCTACATATAGTCATAAATGCTATGTTAAAAACCGTAAGGTATCCTCCTGCAGCCACTTTTAGGGAGCGTGAATCATCTGTGAAGATACAGCGCATCCCTCCAGTCAGTGAAGGCAGAACGAGAACTCTGATGTGGGAGTAATCCCTTGGTCAAATGGGTGTCTGAGGCACGAGTCAGGGGTGTGAACACAGACATCCAGAGCTAAGTGAGATGCCCCAGAGTAAACCTACATCCTCACATCCTTAGGTGCTCTAGGAAATCTCCAGTTTCCTAGAGAACTGAGTTGTGTCCAGAGAGGAATGGGATGAGTTTCTGTCTGCAGGTGCCTATTCTCTCACCAGCTGGAAAGGGAGACTAAACAACTGGTTTAGATGGGTTTTGTCTGTCGGAAGTTGGGTGAGATGAACCCCCATGCATATGGTGATGCAAAGTTCGAGGGCAGAGTAGTGTGAGTGCCAGAAACTGCACACAGTGTGTGTGCCACCATGGCAAATGACATCCTCAGCTCCACAGCTGCCTTTAGCCTTTGTTCCCTTTGTTCAGCACAAGATATTGGCCAAAGAAGGCTCCTCACCCAGTGAGGTCAACATAAGGGACAGCACTCTTGCCTTTAGTCACACACAAACACGGGAACAACTCACCAAGATCAAAGTGTAAAGACAGGAAGAACTGGGTTGGAAAAGATCCAATTAATGGAGGCTATTCCTCCATTAATTGCATTAAGTGCTCTCAGGATTCAGTTGTCAGGAGCAGAATTGGAGCTGAGGGACTGTGTGTGACACAGAAGTTGCCAGCAAATGAAATTATATTTGGACCCATCTGGGCTCTGAAACTCTTCCCTGCCAAACCATGCCATCAGCTGACCTATGGGGGACAACTTCACACCCAAGTAGGAGATAGTAATGAGTCCTATAG
Source organism: Gymnorhina tibicen (assembly GCA_013399875.1). NCBI lineage: Eukaryota > Metazoa > Chordata > Aves > Passeriformes > Artamidae > Gymnorhina > Gymnorhina tibicen. Next base: position 308,418 of record VXAZ01006360.1, read on the forward strand.
TTCCTCTGCCACAGTTCTCAGGAGTATATGCACGATGATTCCTCATTTTTTATAATCTTTCTGTTTATTTTATTGCTACCATACTAACACCTACCAGTTTGCCTGACATCTACAATATGCTCCTTCCTCCTGAAATAAGGTTATTAATGTAGACTTGAGTGAAGTTTAAGGGTAAGATCCCAGAATTGTGCAACACAGAACTCCTTTTCTGTTGCCCTGTCCATGAATTTTGGAGAGATTTGATGGTGGAGGAACCAGTATCTGGCCTGATGGAAGAAAATGCCAGGGACTCAGATTTCCCATGTTACCAGCAGAGTCAAGAGGAAAGGAAATAAAGGAGAGGCAAGGAAGCATGGAAATAACAAAATGCATATTTCTCTATGGACCTGGATTGGACTGACTGGCATGTTGGACATCAAGAAAACACTGAAGGTAGTGTCAAAATGTAGTGCTAATGGTAGTTTTGTTCAAGTGAAGCAGGAAGCTCCCATCCTGAGGGTTTTGTGTCATCGCTACTCTTTGGAAGCTGTCTGCCAAAAGTTCCAGTGCTCTAAGGTAAATTTTTATCACAGCAATGACATTTTGCCCAGTGTAAAGCAGATGCAGTAGTTGCATTAATTCCTAGCCTTAGCATATTTTTTGTATTTCGGTGTGCCACTCACCATCATAGCATTCCTCATTCAGAAATAGGGAAGACTCCTGCCTTTGTCTCTCCATGCCTTATCCCATTAAAGCTCCTTTGGGATAAAGATCCTGCTGAAAGCCACTATGTTTTCACTATTTCATTATATATTCATCATGCCTGGTTATCCACAGTGCTTTGATGTATGTCAGAAGGCTGCATGGTATGTCCCTGTGATGGTACCTGTCAGAAACATCCAGCTCACAGCTGTCATATGGTATATGCCATCTGCTTAGACAGCTGGGCACTGAGCTGAACAAGAGCAAAGAAAAGGACAAGAAAAAGTCAGCAAGATTTGGAGGAGAGACTGAGCTTAAAAGAATTTTCCCTTCTACACATAAGCATGATACAGGAACATAAAAATATAATTTTAGTCTCTCCACCAAAACTGCAGGTTGTTCTTTCCTGCCCTAAAGTCTTTAATGTGTGCTTGTATCCACATCTCTTCAGTACCTTGAAGTTTACTGCAAGCTGTTCATCTATCTTTATAAGTAGATCCAATCAAGTAACTACTTCACTTTGCCCTTCAGTGATAGGACTAAAGCAGTGGCAGCAAAAACCACCTTAAAGAAAAGATATTGGTTGAAAACAAGTAAATTCTGGGAAGAGTTAAGCATAAAATGCTGATTTCTTACGGCTTGGGTTACAAAATGGCCCTTGGAAGGGGCTCAGCAAGTGTCAGGTGTATACAGAAATGGCAGGTCAGAGCACTCAGGCTGCTTTCCATGACAGCCAGCAATAGCAGGCTCCACTAGAATCAGCAGCAAGGCAGCAGTGAGGCACTGCAGGATCCACACAGACTGTTGCATGTTGTTCATCCAAAGTGCTTCTCACTTGTTGTACAAGCTTAAGGGGAGGGAACTTGAGGTTTTTAAATGAAGATTTTTTTTGTTTTTAGAAGCGGGATTGGGTTGGAAATGTTTTCTCCATTCTGCTAGAAATCAATTAAAATTAAGTCAACATAAAGAAAAAGAACCCTGACAAAAATTTGAGAGTTCAAGACACTAATTTTCGTTTTAAAATTGACTTAATTATTTTTACTTATACCATAGTGTAATTTGTTGAACGTCTGACAAAAAAAAGTTTTGTGATTTTTTTTTTATGCCAGAAATATATGACATTTGAACTAGAGAAAATCTTCCTGAACAATGAGGCTTTTGCCAAATTAGAATTTTCTGAAAAAAAAAAGATAATTTTCTAACTAGCTTTACAAGGATCTTTTAAAGAAATAGCAGCTCTGTATAGAAAAGAGGCCTCCAGTTTAAGCAGATCATAAACGACATCTGGCACAGAGAACTGTCAGAACGTAGCTCACCTTGGGGGAAAACTGTCCAGATGCAGAGATATGTTTGACTGTATAATGACATCTGTTGTGCAAACCAGTATTACAAACTCAGATCTGTATCTGTTAATGGGTAAGACAAAAATTAAGCTGAACTAAATGATAAGGAACAATTTAAGATTACGGGTTTAATTAAACAGGAGATAAATGCTTTTCCTCCTGAACAGTTGATTGAAAAATGGGATCTGATCAGAACAAAAAAAGAAATGTAAACACATCGATATAAAGGATTTAGGAAAAATGTGCACTTGCAGCCCAAAAGCCAGCTGTGGCCAGCAGGGCAAGGGAGGGGATTTTGCCCATCTGCTCTGCCTTTGTGAGACCCCACCTGCAGTGCTGCATCCAGCTCTGAGGTCCCCAGCATAGGAAACACATGGACCTGTTGGAGTGAGTCCAGAGGACAGTCACAAATATGGTCAGGGGGCTGGAGCACCTCTCCTATGAAGACAGGCTGAGAGAGTTTGTGGTGTTCAGCCTGGAGAAGAGAAGGCTCCAGGGAGACCTTAGAGCACCTTCCATTACCTAGAGGGAGCTACAGAAGAGCCTTAAATTGAAAGAGGCTAGATTTATATTAGATATTAGTATGAAATTCTTCACTGTGGGAATGGTGAGATGTTGGAACAGGTAGCCCAGAGAAGCTGTGGATGCCCCATCCCTGGAAGCATTCAAGGCCAGGTCACATGGGGCTTTGAGCAACCTGGTCTAGTAGAAAGTGGGGGGTTGGAACAAGATGATTAAGGTCCTTTCCAACAAAAACCATTCTATAATCCTATGATTCTATGAAACATTAAGTGACGCAAGAGAAAGGCATTACTGGTGCATTGTAAGGTGGATCAGTGGATGTACCCTGGTAGATCTCAATGGCTCTGTGATATTTGCCTGAAGCTTTGTGGACTGGCTCATACAAATGAAGGCCGTAAGCACTACATGAAATTTTTGCTAGAGGCTAAGATAAATAACTACATTTTTTATGGCTTTAAGTTAAAAATCATAGCAATAAAAATCTTCTGCTAGATCAGTCTATGGAAAAAGGAAAACACTAGAGCTGGGAGGATCCATATAGAGAATGCAAATTTGAGATAGAAGACAGTTAGGCTTATTTGTATGGCTTATTTACCCTTGTCTTTAATAATGGAGCAGATGAGAAGATGCATAATAGGAATGAATATTCAAAAAGAAAAATTCCAACAGACAAGGATGATAAAAACCCATTGAAGTTCAGTGTGCTGAGACTTTTGGAGCAGGTTAATATTCAGCCATGAAGTACTAGATTGTGAAATTGCAGGTCCTGCAGCAAAGCTTTTCTAAATGATCCTATTCATCTCTGGCTAGTGCATTAGCATTAGAAATTAGCAAACACAGAACTTGTATTTCAAAAAGAGAAGAAGGACCCATGAAGTTACAGGACTATTAGCCATGTTTCCAGTGTATGCAAAGTATTGGAAAAAATTTCAAAAGAAAGACCACCTAACAAATTGGAGATAAGCAGAAAATGTGATACAATACAAACTGAATTGACAGCAATAGATTTTGGCAGATAAACTTGGTATCTTTCTGTGATATATTGTACTATGTTCAAATGAAGGAATGTGATAAATACAACCCAGCCGACCTTCTGCTAAGGCTCACATACATTCCAAGGACAAATTATTAATGCTTAAGGCAAAGACATGGGAAATTATTACATTTGTTTTAGAAAAGGATCTGACTCCAGGATAGGTAACAACAACTAACACGGAAGGAAGATGAAGCCAGGAAAATGCTGGTTCTGAGTACAATGTGATCATGATCAGCCATTATGTCAATTGTTCACAATAACAGGGCACAAAAGTAAATAACAATAATAATGACACAAATCTGGGAGATCATGTTAACAGAGAGGAAGGTTAGAATACCATATAGGAGAGACCTGATAATCTTGAGCAAGGAAGCAATAAAAATCAGATTAAATTTAACATCCTGAGGTGCTAGGTCAGGCACATAGACACTAATAAAAGGATTTGCTGTAAGCTGGAGGCTGAACTGTGCTAGTGTGAGGAAAGGAGAAAGCCCAGACTGGAAATAATCATTCACGGTATGGCCATGAGTCATCAACATGATTCAGCCACACAAAGGTTGATGCAATTTTGTGACATATCAGGAATGATGTTTCCAGTACAGAGACAGATGAGAACAGTAAATCAGTAAGGATTATACCTGGAGCATGACACAAACCCAGCCACTTACACTCCATATGGTCAGCCACCATAAGTATCGATGGGGTAAGAGGATCTAAACAGACCTTGTTAGCCAAAGAAGAAAGAGGCAAAAAGGGGACCTGGAAATGCAGGCTGGAAATGAGTAATGCTCAAAGATGGCAAGATGCTGAAGAGACTTGCAAAAATCTGTCTGCTGCCCTTGGCAAAAAAGGCTGTAAGACACTGCCTGCAAGGGAAACTCGTAGAGGCAGAGTGCCAGGTAACAAACACAGGCAGAGTAAGATGTGCTGATTTTTGCTTAAAAGTGGATAGGGTCTAGATTTTGAAGCTCTAATTCTCATCTCAGACACTTTTCTGTGAGCTTCCTCAGGGAGGGAGCATTAGCCAGTCATTCAGTCTTTTCAACCCCACTAGAAGTGAGTGGTTCAAAAATCATAGCTCAAAGTGGCTTTATGACATATGAGGGAGTTTTAAAATTTTTAATTCTTACTCCAGGAAAGCCAGGAGTATTCTTCTTGCTTATGCTTTGAGGATTAAACTGTTCTCTTGTATGACCTGGTTCAATCTAACCAAATACTCTTGCATCAGCCAGAGGCAGGGACAAACTGGACTTTGGAGCTATCAGAGCAGTTTTTCCTAGCTTGAGGAAGGTTTTTGCTAGCAAACTTTCCCCACGGATGCCATGCCCCTCCTCCCAGCTCCTCAGCAGAAAGTTTGACATGAAGTTGCCATTAAATTACCAATAATTAATTTTATGTTGTGTTCCCTGGAATAATTTTTGCTTTGCAAGGAGTGCATTTTGAGGCTCATGAGTGACAATTCTTGTCACAAGCAGCAGATTTCTGATTAGTTCTTTCTGCTCTAGATTAATTTGCGTGACAATCATTTGTGACAAAGATTAATCTTTCAAACAATTACTGTGACAATTTTCTCCACAGAGACAAGCCATCACACTTGTGCTGCTTTGCTCTGACCTTGTTTTGTGACTTTGGGAAAGTTATTGTTCTCTTAACATTCATTTTACCTATCTAGAAATCTATATAAGTCATCTGCAGCGTATTTACTACGTATCTCAGGACATGGGAACCTAGCAAACTGTGAAATGATCAAAGGGAAAAAGATGATTGGAAAACAATCTGGAATCTTCAATAAAAAAGGTAATAGCTGTAACTTCACAAATATTATTGTGAAAAGCAAAACAAAACATAAAAGGGGGGGAAAAAAGCCTCTATTTTATCTGGGAGATTTTTGTTTGCTTCTGAGAACTGAGAGTGTTTTCAGCAATTTTACAAACTTTCATGAAATAGACATTCAAAATTTCATAAAAAGAGTTAGTGAAGTGATCAAAGCTCTGCCTCTAGTAAATAAACAGTATTAATTACACCGAGCAAAGTTAATCTGCTTTCTTTTTTGGCAGAACAGCAATGCTGACTATGTAAACAATATTTTGAAAAAATACTAAGTTTCAAAAAAAATTTTCATTTAACTTTTTTTAACATCTCATAACCATTTGTCCACATAGTCACTTTTGAAGCCTGCAGAATCTCTTCACATAAAAAAACCCCAAACCTCTATGTAGAGAGATGGGGTTATTCTTAGAAAGACACACAGAGGGTGTGAGCAGCATGATGGAGAAGGCGATGTTTTCTGTTAACAGACTCTTGCTCTGCCCTCAAATGTTCATATTTGAATAAAAACATGCTGTGCAGTTACCTTTCCTGTTCAAATGTTGGTGTCCAGAGGGGTTTGCCTGCAACAGGTGCTGGCTCCACAATACACTTCACAGAACAGCAAAGTGTTTGGGATTCTTCTCTAAAAACTACATCCACAGTGTTAAGGATTCTCCAGTGAGGACTGTCTCCTGCAGGCAAGGAACTTCCCACAGATTGTCTACATCTGAGTTTGCAAAGTATTTGCTGTTTTATAAGAGGCAGATTTTATTAAACTGCAGGGTAGAGGCAATGAGACCAAAGCTCAGATTAAAACAAATTGAGAAGAACCTGAAGGAATCTTGCCCAACCCCAAGCACGTGATCTCTGCCTCTCTCACTGAAGAGTCGTACCCAAGGGCTTGAGGGGGAGGTGCCGTGCCCTGGCTTTCAGGAGACCCCCACTGGTGTTGTGCATCCTGAGCGTGCAGGGCTAAGCCTCATTTTCTTCAGGGAATAAACTCCCATGCAAGGGCTTCATGGTCAAGGTTGTCCTTAATCCTAGGGAGGACACAGATTCAGACTTCCTGCATGACCAGGTAGGGCTGATGACACCTCCACTGCAGACCTCTGCAGGAAGGCTTGAGCTGCAGGTCCAGTCCCAAGGAGCTCAGGGCTCCCAGGCCTGGATAGGGAGAAAAGGGTCCTAAATCAAACCAGTATCCATCCCACTGGCAGAGAGGCACCTGAATCCAGATGTTGCACTTGCTTCTCTGTGAATCTCAGTAGCTTCAGAGTTTACCTGAAAGCATTTATGGAGATGAGAATCTTCTCTGGGAACCTGGAGTTAGGGATAAGTGCTCCATCCCTACAGGCACTTGTTAGCACTGCTTTCCCTGCAGGTTATTACCAGAATAAGGCTATAACTCCCAGCAGTATAGTGTCGCAAAGCTGGACAGGTACCTCAGTGGACCACACTCTGAACAGCTCCAAAATATATGGTCAGTTTTGTGTTAGCTGGTTGCACAGTCTCTTCCTGGCTTAAATACGCTCCTGCAGCTAATGGGACTGTGATGAAGTCAGAAAAATCATGCCCAGTTACAAACCATGCAAATGGAATAATAATAACAGAAAATATTGTGATTTGTGTGATAGATCTGACACAAAAAAAGCCCATGTTTTCAGCAAATCAGAGGTTACAATCTGAAGGAAGCTATTTCTGTATCTCGGCTGAAAGTTAATGAGCCTTATGCAAAGTGTGAGCAAAGAAACATGGTGGGATATTAAAATCTTTCAAGAATCATTAAGTGTAGACATCTGGGTTTTCCAAAGTTCATTTACACTAAAACTAATTTTCCAATGTAAAACCTTGGCAACCACTTCAAGCAGTAAAACATTTGATGCTGCTGATGTAACCAAGGCACTTAAAACTTTTCCTGTGAAATATTGTCTTAGTCCTTAATCAGTTTAAAAAAATAAGCACTATATCTCACACATCTGAAATTCTGTAAAGCTTTGTAAACTGCAGTTAAGCAGGAGACTGCAGATTAAATAATGATTTCACAGGAAGCAGGTATGTGGGACATGATGGGAAGGAAGGAGGAATTTCCTTCAAGAGGAAATTTTGATGGGAGGGGTTTGATGGAGCTCAATAACCAGCCAGAAATAGCAGTGATCAGAGCCCTGTGTCCACGTCCACGGTGACTTTCAGTCTCTTTGTGAGGCAGTCAATGAAAAACAACTTCAAAGCTAAGCTGGACTGAAGTGAAATTATTCCAGAAAAGGATAGAGGATTATCACTTCCACACTTTAAGGTAACAGTGACACACCTCTTGAATCTTGTATATGATCAGAACTTCCATGCTTAAGACAACCAAAGCAGAACAGATGCTGGAAATTGTCCACTTGAAAGCTTTCCAGGGAAGATGCTGAAGGTACTTCACAATTAAAACATTTGTATGATCATGTCCTCACACATGCAGCGTTTGTACAAGCGGTAGTTCCTGTAGGATGGATGGGTGCTGAATTAAGACTTTGGTCGCACTGTGCTGCTTAACATAGACTGAGTGCCCTCACCTGCAGAAGAGACTGGTCAGTCATGCCATGGCTGACATCACTGCTGAGGCCCATGGGCTCCTTCCCAGAAGGTGCTGATCCCAACTGGCAAGGAGTGTTAGAGTTTATCTATGAAGCTGAACTACATACACTGTGTATTGTCACAGTGAGGGTACAAAGCCTGGGGCAAGGAACACACTTTGCCTTAGCTGTACTTCAAGCAGTGCTTCTAAAGTCTGGTGTGTTTAGTTTTTCAAAACAAAGGCTATTTTCCTTTATAAAGGAGAATACTTAAAATATAAAGAGAAAGCTGAGACCGGCCAGGCCTACTAATAAATCTTACAGGATCTTCAGTGACCAGAAAAGAGAAATTTGACTTAACTGTCATCCAGAATATAGGCAGAGCAAAAGCCATGCCTTTGTCATGCCATGCAGTCCTTCTTGTAGCTTGTCTGCTTTCAATTTGCAGCTGTTGAAATGTCCTTGTGTAGTTGTCAGTGATTGTACAGAGAAATAATTCCAGTCCCCTTGCAGTCTCTCAGCATTAGACTATCACTTAGAAAATCAGTTACTTCAAGGAAAAAGCTGTGGCTGTCCTAAGAGACACAAAACAAAGGCCATGCTATGTTAGCCAGGCAGAATTTGCACAGCCCTGGTTTGCCTTGCTCAGCTGCTGGATGTGCAGTTTCTTAGGCTGCCCTTTGATTCCTTGACATTCTGAGGCTTTGCAAAGATATATGCCAAATTCAGAAGGAATATAATATTTCCTACCTTTTCCTCAAAGTCTATGAGAATAAGTCAAGATCAGTGATTATTAGGCCAGGTAATATCCCTGTGAAGAAGGACCACTGTGGGACACAGTACCTCCAGTGGATTTGTCCCATGGCAGATGCAGTTCCATTATGGCAGGACCTAGGACACGTTTAAGGTTGCCCCTAAGGCAGCGTCTAACCATTTGCTCTCCAAAGCAGCTCAGCTGTGCTTGATTTCTGCCTGCAGTGCTTGGAGCCAATCTGTGCTTGGTAGACCCTGGGCAGCAAATCCACCAGCATCAGACCCCATATCAGCTGTTCCTGGCCCTCTGACCTTTCCTTTCTTCTCTCTAGCATCCCTAAATAAAGACAAGCCCAAGGGAAAAGAGAAGCAAGGCAGAGACTGCTGAGCAGGATGACTCGACTTCAAAGGTAGTAAGGGAAAGAATAGTCCTTTGTGACCTTAAAAGACACCATCATTCCTTCTCATGCTTCTCTTTCCTGCCTCGTCCATTGTCCACACCAATTCTCTGAGGACCCAAATGCTCTAAATCAAACCAAGGCCATATTCTGGCAAATAGAAAGATTAAAATAGAAGCAGACTGGTGGTTTTATTGTTGGTAGTAGTTTTTTCATTATTTGCTATTTGGCTCATTTTGCTGATCCAGTCTATGGCACAGCCCTCATGCATTGCTGCTGTGAAGAGGTTAGGGTCTATCTATATCCAATAAATTTGCCAGCAGGCCAATATTCATGCAGTTGTACGTTGAAGTTTCCTAAGCAATTAGCATAATTAAGATAAATGCAGAGCAGTAGTTACTTACCTGCAAGAAGTTAAACTTCATTTTTCCTTTTCAAATCCTAGAAAGGAAGTACACTGAAGAAAATCCTCTAGATTTTTTTCCACATTACATTACTTAGTCTATTAAAAAAATAAGATGAAATAACTACAAAACCATCCCAGGAATCCTCATATTCCGAAAATCTTAATGCTCATTTCAGACCTTTGTACTCATATTACTCTGTGGGCTTTGTAAGAAACTACTGTAACTGAATTCTGCAAGAGATCTTATGAAAAGAAATGTGATTTTGCAAAACAAAAATCCCTAAGCAAGTCATTTTTACCCATTCCTTCTCAATCTCTCATGGGTTTCGTTCACGCATTTTCCTCTGTACTCATGAGTACCAAGACACCTGTGCCCAAGCAGTTTTGGACCATTTGTATGCAACAGGAAGGACAAAGGACATCAACAGCTGTGGCCTCAACATGCATCTTGGGCTTTTGAATTGTCTTTTGTATCTTCTAGGAGTGAATGCTGTTTTGGATTGCTTGCCTTGTGATTTTGACTCACCCTTTCTAAATGTTAGGCAAAATTCCTGAATTTCACAACTTTTATTTTCCTTGCTTGATAAGCTGTAGTCCTGTTCTTTATCCACTTGTCAGCTTTAACTTTAGTTCAGTTTGCTCACATGAAACCACAGATACTGAGCTCCACGGTGATTAACACATTCCTCTCCTTTTAAACTTTCCTCTGGTATTTCCTCTGGTGCTTTTGCACACACATGTCCATTCTTACTGCATTCATACCAATCTCCTTGTTTTATTACAAATTTCTACAGTGCTAATGGAGTCACTCCTAACTTGGGACATCAGAATGGACAATTAATTACAGGCCCCCAGGATGACCAAATTCATGAGGTGAGAACTGGGCAGAAACCCACTGCCTTTTTTTGTCCGAGAACTATTAAAGAATGCATTGAACATGCTGAAATACAAAGATGAATCTTATGCTTCACATAGCACATTATTTTTTTTAATGTGCGTACAACTATTCAAATAATTTGCCCTTGTTTAATGCTGCGAGTGTTGTAGTCTCTTGAAAATGCATCCACACCTTCTGTAGAGGATTTTCTAGCTTGGGCACGCTGCAGTCCTGCTCAGTTCTAGTGGGGGCAGATCCCTGCTGAAGCACTTGTGCACTCGGTGGCTCAGCCCTTTTCTGCATGACGTACAAGAGTCTCAAACAGCTCTTCTTAATCTCTGACAAAAATGCTTTCTCCTAACAGCAGGCTCATAAGCAAACAACAAAATGTCATTGTCAAAATGATTATAGTGGGATGACAGAATGCATCTCCATAGTAACGACTGGGGCTAATGCCACCTCTTGCAGCATCACAGGCAGCCACACGAAAGTTTCTTTTCCTTTCTCAAAGAAGAACTCGTGAAGGATCTCAGTGGCTGCTCAACCCTGGGAGGCGGAGAGCCAGCAAATGCCTCTTATGGCTCCTTAATGCCTGCCTGGAGTGGGTAGTCAGATATTGTCACAGCTATGAGCAGCACCTGATGCTCCTTAAAATTGCTTTAAAGGAAGTAGCAGGACGTAATAGTTCCCTCCATGACCCCGCTTCTCTTCATCCTCAACAGAGCAAACACAGTCATATCCCCTGCAAAGTACACTTTGTATTTGCAGTTAGAGTTATCTAAACAATTCTGTGTTTCATTTTGGAAGTGAAATGTATTGAGTGCCCACATGAGGATGTGGACAGGGAGCTTTTTAGAGTTATCTCCCTAACTACATGTTTTATAACTATCAACGTTTTGACAATTGCAGATGTGCTATGCTTCAGTAGCATTGAATACTAACAACTGTTAAATCCTTGAAATTCATGCGATAGGAAGAGGCTAAAGTTTCAGTCCTTAGTTTAGCTGAGGTTAGAATTTCGCTCTTTTGGTGTTGTTTAAATCTGTTGTTCGTCTCCAAGTTAGACTTTCAGCTAGTATAAACCAGAGTAGATTTAATGATTTCAGTACATCTGTGCCATTTTCTTCCCTCAGTACCTTGTCCTACTTTCTGTCTTAGTTAGCTTTCTCTCAAGGCTCCTACATCTACAAATGCTCCTTACAGTTCCCATGACAAAGCTGGGAAATACATGCATGCATTTAGGAGGAAACATATCCCCAGCATGCACAGTTCTCCCCTCTGAACAGCACTACCAGCCTCCGGGTGGATATTCTGATCCTAACGCATGCAAACCATTTCTGTAAATGTCACAGCTAGGTACCTGACTCATCCCCCCAGGAACAAAGCAGGCTTTCCAAAGTAAAGCCAGGATGATGCTGAAGACCAGCACGAATTTTCTGCTAAGTACTCTTCTTTGTGCTTTTCTGTCATTATACATGAAAGAAAGTTGCTGCCTTGAGACTTGATTCTCCCTCACTTTGGTAGGTACCTGCTGGGGCTAATTCGTGTGAAGCCATGGCATTATGCACCTTGAAAAGATGGTATGCTCAGGTCTCCTTAGGCTCCCAGCTTTTCTGGAGAGTGTGTGAGGTAAAATGATTAACTGGAGTCTGTGAGCTCTTAATATAACTCACGTTCACAGTTTATGGCTTCTCCCTTGCAATACATTACTTCCTCCATTTCCATGCAGTTTTTCAGGCAGAGAAGCCATGTGAAGAAGATTTACTTTTCTTTCAACCTGAACTTTGCAGAAATAAAAGCGAATTGTCTACTCTGCCTTTGCAGAAATGTTTTCTGATGCACATCAGACATAGCTATAAAAAATAATAGAATATATCTGAACAGTAAAACGTACAAGCAACACAACATAGACACTGAACTCAGTGATGATACTACTAACAAATGTCTGATATTCCTAATCTGTACTTTAAACAATCATGTTATAAGGAGATAGTAAACTATCTACATAGAGAGATTTGTATTTTTTAATGTGGTCTACATTGATAACAGGCAGGTTTATTTTCTAGGCACTGATTTTCACCTTAATAATTGTCTGACTTACTTTATGGCCGTTTTATGACTGATAATTTTGTGACTGCTGTTATGGCACCGCTTCTGGAAGTTAAACTGTTTGATGTTCATGCCTTCACACCACTGTGAGTGCAGCTCATAATTTTCACTAGGAACGCAGTGGTCTTAAAGATGGACCCTTTTACATTACTTTTACCCCAATTTCCTGACAGTACAATTATATATGGCTATCTTGATTCTCTGCTTCTGCTTCTGCCAATTCACACTTATTGAACCCATTGTCCAATTTCTACCTAATTTGACAGCAAGTTTGACATGTACAAGTATAAAATTTTTCAGGTCTTCATGGACGTTGATGGCTGGATACATGGGAATTACCACTTAGTAACGTCTCAAGGTATGAGATGAAGAATTCACTTGTGACCCCTTCTGCCTGGAACAAACCAACCAACCCACCAGTGCATGGTACCTCCAGCACCATCACTGCAGTCATTGACTTTATACTCAGCTCTCCATAAATCCAGGAACAGGCAAATGTGAAGTCGTGTTGGGGTAATAAATGAAGTGGGGACTGGAGGAAATACAGGTGAGTCTGGCAGGGCTGAAAAGGGTGACAAAGGAAAAACAGAACGTACATGAAAGTGAAGCGAGGAGTAAGAATATGGAAGCATTGTAGGGGCTGGCTGGAAGTTGGAAAGATGAGAATGGTGAGATCTATTGTTCTGAGGGAGACAGGATATTCCTGGGGAAAGGTGCTTATAAAATGAAGCTGGAAACCTTATTGCATCCTTATTCATGTTGCTCAAGTCTGCCTTTCCAGGAGGCAAAGTTTGAGGATATGTGGAACAGATCCTGAAATCTTCCTTTCACAAAAAAAAAATTCTATCTGAAGCATTGTATTTCCTTTTTAAAGGAAGATTTATAAATAAACAAAGGAAAAAAGCCGTGATTAAACTGCACACTCAGGCTAGCTCCCATGGCTGGTCCAAGAATGCTGACTTTCACATAATCTTGGTATTGTAGTGCTTTGTTGGATTTTGTGCTTGTGAGTCAATAAAACAGTAATTTATCATCTGTTATTGTAAACACATATTAGTAAACAAAGAAGAAAGAACAGAAATATTTTCAAGAGAAGGGAGAGAGCATATTGTGAAAGTAAAATGCAAAATTGCAGCCAGGCTAACCCTTGTTTGTGAGATTCTCCAAGGAAGCATTTTATGTAAGCATGAAGTGTTCCCAGAGTAACCCATCAGAAGCTTTTTAGGTGTTCTGAGTGATGGGGTTGCAGTGACATTTAAAAAACATGCATGGCAGATCTTCTTTATACTGTTGACTTAGGAACTAAAAAACTTCCCAGAAAAGGTTCTGAACCAGAAAGGCTCAGAAAATTATTTGAAAAATTTAGTAGAAACAGATAGGGTCTGAAAAAACATAATGAGTAAACGTAGAAGACAGAAACAATAATTTGGACAAACTATAATCTGTCACACCAATTATTAGTGCCTATACTCCCATTTTGGTAATATAATCACAATTCCTGAATAAATTTGTTTCTCCTAAACAAACACTTCATGTGGATCCCCCTAATTCTGTCGTCTAATTATAAGTTTAGCTTCTCCTGGATCTCTTATATGGGATCTGTTCATTGGTAGTAGTGGGAACCAAGATACAGCTTATAGAAACACACTGAAAGAGGAGAAGTAAAGGAAAGGTACAGAAAGAGATTTATTGCCTCAGAGGTATAAAAATAACGAATTGATGGAAGGTGCTAGCAGGCAACAACCTAGGCCTGGCTTCTTATACGTAGACTTTTAAATTATTTTCATCCAAAATTGCTTCAAATAAATAAAATTCGAAGGACATGCTCTCAAGAAATACACCTTTTACTTCTCAGCGATGTCTGTGTGATGTTTATTGGCCAGTGCCCCTGGGGAGTTATGAGGCAAGGCTGGAATGATACCAGCTCATTCCAGTCAGTCTGGGAAAAACTGCTCAAGAACTGCCTTCCTAGAACTGTTTTCCCCAATTCTGAAAGAAGGATTTGACTATCTGTGAGCTTAACCAAATTTTCCTGACAGGCTGAGAAAACAGAGAGGGCTTGGAGCCCCATGTTGCTGCACTTGGGACCAGACCAAAGTACACACTTTTGGGTTTAATTCGGGCTTTGGCTATTGTTTCTGTGGTTTTCCACTCTCCCTTGATCTACCTTCACCATTCCTAGGAGTCCTCTGTACCTCAGAGCCCCCAGATCTGACCAAATCTGACCTTAGGGGGCCTATGAGCCTAATAACAGCTAGAATTTTAATCTGATGTACCTCACTGACACTGACAGTTCTTACTGCTTTTTTTTTTTGTTTTGGTTTTTGTTTGTGTTTTGGTTTGGTTTTGGGGTTTTCGGTTTTTTTGTTTGGTTTGGTTGTTTTGAGATTTGTTTGTTTGTTTTGGAGGTTTTTGTTTGGGGTTTTGGGGGGTTTTTTGTTAAAATTTTTGTCTTTATTGTCAATTAAAAGAGAAGAGCTGGATACACAAGCAAGTACTGAAGCACAGAAGAGAGGGGGAAAAAGGATTAATTGCAGATTGTTCTTGAGCACTCTATAAATCCTATTTCACATGTTAATGTGGGACTTCGGTGAAAAAAAAGCTTTGTGCTGCTCCTCAGCACCAGGAAAGTTCACCCATTTCTCTGTCACCTGCACAAACATCTCAAAGTGTCTTGGGAGTGGTCAGAAACATCTAGATGAAAGGAAAAACAGGTTTTTTTATGGTATTAGGAAAATAATCTTCCCATTTGTACAGTGTCTGTTTTGTCCATAAATCAAAATGATCCTGTGCTGTGACAAATCTGGAACAGAAGGTTAAAGCTGTCTGATAGTACTGCTGGACCGAATTCCCCTCCAGATTTTGCAAATGTGGAAAGCTGGCCTCTGTTCTGTTCAGCTTGAGGATCATGGACTGCTGAGCTAACTCTCACACTTCTTTCTCACCTTGTCTGATTTTCCATCAAGAAAAAGCTTTCCTTACTACACCAGGGATTTTCTGTGTAACAACCTCCAAATATTCACCTTATGTAAGTCCTGCAGTAAGTGCTTAGCAAGCTGTACTGAAACCCCTTCAATGGCATGTGATATTAAGCCTGTATTTTTTTCAGAATGTTGGTATGCAGGTTTTCCCTCTACTTCTTCCTAATTTGCCTCCGAACATGATCTAAAAAGGCTCAGAAACAGCTGAGCCACTTGGCTTCAGAATTTACTTTTTATCATGAGACCCTTCAGACCATGCAAAAAGAGGATTTATCACCAATCTACCTTACCAGTTTTTCAGTGCTCTGAAAATCATTTTTGAGGCATGGCTTCCTCATTTAGACAGAAAGAAGAAAATGTGGATGTTCTTCTAAGCTAGAATTCACATTCAATGTGATAAATACACTTTGTGCTGGCATTGCGCCATTTTAACTTGTGGGATGCAAGTACTCTGCTGCTTAGACAGACCACTGTGAAGAGGCTGATTCCCAGCCAGGGACACAGGAAAGCTGGTCTCAAAGGCTCTGTGCCTATACTTAGTGATGAATAGGAAATGAGATTCTCTAATCCATCCATCTCTGATTTGAGTTATTTTCCATATTTCTTGTCACCTCGGGCATGTTTGAAGAGTGTTCATTATAATGAAATGTCCCACTTGCACTGACATGTATTACTTTGCAATGGAATTACAGCAGTTAAGGGTGCCTGGTTATGCTTCTTAACAAGTCTTCTCAGCCCATCTGGATTTCTGCAAGCTGATCAACTGGTCTGAAGGTGATGTGCATCAGTCTGTGACACAGCTTGTAGAGGGAGAGCAGCAGTAACTGTCAAATGCTGAGATCATAGAAGTTTGTGGGACATTAGAGGATTTTTTTCTTCTCAAAGAGAGAAGGAAAAAAGCCTCTCAATCTCCTGTTTCTAATGTAGGCTGGTGCTGACACTCACTATTGAAATGGGATAGAGACCCTCAGCAAATGCCTCATGTGAGTGAAATAAGGCTTCCTCCTGGCCCCATAGCCTGACCAAAGACACACTTGCTAAAAGTGACCTAAAGAGCGGCTGGAAGAAAGGGACCAGATATCTCTAACAGGAAAGTCTGTTGAGTTAGTAAACACCTCTGGTTAGGATAAAACTGTGAGCCCTTTGTTATTCTTCTCTTGAAGATTCATGAGGAGACCTTCCATATATAATAAATGTGAATCTTTTTACTAAAATATATTATAAATATTAAATATATTTGCACAGTAAAAGAAATAATGGCAAGCCACCAATACATATCATCTATTAATCTTGATTGCTCACATATCTGAAGTGCTTGCTTTTCCTTCTCCTGCCTTTGGTGCTAACATGTCTTTGTGCATTATTTCAGGTGACAGAGAATTACTATAATTCTAAAAATAATTTATTATCTCCCAAGAGCAAAGGTCATTTTAATTTGGAACAAATAAATGTCAAATAGTGGATGATGTACAGGATAATAATTCATGGGCAGCCAGCCAGAGGAGATAGCTATAATTACATTCAAGTTCAGGATGACACAGAGACCCGAAAGATGAAAATCTGAATGTTCTTAGGCAAGTTATCAGAGTTCATTTTGCTGCCGGATGTGCTGCTATCTGATCCCCTAATCCTGAGCTGAGCTCATAAAAGAAGAAAACCTACAGGAAGAGGGGTCCTACAGAAGTCCCTCTTATCTGAGAGCCCAGCAACCACCAGGCTAGCTTTGTGGAAGGTACGTGCTGGTACAGGTGATTCATGCCCAGTGGAGCTGAAGCAGGTTCCAGCAGAAGAGAAGCTTCTCGGTGTCTGTGGAAGCAAATTTGTTAAGAAGAGAAGCGTGAAGTGCTCAAGAGGACCAGAGCTCTTCCCAGGACAAAACTTGCTGGAAAGTGTGGGACACATAAACACACCCTTTAATTCCCCTGTTGTGCTTGTTTTTTAATCTGCAGCTTCACTCAGTTCACTAAGTTCACTAAGACACCCAGCTGTAGTTTTGATAGACAGGTATTCAAGAGTCAGTGGAAAGCAAGGCTTCCTTGCAGCTGACAGTCTTTGATTAAGCCAAATAATTCTCTTGGATTCATTGCCTGTGTGTGGATTCAGATTGTGTGCTCAGTGCACGAGTCTAAACCCAGGCATTTTCAGTGCCACTTGGGATACCCTCAGGTATCTGAGACACCTTGCTAGACCTGCCTCCTTGTGACAGATACAGTAGAAGACCTTCATACCTTTGAATTTACCTTTGTAAAGCATAAATAATAACAGGATATAAGCTCTTGGCACCCAGGGCATGAAAAGCATTAAAAAAAAATACTAATTTTTTCTGATGTACTATTCTCTTTTCCCCCTACTGCTGCACAAGTATCTAATATTTGTCAGTTCCACAGACTGTCTCCAGAATGAGACAGCTGATTTGCCTAATTCAAAAAGGCAAATGTTGTGTCATATAGCCCTGTTACTACAGCTGTAATAGATTCCTACATCCTATTATTAGAGCTATAGAAGGTGATGAACTGGAAAATGCAGGCTAAGATAGGACTTGTTCAGACTTTTGGAGGCTTTTGGTAATTCTTTAGGTACAGAAGAAGCTTTTCAGTAAACCTGACTACAAACTCGCTTCCATGTTGTGGAAGAAAATTAAGAATTTCTGACTTAAGTGAAGCAAAATCCAGCTTTCTGAGAACTTGGTAAACACAGATTTTTCCCTTTTATTAGAAGTCTGTATATTACATGTTTGAACTATTCCCAGGACAACAGAACTCTGCACATGAATAAGTGGAAAACTGTAAATCGCTAAGCAGATGTTCTGCTGACCTCCTCCCACTGGAATCTGCTAGCTGCGCTGCTTGGCTTATTCTCTCTTTCAGCCATCAATAAATCAGCACATCAAGTAGGTGGCAACACAGGAAACTTATAACTAAGTAGGCCAAAATTTAATTGCAGAACTCCCAACAAAGTTGGGATAGTTAAATGGAACCACATGTATTGCAGAAGGATTGCAACTTAATCCCTAACAGGTTTTTATAATGTTCATCATTATTTCCTCAGCATTCAGCACTTGGTAATATGACACTAGAAAAAAAGGATTTGAGATAAACAGGGAACGAATACCTTAATGCTGAAGTTCATTAGGATGAAGAATAATGTTCTAGAGAAATAGTATAAGTTTTATAATTTAATGACATAGAAATTGCCTAGACAGAACACCAGAAAAATGCAGACAGTAACTGTAAGTTCCTTACCCTGGCACACCAACAGAAAAGGAAACTTTCCGTGTGTGTGAACATGATAATCCAGTAAATAATTTTAATCCCTAAATCCTATGATACTCTTGTCAAGTAAAATAGTTGTCAGTTAACCATATGGCTAAAAGTTGTATTGGATATGAGCCTATCTGATGCCATGAATATTCACTATGTAGCCCTAGAAAGTATCAAAATCTATCCTGCTTCTCTTCACTAATACTAAATAACCCCTGTAGTATTGTAAATGTGGAGGGGTTTTTAGTGCTTTGAGATTCATGCTAATTTGTGTCACATTATTGATTGAGACCATATTAGCAGGAAATCTTTTGAATGTGCCCTGAGGTAACTAATCTGCTTTTGCATTGTATGTTAGGTTGTACAGCCCCAAAGGTGTTAAAACCACAAAACCACCACATTGAGATTCAGTGCTGCATAAAAATTGATTTTGTAGTCTGAAGCAAAGCTGGCCAAGGCTTCTAATAATGAAGGCAGTGCTGAGGATCTATCACCAGGCAAGCGAGCAATGCTAAGAGGGTGCATTTAACAGGTACCATATTTACATACTTGTCAGTTGTCGCCCTTCTGCTTTGCTCATTGAGCTTTAGCTGACTCGGCACATCTGCTTTTCCTCTCACTGTAAGCACTTTATCCAACAGGGTGTCAAAGCTTGTGTTGCTGAGGAAGACTCAGTGGGAATATTTTCGAGGTGCTGAGACTTAGTAAAACATTTTTGAGAGTACTAATTGGTTGTTAGTTTAGGAAGTTTTTATTATGAGTAAACAGATTACAACTTGAAGTTTGCTCTTTCAGTGTTAGACATTCCAGATTGGGAGTGTGTGCTGGAGGACTGTGAAGACTATCAGACCACCATATTCAAAACAGTTTTCTTTCTCAGAGAAAGGACATCTTTACTTGTTTCAAGGGGGCAAACCATGCCTATGACTCATCTGTGTCTTCTCTCCCTCTATCCAAGGAATTCAGGCACCTCATTAAGAGGAAGAATTCTCAGGCTGAGCAGAAGGGGATTTCAGGGCTAGGAAATTTACCCTAAAAGTTGTTTTCTTGTCAATCTTTTATCTTCTTCAACAATTACAGGGTATGGAAATAGCTCAGGACAGCACAAGAGATGGATTTTAAAGCCTGATGTTGCTATAGGTGCACAGAACACATCACTTTATGCAAACATTCCCTTTCAGTCGATTGAACTATGTACAGAGGCAAGTACATGGAATGTTGGTAAAAATGTCAAAACTTGACCTAAAATTAATTCCTGTATTATTGGCCATGAGATAATATAAAGAGCCCGGAAACTGTCTTGCAATGAATTGCTAGATAACTGTCACAACACAATTAACAACATTCTTTTATTCATGCCAGTTTTTCAAATAGGAATGTTTATATTTATTGACTTCAGGCTTGCAGAGCCCGTGTCCTGAGGCATAGGGAAATGAACAAACTGTTAATAAAAAGTCAATAAATCCTCCTTGCTGGATGAACACTGCCTTTCTGTATATCCCTGAGCTGCAGCAGCAAGTCTCTTTCTTCCCTTTTGTACCGGGCTCAGTATTTAACTAACAGCCTGCTACAGACCTTTCTGTGGAGTGACATGAATTGAGGGGCACTGGAAAGTGGTCAAACCTCTGTCGTGTCCTGTCTGCTTGTGCTCCTCTTTTCCCCAGGAGGAGCACGCAGGTGAATTTTTCCTCCATCCTTCCTCTGCATCACCCCTCTGGTGATGAGAATGAACCTCATCATGGTTTATAGAGAAAAGCATACAAGGATTAAGCATAGGGTTGGACACAGTACTAAAAGATATACTCCTGAGATTTATAGTGATGAAGGTTGGAAGAGACCACCTGATCCAACGTGATCTATTTCCTGAGCCAGGAGCTCTGATACTGGTACCTCTATAGTGAGCTGGATCCCTTGGGCCTGATTAAACTCAATCTTTGAGAAGGGCATCTCTCCTTGGCTGCAAAAAATGAAGTGACAGAGAATTCATCATCTCCTTTGTACCCAGCGGATTATCAGACTCCCTGTTAGAAGTTCGTGTCTAATTTCTGCTTTGAATTTGGCTTCACTTCCAGACACTAGCTCTTGATGTGCCTTTCTCTGCTACATTAAAGAGCCATCCAGTAACTGGTATTTACTCCCCATGAAGGTTCTTACATGCTATAATCAAGCTGTCTTCTGATCTGTTTGATAAGATAAACAGATTGAGCTCTCACTGTTCTCTCTTTTTATTTCCCCTTCCAGACATCAAAATATATCTGTGGCTTAGTTCTATATCCTTTGTAGTATTTCAACATCCCTTTTAAAATGTTGACATCAGGACTGTATATATTATTCCACATCAGTCCCAATAATGTCACACAGAAAGAAAAGGCAATTTCCTCCTCCTACTCACTATTCTGTTGTTTATACTGACAAGAATTGAAGTAGCACTTTTTGCTTCTGTATCATACAGGAGCTTCTGCTACTCCATTTCCCCTTAGAAGCCAATGCTATTTTCAGTCAGTGCTTTCCAGAATACAGAACACCTTTCTGCAAGAATGGTTTGCATTCCCTGCTTTGAAATGAATGATTCGGTTTGTCTAGGGTTTAACCAACCATACCAGTAGATGAACCTCTTTCTGGTTTTAGCAGTCCTGTTTTTCTTGCCAGTGTTTAGTACTGCATCACTAGGGATTTTCTATTAGATTCCTAAAAAGGCAAGAAATTTCTCACCAAACTCTACAGAAGTTCCTAGAAGTAACCCTGTCTGATAAAGACCCCCAATGACAATTTTTTCGAGATCTTTGAGACAGACAAATATTAAGTTATTCATTATTTACTTTATTGATACCCTAGAGAGCTCCTTTGTTCTTCACCATATTGTGCGATACTAAACTGAACAATTTGTGGAGGTCTGAGTAATACCACACCTGTTCAATTGTCACTGCCAACAGAACTTGGAATCTCATTAAAAAAATTAGGACAGGGTTGTCTGAAAATAGCTAGATTCTTAAGGTATATTGTCATTAATTACTTACATTCACTGTGTACTTATTCTTAGGTCAGCTGGTCTGCTATTTTGCCTGTAGGAGGTGTACTTAAATGACTGTACAACTTTAAGGTCATCCCACTGGACATTTGGCTATTGGCACAAGAGCAGCACTTTCAGGGTCTTGCACACTTCAACTGATATTGCAAGGTTTAGTGGGAAATTACTCTGCTTACAAATGTAAAATATATTTATCATCTCTTGATTGCAAGTAGTGTAGGATTGACAGTTACAGGAATGTATGTAATCTGCATTCATTATTGTCCCGATTTCAGGTGGGATAGAGTTAATTCTCCTCCCAATACCTGTGTTTTGGATTTAGCATGAGAACAATGTGGGTAACACTCTGATGCTTTAGTTGTCACTAAGTGCTGCTTACACTAAGTCAGGGACTTTTTCATTGTCTCATGCCCTGCCAGTCAGCAGGCGTACAAGAAGCTGTGCGGAAATGGCCAGGCCAGCTGACCCGAACTGGCCAAAGAGATATTGCATACCACAGAACGTCATGCCCAGTATGCAAATTTGGGGACAGTCGGTCCATAGGGGCTGATCACTGCTGAGGGATGGGCGCAGCATTGGTCAGTGGCTGGTGAGCAATTGTACTGTGCATCGCTCGTTTCTCTTGCGTTTTAGTCTTTCCCTTTTTCCTTTCCATTAATGTTGTCATTGCTGTTATTAATAACATTAATTTATTTTACCTTATTTCAATTAATTAACTGTTCTTATCTCAATGCATGCGTTTTACCTTTTTCTCGTTCTCCTCCCCATCCCACTGGGCAGGGAGGGAGAGTGAGCGAGCAGCTGTGTGACACAATTGCTGGCTTGAGTTAATTCACAATTAAACAAGACAATGCAACATCCTTCAGAAACATACATTTCGTAATTCTAAGACCTCACTCTGCTCTTTCTGAACATTCTGTAAAACCTTTTTTAGTATCTTTGCATTTTCAGCGCCATTATTAAAATTCCCATTTAGTACGTAATCTATACCAGTGCCAGGGCTTCTTTTGTTCCAAAAATATCAGCTCCTTGATACTGTCCTCTAACTCAGAGAGATGCAGACTTTCCCCAGTGCCTACCACTTTCTATTGGTTGCGTATTCTGGTGAGGTATTTCCTGGTTTAGCAGTGACGTGCATGAAAATAAATTTCAGGACACCACAGAACCTCGCAATTGGACCTATTCTTTGAAGAAGGTGATGAATGATAGAACATCACCTTCAAATACATACTAAAATTATCAGACAAGCTCTAAAATCTGATACCTCTGTGTGTTTTGTGCAAGGAACCACAGCAAATGCTGGGTATATAACTTAGTTTACCATCTTGTGACAGAGACTTTAGCTAACCTGCAACAGGTTGCCACAAAGAGTTTTTAGCATATGACAGGAGCTTAGACAACTGACTTAGGTGTAGACATCTGAATTAAGGTGTTTTGGACGTGGACAGCTAAATCAATGTGTCTTGTTTTTGAGCTGAATCCCATCCTTCTGGTTCCCTCATGACAACCTGGAACCGAGCCTTTTTATTTTCTTCTTTATTTCCTTTTATTTATTTTAGAACGTTGTCATCTAAAACTGAGTTAATTGCCAAGATGGGCTAATCCTCTGAGGCAAAAGTGATCTTTGTAGTCCCTTAAAACTTTTCAGTCTCATAGTGATAGCATGTTTTTTTTGCTTTTATTTCAACTGCTCATTCTCAACATGTTTTGAAGCATTTTAGTTCCTTACTTTTACCCTCAAGAGTAAAGCAGTTTTAATTTTACCCTTTTTCATCTCTACTCAACCATGCAGTAGCACTGCAGATGTTGAGGCAAAGTCCCATTTGTTAAAGATTCAGTTCTGCCTTTGTACCACAGCATCAGATGTAGCTCAGAAAAAGACATCTGTCATTAAAAGAGAAGTTTGGGCTTCAGTCCATAAGGCCACTGATTTAGTAAAGCTTTCTTTGACACAGTTTGACAATTCTTCAGTTGCCAAACCATACTTTTCAAATTATCTCATATAACAATACAACTGAAGAAGGGTTAAATTTATGTCCATTTGATCTTCTTGATGCTGAAAACATCATTTTGGTTTCTCATACCAGGCCTCAATCTTATATGTGAGAATCTACTAATAACCCATTAGACAGTGCACTTTTTCTCTCATTAGACCTCCTTTTTTTGTGCTGTTTGTTCCCATTAGCAAGACAAGAACAAAGAGTTGAGCTTTGTTCTTGAAATGGCATGACGTGTCCTGGGCAGATTTTGATCCCTGTGCTTCCAGACTGCCTTTATCCTCTTAACTCCCAAACAAGTTATGTCTTCTGTATGATGGGATATATTGACCTGGACACCTCTGCTGAGCTACAAGAGTGGAGGTATCCATTTGAACTTTCTGTGTTTGGGTTCCCTCAGATCACAGGAGTGAGCACCTGGAAGGTTGGGATATGAGGATGAAAATAAAGTGCGACAAAGAATAAGAATTAAGAATAAGAATAAGAATAAGAATAAGAATAAGAATAAGAATAAGAATAAGTTGGGAATATGATAACACAGGTTGTGAGCAAGTCCTGGTTTTGTAATTGGTATCACTGCTGCTATTGAGGGCTGAAGGTTTTGTGATGAACCAAAATACTTTGCAATACTGGGATCCCATGCAATACAGCCGTGTGTAAAAGGCAGGCTGTCATCACCCAGATGAAAAGTAGATAGAGCCTGTTGTCTTACTGCATTTTCATAAAACAGGGTGCAACCCTAACTTTTCATTTACAAGCAGATTGATCGGTCATGTACATTAAATATGGCATGTGCACGGGAAAGAAATTTCAGCACAAGGCCCTGTAAGACGGCACCTGTTTCTCGCTCTTTCACCTAAACTCTCTACCTCTGGAAAATACACTTTGGCAATATAGCTTCTATTTTGGTCTTGAGCAAAAACTGTGTTTATTTCTTATTGCCTAATCCTGCATGCCTCAGAATCAATGGGACTAGTAATTGGCAGAGTTTAATCCATAATTTTGTGTTCATATTTCAGTTGTGCAGTTCTGAATTTATATTTTAATTCTAAATTCTATGCCATATCCATCAAGTAATTCTGCAGTAAACTGCAGGTAAATGTCTATTGAGGGCTATTTCCAGTGAATCTCACTAACCCAAATATTTATCCAGCAAGTTCCTCTTGACTCTAATGGAGAAGTCTCTGTTTCTTTGTCCCTAGGAGACAAAGTACAAGTCAGAAAATGCATTTGAGGCAAAAAAAAAAAAAAAAAATCATAATCATTAAATGATTGGCTAAATAGATGTATTTGACCATTTGTTCTTCATTTCTGTTTTACTATCTCCATAGTCATAAAAGAGAAGTTGTCAGTGTAGTCATCTAACCTTCCTTGTTACATTGACAAAAATGGTGATTCTGAGGCTTCAGTTGGGGCCACACTTGAATTTTGCTTCAAATGGCAAATTTACTTCATAACTAGAAGTGCTTCAAAATCCCTTTCCCTTTATGATTGCAAAATAGGTTCTACATTCCCTATAGGAATGGATGCTAATTAGGAGAACTTTTAACCTCCCAGTTACACAGAATCAAAGTTTACAGGCTTGCTGGAGGAAACATGCCCACATGAGAAGACACTGATTAACATAAACTCTCTGTCAAGTGTTTTTAATCTTTGATTCATTATTTGCAGGACTCTGGTAGGTCAGACCTTAGAAATTTCACTTTCCATTCCAGGGTAAAAAGCAGACTTATTCTCTGCATTTATCACTGAGATTGAGAATAGTACTGATTTTTTCTCACTTGAGTCATAACATTCTTTGAGGATTGAAAATTAATGAAATTCTGATTGCTAGTGTTTATGCATGCCTACAGGTGAGCCTCACCACAACTATTTTTCACAGATTTAAAGTTAATAATCAATGATTCAAAGGTAACAACCATGAGTTCTTACGCCCCAGCCATGGTGCCTGGGAAAAGGAAGGGACTCATCCTTGTGTTCTGCCCATTCTTCACCTTTCCTTCTTTTCTTCTGTGCTGGAAAAACTGTTGTTTCTCTTTAAGTCACCCCCTGCTTATTTTTTGTTATTTGCACTTACTTTCTACCCTTCATCCAAACTTGCTGCTGTAACGCTTCTCAGGCAACATGAAATTGTGAAAAAAGGATTCATGCTGCTTCGCACCTTTCACCACTGTTTTTAAACACGAGAAAAATCAAAACAAAAGCTCTTTTTCAAATGAAAAAGCTGAGTAAACTAATTACATTTCTTTCTTATCTTTTTATTGTTCATGCAGGTTCTTTCTCCTCTCTTAACTCCCTCTCTTGAATTTCTCCTTTCTATCTATAATAACTTAAATTTAAAACTTAGGAAGACAAATTGCCCAAACTGTCGGGCTCATTCATGGGAATGACTTTGCCAAAATAAACTATTTTTCAGCCTTTTCAGAATATAAATTATTCAAGCTGCATTTCAAGGCCTGGCCAAAATCCAGCAGGACGTTTATAAGAAAGTAGTCAGACAGATCCTTTCCTCTAAGTAAACTCCAGTAAAAGAGAAAAAGAGAAGTAAAAGAGACATTTGAAAAAAAGGTACCTGCAGCAACATCCCTATCATCCTGCCTGAGATGATTTCATTATGCCATTCCCTCCCCAGAGACTCATGGAGCAAAGACCTTCCCTTTCCAAACACGTGAAGGTGGAAATACTGAAAAATCCACTCTTACTCCATGATGACGTATTAGGTTAATCATGGTACAGTGATAACTGTGACAGACACAAGCTCTTTGTCATAGTTCAATTCTGCTTTGTAATATTTTCAACCTATTCTTAGGCTTCCTTGTGCTACTGACGCATTTTATTATAAACTCTTCCTTTCTTAAAATTTATACTGCAGTTCTGGCCTGTATCATGGTGAATGACACATGGTTCCAGGCTCTAACCAGAGGGAGTTTATAGTCTATGTATGAAAGAATTTATACTCGAAGTTAAATATTTCAGTTGTAAATTCTGCCTTAGCATCCTTCAGACACCACAATGACACACAACTGTGTTCTCACCACCGCTGTTCTCTAATTTCTTTGTACTATAACCTTTTGAACAGAGTAGAGGGACGTGAAACCCACAGCTTCTCGTAAACAAATAGCTGAATCTATTGGATGGAATGAAACCTGTGCACCATGCTGTCCTTTTTTAGGGTTTTCTCCGGCAAAATTAAATATTCTTATAAATTGCACAAATTTGGCATCAAGAAAAAAAAGTCTAGAAATTTGGCTTTCCTGCTGCTTCCCTGAAGTGCTGAATTATTAGCTTTTCTTGTGGAAATAATGTGTGAAAACTGGCTGAACTTTGTCAGGGAAACCCCTGAGCTGCTGAAAGAATCAAAGGAACCCTCCACAATCAAGAGAGCAAGCCAGCAGCTCTGCAAGCAAGGACAGCTCTTTCCAAAGGTAAAAGGAAAGCACCACAGTGCTCACTAGAGAAAGGAAATTGCTGTAAGGATGCTCACAGCAACTTTAACCAACCTCATTGCAGTCAGTGAACAAACCACACTGAAACCTTTTGTTGTGGCTGAAAAAGACAGAAAGGGCTGAGGAATGAGTAACTAGGATCTGCCCTAACAAATAGCACAGACATTAGACAGGGTCCCTGTCCCATCTCTCACCCTCTGAGAAGATGAAGCACATTATCTCTGAGCACCCTTAGCAGGCAGAGTCCCTCCACTGAAGCACTTGAAGCTTTCTGCAAACGTGTGAAAGATGGCACAGACAAAACTAAGGAAAGTGCAACAGAATGTGCTGGGTAAACAGCAATTGTGTCCTTTGAGAAGGCTTAGCAGAAGTCCATCTCATGCCTTTCACCTGTATTTTAATGATGTCTATGAGGCAATGGTCCATGAGTGGTTTTGTGTTTTCCCTTCACTCACAGTTTTGATCAATTTTAGCAGCTACCCACATCCCTCCAAAGAGCTGACCTGGACCCTAAGAATCCTCTTCCCTGCTCCAGCATCAAAACTTCGGTGATTCACAGTGTTTGATATAAAGTTTATCTAGCTCTTCTCCAGTGATCTGCATCCTCCTCATTACTTCTCACAGAGAAGGTCTGAAAGCACGGAACTTTGCCACAGAATAAAAAATCTTCTCTCAGTCCTTCTGGGCATCTGTCATGTGTCTGAAATATAACAGTGACTAGAGAAATTCTGAGTGCAGAGCCTAAGGTGAAAAACCTCTTTATAGGAGTTCTCTTCCCTTTCGATCATGTGTGGAAGTACCACAGTGCTCGTAAAGCAAATATTCAATTTGCATTGCCATCCACAATACCAGTAATTAACTCACTGGCTAATTTGTTGTTAGCTGCAACTAATGGATTCAAGATGAAACTTGTGCTTGTTTTATAATGAGCTGGTCTTTGGTATACTTCCTTCTTGCACAGAATCGGAATAATTTTACACAAATGCCTATGTATATAAATTCCTTAAAGGGCAAAAATGAAATGTTGCATGCAGAGATATTCCCACCTTTCATAAAATCTGACAAACTGCAGCTCAATTTTCAAGTTATAACTATTATTGAATGCTATGGATCCTCTTTTCCTATTCCAGTAGAAAATTCTGAATGGCTTTGAAACACAGAAAGCAATGGAAGGGAACTCATTCGCCATGAATAACCAGAATTTGTCTCCTCTTATTAAAGAGCAAAAGTGGATAGCAATATGAATTTTAGAGGTCAGTAATACTCAGGGTCAGGAAGGGGCAAGACCTCTAAACTTACAGGAGGAGGCTCTTGATCCCACTTTTCACAGTATGACATCTACTGGAGCATTGATTTCCTCCTCTTTCTTATGTACCCCTAAGATAATTTTACCAACAGCCACATAGTTTGAGCTGTATCAGCAACCTCCCCTCTGCCCAAGGTCAGAAGGCATCCAAGGGAGGGCTGAGTCGGTTCAACCAGAATTATTCCCAGTGGTTTATGGATCCAGTGGTTCAGATGTGCTGAGAAAACACAGAGAACAATTA
Organism: Gymnorhina tibicen; assembly: GCA_013399875.1. Taxonomy (NCBI): domain Eukaryota; kingdom Metazoa; phylum Chordata; class Aves; order Passeriformes; family Artamidae; genus Gymnorhina; species Gymnorhina tibicen. Next base: position 337,166 of record VXAZ01006360.1, read on the forward strand.
CATTTGTGCCAGAGTCTCGCATCCCATGGCAGGAGCCGGTCATGAGATGTTTTCTTTTTAAATACCACTTGTGCCTTACAAATTAATTAACAGAGGAATTTGCTTGCACTTCAGTCGTTCCCTTCTTTACGTAAGTGACCTTAGAGGGTTGCATAACCCAGCACAACACTGTGATTCACTGCAATGCTCTACCATATTTAGTCTTATTAGCAGCTATTTGAAAAACGCTGCTGCTCACTCTGGAGAGACATCATTTATAGTGCTATATAAAGGTCTCTATATTTTTCCCTCATGAAAAGGATTACGGCAGCATTCTTATCTGTAATACAATCCAGAATAGGAAAGACTCATTGATTTTTGAGGAGGCGTTTTCAATATGGTGACCTGTTCCATACTTTCATTTGAAGTGTAATTATAGAACAAAATACTAGGATTGGAAGTGCGTGTTGTAGAGGAAAAAATCAAATGCACATTTTTTCTTGACATTTACTGAGAAAGAACCCTTGCCTGTTTTCTAAATGTTAATGAACAGCACACACAAGGAGAACCAGGGCATTTCTTCACAAAGTTAAGTACCTACCACGCTTACACCAATTGCAATGACAGTATTCTGAAAAATAGGGCGAGGGCTGAATTTTTGCTCCTAATGTTAGCTCTTTTACTGGAGAGGAACAACCAGAAGACAGATCTGCACTGCATGAGCATTTTAACATCAAAGTCAAGGAATAGATCCGTTGTCACTTTGTCCTCCTGCACTATGACTGTCATTTTCTGGATTTTGACAGAGCTAGTCTTAGTCTTGTCAGTGCAAGTGGAAGAGGAAAAGAAAGCTTGGTGCTAGTGTTAGTATGTTTGCCAGAAAACCCATAATTTTTGCTGCTTTAACCTGTGCATTTTATAATTCCTTGTGTCTCGCAACATTTGAGACAATTCATCAGATTTGACATGCTGCCAATTTTAACAGGAAATTATTTTTCTTGGAAAAAATAAACCTTTTATTCTGGTTAATCTTGATTTTTTTATTTGTGGGGAATGCCCAATTTCTGCCCCATCAGAGCAAATCTCAACCAGGCTCTATAGACTTAATCAGAAGCAATATAATTTTCAACCTGTGAGACATTAGGAAAATCCTGAGAAGTGAAGAACAAATTTCATATAAGGAACCTTCTACCAAAAATAATATTCAAGGACATTCCCAGGAAGAAGCCAGCATCTTTGGATATTTGGATCTTTTTAACTTTTTTCTTCTCCTGGAGAAAATGAAAAAAGGAGGTGCCTATATTTTATATGTATCTATATTGGATTATTTTAAAATAAGCATTTTTATTCTTTATGATCAAGTTATGCCTTTTCTTCTGCTATATATGATGTACATAAAACCTAAAAAGACACAGGAATTGCTTGATAGTCTTATGAAACTTTTAGAATGCAATACTTATATTTCACAATTATTGAATTTTTTGCATTATTTGCAGTGTTACTGTTGTTTTTCTGAGACCTGTGGAAGAAAGAAGCTAAAAGAAAGTGGATTTCTTTTTTATGGGGTAGAGGATAAAAGAGGTGGTTCAGTTCCTAGCCATTTAAACTCAGGATTCATGTGCAGTAAAAGATTATGGCAACTCTAGAGTAAAGACTTCAACAGTACTGTCAGTATCATGAAGATCAATGATGCCACTGTGTGATATGGTAGAGAGATGTCAAATACTGCTAGAGGACACACATACAAATATATTTTGCCTTTTTTGGCCCCTCCATCTTCAGAGGGAATATACTTCTCAAAAGCAGGTATTCTCAAATCAGCAGGGCAACAGGGTTGTCACTGTCCTGATCACAGCTTTACAGCCACCTCCACTGCAGCTATCACTCAGGAGATGTTGCCATGTGTTTCCACCCATCAGAAAACTACCAGATCTCATCTTCAGAGTGTCATGAGCTTCCCGCAGTCAGAAGATTACAGTGTGATAGCAGGTCTGGATGAGTCAACCCGGGGGCTATAGCAATGACAGATAGGATGGAACGGTGCTCAATCACGACCTTTCAGATCAGAGTCCTATGAAGCAACTTGCATTTGTTGTAACAGCTGCCAGAGAACGTGTTGATTCTGTTCAGAGTCCAACAACCCTCTCCATCACAGTTTCCTTGTGCTGTCTGTCTGAAATGGAGACAGAAACACCAGGGGATCAAGCAAACAGGACTGGACATAAGGAAGTACTTTATTACTAGGAAGGTATCACAGAGCTGCAACAGACCCCTGAAGCAATTGTACAAATTCCAGCCTTGGAGGTTTTTGGGATTTGTCTGGATGAAGCCAGAAGTGCTAATTCTGAAATGGTGTCCATTCTTTTTTGTGTGGAAGGCAGGGCTGTATGACCTCCTGAAGTCACTTCCATTTCTAAGCTTTTGTGGAATGTACCTTAGGTGTTTTGGAGGTAGCCAACACTTTTTTTCACACTCTCTAATTTATAATGGACTTGAAACTACTCCAAGAACTGATCGTATGTTGCCCATCCAAACCTCACGACACTGGGCTAATGCTCTCAGGTAAAGAACAGGGATTGCATCCGACTACTGTGTGATTTTGGTGATGAATTTTCTTTGCCCAGTGCTGTGACTACTTTATTTCAGTGAAGATTTACAACTGCTTTTTTCTTGCTGCAGGTCTGCTGGTTTAGCAAAAACGTCTGTTGAATTTCACTGTTGATTCAGTCTCCTTTCCCACTGTCCCTTAGACCTGCACATCAGATGGAGCAGTCTATAATGACAGTGGAAAAGAATATGGCTGTGGGGTAGTAAAGAAAAGGTAGCTACAACAGCAAGTTGTAAACATACACATTTAATCTGAGCTGAAAGAGTAGTTACCAGTGTCTTTTTGTCACACTGAAAAGGATAGAGTCCTGTAGAAACCTACCCCACTGATTATGTATTTTTGTGGACTGTTAATGAACTGAAAGTATATAAACATTTGCAGATAACATGAAGGAGAAAAATGTATAAGCACGCTGGAGGACAGGTTCAAAATTAAAATTAATCTGGATAAACTGAAAAAAAACCAACCCCAAAGCATGAAATCTGAAGGGTAGAATTCTGCAAAGAGAAGAGCGAAGTGGTCCACTAAAGAAGACACTAAATGAATGAGTCTGAAATGGGAAATGATGTAGCAGGGCGAAGTACTACAGAGCATAATGGATAAGTAAGAAAATAAGAGTCAACTGTATGAACCTGCAGGGTAGAAAAGACAGCTCTATACCTCTATTGACAGAGGAGTTGCACATGGGATACAGGAAGTAATTATTCTGCACTGTTTGTAACGGAGTAAGCCACAGCTGGAATAGTGGGTCCAGTGGTGATCCTTGTACACTGAAGAAATATAAAATTATTGGCGCCTACAAGAGGGGTAAGGCACTTAGAAAATATGATTTAGGAGGAAAGAATTAGGTTTGTTGTAGGAATTTTTGATAATGCAAAGGATTGGTGTGGGAATGGTGATGATTCACTTTACTGTTTGCAATGTCTCCACCGAACAGCTACTGAAAAAGATTTAAGATCTGATTCCTTCCTGTAACAGATGGATGGACTGCATGACATCTTTGATTTTGCTCCTCTACTCTTCCAGGACACGATGAGTCGGACACAACTGCATTATATTCTAAGGAGTTGTCTTGCTAATCCTCTTGGAAATCCCTTAGCCAGTTTTGTGGATAATTGTGTGAGAGCAGTGTGAATGAAGCAATTAAAACTGAGGACCAGAGGGCAAAGAAATACTGCCAGAAACTCCTGCTCAGATCAATTCTACTGGCTCTATTTGAATCCTTCTGCATCTGACACCTTGCACCAATATCCTACGTCATCCCCAGGACACATATGTACTTCTGAGACCTGCTTCATTCAGGCTCTCCAACTCCCTTCTCCTCACACAAGCAGCACATCCTGCTACACACACTCTGGTATCCCCCCTACAGAATTCTTTTGCAGAACCTAAAGTGGCCTCAGAGAAGTGACATGTTCTTGGCAAAAGGTTTTCATCTTTTTGAGTCAGATTTTATTGCTGGGTAGCCATGGGAACGTGGCTTCCTTCAACTTCAAGTCTGTATAAATGTACATCTCATTGTTCTAGTTCACAAGCAATGAGTTATGATTTGAGAGGTAGCACAGAGGGTGAGAAACCTCTGGAAAAAGCTCTTTACAGAAAAGATGTAATCTTCATACTTGCACAAACCTCATTGCTGTGTTTTTTCAGCAGAGATTTTATTATATTTTATATTTTCAGTACTTGTCTTAAAATTTCCCCACCCCATGAGGAAGAAAAGCATTATATCTTTCTGCAGTTTGGGATTTGGGTTGGAAAACCGAGCAATGTCCGTGACTCAGTAAAGGATGGCAAGTGTCTCCAGCTGCAATGCTCTGCCAGCATGTCCTACCCTGCCAGGGCCTGCTGGTGACGTACATCCCTTCCACAGCATTGTGTAATTATGATCCCGTGTTAAATTTATTTCTTGATGTGTTCTGTACAGTCTGCAAAACCAAAAATTTGTCTGTGAGAAAGCCTCATTGTCTAATGGCTGTTTCAGTGAAAAATAGAAAATAGCATCATCTATTGGCTGTTTCAGGCGTTGGAATCCCCCTTTATATCCATCCCTGTGATTTAATTCTGACTTGCTATTACCCAAAATGGAGCCCTTTTTCTCTGAGTATTCCCCCTGCATGAAGTTTTCTATGAGATTTCCTGAATAAGCTGGACCTTTGCTGGGGAAACCTGACTGACTCCAAACATTGTGATGTGGATAATTTTTGAAGTGTGACTTTGCCTGTCATTGATTTTGAGGTTTTACTTCTCGGAAGAGTTTGGTGCCTGCTGTACTGGTAATAGGCATGCATATAACTAATAAATAATGACTATATTTGCTGCTTAAAAGCTACAATTTCCTAGTAGCCTGTAATATTTAAATATATACTAGCTGCTACTATTAATTACTGTTAATTTTGGTATATATATATACATATACACACTTACTTTTCTGGCACAAGCTTTGAATAACTTTAGATATCCATTTGCCTTATTAGTAGTAAGTATAATTGCTTTAATAATAATAATTTACAGCAATCTGTGATAAAGATATTTAGAAAATGAATCTTACATTTCCTTGTATGTTATGAAATCATGCAAACCCAGTGTCACAGCAACTCCTTAAGTCACTACTGATGCCAAAAAGCAGGTCTACAGAAATTACTATCAATACCAACAGGCTTATAATTTTGACCTTTCTTACTTTATTTTCTAACATGCATCGGAAAACTACGAGTGATAACAGTGCAGAAAGTAAAGCATCATAAGAATACAGAGCACAGCTTGGTTACTGTCCCTGTCAGTGGCTGTAACTCTCCTGATGAGTGCGACCATCTGATGCAGTGTAGCCATTACAGAACTGGCTCCCAAGGCAGGATTTGAGGGGGAAATAAGTAGAAGAAATATAAGTTGAGAGGTGGAGAGAATTTTTATGAAAAGACGAGCAGATCTGGTAAAAAGCAACCAAATACTGTAGTTTCAAAACAGGCAGTGGCAGAGGAGAGGAAACTGAGGCAAACAAGAGAGATGGGAGAAAGCAGAAATTAAACAGCAACCATTCAAAGGCACATGAGTGGGGACAACAAGGACCTTCAGACTAAAGTACCAAAAAGTAGGGTGGGCTGTTGTGATCACAGACAGGAGGAACATTGCTGGTAAGGGGACCAGGAAAATACTGTCCTTCAGCCCTCCTCTTGTTCCCATCCTCATCCTAGCCTGGCAACACAGCAGAAAAGTCTTAACCTCTAGGCCGGTGACTCATTTCATTGCACACACCAGCAATGCTGGTTAGTTGCTGGAAAGACCTGTCCTCCTGGATCTCCACATCTGTCTGGAGTGGAGATTTGCATCAATAGTACGGAACCTGACACACAAAGAACTCGTACATCTCTAGAGCTGATGTCAAATAGCTGGTTTCATCACTGTTAGATACACACCAAAACTAGCTGTTCCATCAATAGGGAGCAGCTTTTCTTCCTGGCCACTTTGGCTTCTTTCCCTGTCTGTAGTGACATATTTGCACATGCTGGAGCTCATTATACAGTTTGTGGGTTTTGATGCAGTTTGGCAAATAGAAAATTGCAATTCAGCATTTGTGCCCATTTGTTCAGAATCACTGTCTCACCAACAATGCAGTGTAAGGGCTTGCAAAAACTAAGGAAGTTGGTAAAACAGACTTTGATTTCCAAGTTCTTCTGTCTGGATGAGAGGAGTCTAAGTACACCCAGCTCTATTCATTCATGTATTCTGGTCCCAACAGTGCTATAGCCCTGTCTGCTGGGACGTGCCCCAGGCTTTCCTCTTTTTCAGTGCAGCGTGGCTTGTCCAAGCGCACCACCGAGGTGAACCAGAGACTTCACAATCCATCACATGCAGAAACCCACTCTTCTTAACATCAGAAGGGTAGTGATATACTTTTCAATCACACAAATCTCCTTTGATTGATAAGGGCTCATTTTAGTTACCACTGATCTGATGCATAACCTAAGCACTTACTGCAGTCCAGGCTAGTCCAGACAGAATGATATTTCCCCATGCTTCATAAGAGTTCGCCTGGAAGAGCTCATAATAAGGAAAAATACCCTGAGTTGCATTCACTGAGAGCCTTCAGCTGCTCTTTCTTTAAATTATGTCATCAAAACTAATGAAAAGTTGATCCAGTTTCCCCTAGCTTCATCTCACTTCACTTCATCCCTGAATAGTACTAAATCATCAGCAGAAACTGGTTTAAGTATTAAAGTTTCTGGAGGGAAAAACTGTTTTGCAGTGTTGTCACATTGTATTTGTGGGGGTAGGCATGACTGATGTGTGTGTGCCTGTCACAGGACAACATTCCTGGCTCCTCCTCCAGGTCTTTTCGGTCCTGTCCCGTCATTCTCATTCACCCACTACAGGACTTCATAGTCACCGCATAGCCCAGAATGTTCATCCAAGAAGAAAGCTTCAGAGCTCTTTCCGTCCACAATCCTCTCTCCCTATACACTCAGTGAGGGATGGTTGTTGGGACCCAAAACAAGGCACAAAACCCCAAAGATTTGAACATAACAGCATAACACCATTAACTTCTCTCTAGTCTTGCACTGTCAGAGTTCCCAGTTCTGCAGCCCTGAGAAAAAAAAAAGGCTTAACAGGTCTCTTGGGCTTAGATTTGGGAGTAGGCAGCTGTGTTTGGTATTGTCACTACAGCCGTGGTTGTCAAAGCAGTCACAAAATGGTTGTTGCTGAAAGGTAAGAGCCAACATTCCGAGGTAAGCTTTATGATATGAGGTTGTCTGGTTAAATTTTTCTCTATGCACAGGGGAAATTGATGGGGGGCACTAGCAGAAAATTGTTTTAAGGATGCCATATTGAAATGCTAGCAGCACACATATTTGCAAAAACCACAGGTGCATAACTTGATTTTGTGGACAAATTATGTAACTGTCTGCATTCTTGCTCAAACAGTGATTTCAATCATATACCTAAGCCCTGCTTTAAATTATTTGCATATGTATTTGTCTTTAGAGGCAGCCATACCACTGTGATAGGGGATATAAATGATGTTTTTAATTTTTATGGATTCCAGTTTCATTCAAATTGGACTTAGCTGCCTGCTCACATCTCAACAGATATAATTTTTGCTGGCAGGAATACATGCAGCTTAAAATTGTGTGATGTGAATTTGGCTTCTGCTTCTTTTCGGTCCTTGATTTTTAAAAAACAATGACGACTCACAGGGTGATCATCAGACATATATCTGCATTAGTTATTAGGGTCAGCTTTGAAGTTATCTACAAGGACTCTCAGGTACACAACAAACCTTCTACCCACATTACAGCTATCTACACAATATTCCTTATCAAAGTGGAGCTGTAATACAGCTTTATGGAGGATGCCTTTTCCCTCCTTCTGGACAGGAGAGGAACTGAAAGAGGGGTGGGAAGGTGATTGATGCTGGTAGTCTCCTTGTGCTAAATACTCCCACAGGGAGGTAAGTTCAAAAGACCTGCCAGAGGACAGCAAGGGAGACAAGGAAGGCCTACATTCTGTCCCTCAGTGCATGGACTATATGACACTGGTCTGGATGGGTAAGGATAACCATGAGCCCACCTACAGGTCTCTGAGCCTGATCCTATTCTAGCCCTAGGAAGGAAGAGGGAGTCTCCTTCCCTAGACAGAATAGGATTGCTGGTCAGGGGAGGACATCTAATCTGACTTTGTGAGCACAAAAGAGCCAGAAGCTTTTTTCCATGTAAGGACAGTTCCTTTCAGCCCTTGCAAAGGATGAATGCCCAATAATAGGAGAAAATAAATTATGGCAGAAGAATAGGGGGAAGACCCAATCCTTAATGCGATTCTTGTTTTTCCTTCCCTGGAAAGGTCAGGCAGCTCCTACAGCTGGGACATGAGTCATGAACTGCACTTCCATTTACACTGTCATGTCTTTTCTAAGGATGCTTTGCATCACTACTGTTCAGTAGTGGAACCTTAATATCTCTGTTAAGCCCAAGCCCATGTGTTTCTGGTTCATAAGCAAGATTTCTAAAAGCTGAAGACTGACACTCATTGAGACAACTAGTCCCAAAGAAAGGTTGTGAAAACAGGTTTACCCCTCAGTTCTGGGTTTATTAGCTCAAGAAACTATTAACATTTCCTTACTATTGCTGAATGCCTCTGAGAAAATTAGGTTATCACTTCATAGAGATTAATTGATTACTTTGCTTTAACCTGCACATCAGATTTAATTACAGTCTCATATACTTTACATCAGTGATTATTTGAAGGAGGAAAGTACCAAAGATAACAGAGAAAGAAGTGTCTGTTCAGCCTGAGACACCTCAGTGCTGCTGAGATCCCTAAATAGGCTGTTGATTTAAACTGAGCCCTCAGCCAAGCTGAGCAGGACTTGGGCTACTGTCAAGTCAAACAAAAAACCAAACTGGAAACCTATTCACTGCCAGAGTCATAGTTACTTACCTTAGTTTTAGACCCAAACCCCTTGTATGTGTCTCATTAGGTAAAGTAAATTTAAAACCACTTGCAATATGACAGAAATTATAATTAATCAAATTACTTACTTTTTTTTTTTAAATTCAAACAACCATTCTTGAATCTTGAAAGAAATAGGAAGTAGGGATTTAAATAAAGTACCAGATGATGAATCACACCAGTCTGAGACATCACCACGGAAATTAAACTGCAATTTGGCAAAAGATCTTCCCATATTTTTCTTTGCAACATTTTGATTACAAGCGTTTTACAAGGCCAGTAGTGCTGCTCTCAAGGTGGAGAAGCCAAGTCACAGATGAGAGAGATTCTAAAGGTACAGAAGGACACCCGCTTGTGGAGTCAGCAGAGACAAAGACCTGGACCAGTGGTACTTGTTTGGAGCTCAGACTCACTTCCTGTCTCTGGGACAGCCAGCAAATGTGTCTGGCCCTTGAGCAGGATATGCAGGTTGGTGTATGAGAAATCCTCTGAGATTCCTTAAAGCCCCCCAGAAATTTTGCACAGGTTTCAGACAGGATCAGCTGCAACCCTCAGCTATCGGGTGGTGTGTGCCTTTCTGGCACGTCTGTAGCTGCATGTCTGTGTATGGGGTGGAAAGCCCCAGCCACGCACACAGACTGCTCAGTGAGGCTGAGTTTGGCAAAGACAAGCCTGTCTTGCACTGGGGGGCAGGGGACTGCACCCAGCACTCCAGATGTGTCTCACACTCCACATGTGTGCTGGGTGAGGGGATCTATCAGAGGGGATCACATACGTGGCAAGTCACAGACCTGTGTTAAAAATCAAGTTCACCAAAAAAATCTCTGCAGTTCACAAGAATAGGAGACATTTTAATAAATATCTGAACCCCATATTTATAGTTATACATGATTCAACTTATTTTTGCAACACTATATGTTTGGAATAAACACTTAGAGGTTATTTATTTTAGAATGAAATTTTATACTGAATACTGTGATATTATTATCACGAACCTGAAAGATTAGTATTACATTGCCTTCCTTTTTTGCACAAACAGAAATTTAAATATAAATCCACTTAAAATTTAGTACAAAAGGTGACCACCAGGAAAGGAAAGCAGAAAAAAAAAGCAAAACTTCCACATGATTTTCTAAGTGTTGCTAAATCTCTAAATTATATTTGTCTGAATCATGGTCAGTCAATATCACAGCAGATGGTGCCTGACAATTTCAATTCTGTTATGAACAGCATCTCCAAAAACATTCAGTCTTCTGTATTGTACAAAATCTCACACACAGGGATAGTTGCTCCCGAATCCTCAGTTATCACCTCACTTTTGGCACATATAGTATTTTTGAGACCGCAGGGGCAGAAATTAACAACCGAAGTTCATGGTCTTTCTGCACTATGAAACAAAGTAATTTTATTGGGTGTTTGTCTACAGTAAAGGACCATAATGATTCTGAAAGCAACACCATAAATAACAGAGAGGTGGTAAACTGGTATCAAGAGGGTTTCATTTTACCCAAAAGTGGATCAATGTACTTAGAACTTCAATATTGATCAAAAGACAAAATGAGGCATCAGATTTCACTGGTTTTTAGCAGGTCAGAACAGTAGTTTTCAAATTATTAGCTAGATGAAAGAGGTACACTTTGTAACACTGCAAACCACAGGAAAATAGCTACTGATCTTCACATTAGCACTGAACATAGTTTTCCTGAGCCACCATATGAAAAAGCAGCTCACATCTCCAAGAAATGCTGTCAGCTCATGTAGCTGAGGAAGACTCAGGCATATTCCCAGTTAGCTTGTTCCTAACAAGAGGTTAAAGAGATCCTGCTAACATTGTACATCATTGCGGACCTTAAAACCGGGCATAGATAATTAGCAGCTGATAATTTAATAGAGAGATTCCTGAGCAGTGCCTGGAAGTTCTCTAGGAGGGAGGCTCAGCTTACAGGTCATCCTGTCAATCATTTTTACCCTAAAATAAAGGAGCAACAAGACTAAATAACCACGTGGAATGGGCATAATTTGGCTCATTTAATAAACTGCAATATCCCAGAAAGAAGCTACTAAATATATGTACGGAATTCTATGAGATGGGAGATATTATAGCATACTCTTAGTACCAAAAATCCTTTCATACACACTTGTTCAGAAAAGGACATTCAAAGGTAAATGAAGGCTCTCTAAGACAAGCCTCTTAATTGCTGGAAATCTAGTGACATTAATATGCTCCAGGCAAACAAAATGAGAAATTATTAAACCTTCAATTAAGCACTGCCAGATATATTATAATTACATGAGAGCAATACCATGCAAGATGAATTGTTAAAAAGCTAAGAGAAACAGTGGGTAAAGAAAAATTATTTAAAATAGAGTATTATGAAATTACAGATGTTTCAGTCAACAGTAATATGCCATGTATGAGATGGTCAGATGCTTTCCTGTCACTGGTAAGTGCTGTTTTTACTTTCATATTCTATACCCAAGGTTGCACAGTAATGCCAACAGACCACAGGGGGCCCTTAAAATGACCACAGACCCCTTTGCAAGAGGGTTGGTAGCTCCCACAAGACAGGATGACACATCCCATTCCAGCTAGACTCTTCCTGCTTTTTAAAGCTGCTCAAATTTATCTCTGCAGTTTGCAGGAAACTGTCAAAACTCAGCAGACAGAAAGCCCCCAGGCTAAGGAAATACTTTCTCCCGTCAAATTCCATTTAACTTTGTTTGAGTTATAAACTGTTAAAAACCATAAGCTCCCCATTAAAGCTTGAAAACCTCAAGAAAAATTATTTCTGGCTAAGTGGCAAAACAAGTTAAAAAAGAGGGAGGGAAGAGGATTTTCGCATTGGTTTATTGCACTGCCAAGGGGCACCAGTGGGTTCTGGGAGACACCAGACCGCGGGTGCCTGCCCCAGGTCTGGTTGCTCTGGCCAAACCTCTCCTTACACCTACACGTAGTCCCTTCACATCCTGGCACATAAAGCAAATTCTGCTCGGTCCATCCAGCAGGGTCAGGCACATTTAACCAGCCTCTAAAGATACTGCATCAAGCACCAGCCTGGTGTCTGGGATGACAGTCTCCTCTGGCCAGCAGAGCACTCCAGAGCTCCTCTGGCACAGCAGCAAGGCTAAGTCCCACATGACAACTCGCTCCTGAGGAGGTTAAGGTTACAAAGATTTCTTTCAAGTTTTCCCTTAAAAAAAAAAAAGTTAAATTTATAACTACCTGAATAATCTTGGTTCTCTAATTAATTCTCCACACCCATCATGATATAGTCTACTTTTATTCCTCTGTGCTATTTTTTCCCTTGTTGTGATCCAGTTCATCCCACGTAGTGTAATGATATTCCTTGCAGAGGGGAAAGAATAGTGATAGCACATGCAGCCATGATATGATTTTTCCTTCATTTATTGTGGCTTTGTAATGCAATGCTGATCAGATCTTTTCCTCCCCACTAAAACATACAAGAAATATTGGTGAATTGTTATGCATGTGACAAATTTTATTTTATAATTTTTGACCATTTTTTCCCTAACTTCCTGTTTGTGATGTGCCACAGTGTTATTTTTTTTAATTATAATTTTGTATATAATCTTCCTTGCAGTCAGAAAAACTATTGTGTCATTTAATCAATGCCCCTAGCACCATAAAAAATTTATTATTATTGCATTTTTCTCACTACTAATGTATTTTAAAATGTTGCAGCTATCTTAAATGATGAGTGAACAGAATTTTTTATTGTGAGATTACTCCCCTCTTGGAGATTTTACTGATGGAAATTTTTGCCTGACAAAAATAGTTTCTTTTAAAAAATATCTTAAAATTCACATTTCTGTCTTATAATTCCATGTCTTTGTTTCTATGTCTTTTTTAAGCACCTTCACCAGGTTCACTGCTTATAGCATGCAAAACTTGGCAGGCAGTAAAGCTTTCAGTTAATCAGCACATACACAAGTTAAATCTTTAATTTAAGTTTCAAGCTTTTAATTTAGCTCCTCAAATATTTTCTCCCAAGTACCAGGCATTTTGACAGTGATGTTGCAGGGGCTCAGACACTGCTGAGTTCTAATGAACAATTAATCTGAGCTGTATAATTTAGCTTCAGAGCATACAAAAATCAGAATTCACCTACAACTGATTACCACTGCAACCTGCTAAAACTGTTAAAAATGCAGAGGCAGATAGAAGATTATTACATGCAATTGTAAGATAGCTAGTGAGCCCTTATTTTAAGAGCTTTTTTAACTCTTTTGTTTCTTGTCTCAGTGAAAGGAAGATTGACTCAACCATCAATAAAACCTGGCCATAGCAACAGAGAGTCATGTAACTATTGAATAAGCAGTGGTTTCAGGATAGAATTCAGCATCATAAAACATAGCTTTTAAATGAAAAATTTTTAAAAAGCTTGTGGAATCCCCCTGACTGGAGATATTCAAGCACCGTTTGCATGCAGTCCTGGGTAACGCCCTTTAGGATGAGCAGGGAGGCTGGACCAGGTGACCCACTGTGGTCCCTTCCCACCTGACCCACTCTGGGAACACAACCACGGGACCTCCAGAAAGCAAATCTGTGTTGTTCTAACGCACACTTGAAATTAAGAAATCACAGACAAGGCTTCATGTTTGAGAACCTTTAGAACATTGTATGGCATTTATATGCAAAACATCCCATTGCTTACAGCTCAGGCAGGTTGTACACAAGTGAGAAACTCCTAAAAAGACTAATGAAGAGCAACAGCTGCCCTACATGGATTTCAGATATTTTACTGCAAAGGTTTAGTACACAGTGTGTGCACAGCAGAGCTGTGAATCTGGGAATAAGCCCTTTTACTTGTAGAAGTGAAATGTCCTTGGCAGATGTCTTACCACAAACTGGGTATTTTTATCCAATTTCTTCAGCTTATGAGGACAGAAGGACTCCAGGCCCAATGAGCTTGGTGCACTGAGTGTCAGCCTGTCCTTGGCTGATGAGGAAGCTGGAGCCAGGAGAAGTGATGGGCTCCCTTCACATTCAACCTCCAGACAAAGCATTTTAGAGAGAACTGGGGTGGAACATGACATGAAAAAGAAAAATTTTAATATTGCCTCACAATTTTGCTGTCAAATCAAGAAACCCATCAAAAAGTTAGGAAGAGCTGAGGGAATTATTACTCCACGGGGACTTTGTACAAGTTTGAAGTGGAACTGCCTGTTCCTGAAGATGGCTCTCATTCCTCCACACCACACGTGTCTGAGGGGAGGGCCTGTGGGCAGGATCTCAAGCATCAGTTTACATCTACAGAGCACACTTGAAACCAAAGGATGTAGCACTTCCTTATAAATTGTTTACATAAATTATTCCACCTGCCACAGCACGAATGAGTGAAGAACTGCAGCTGAATTCATATAACACATGCAACTTTTCATATCTGAAGAGTTCTTTATGCAAAAAGTTCATCAAAAGTAGAGTTAATTTCTGTCTGTATCACAAAGGGTGTTTATTATCCCAACATACTGTGGACTGCAGTGACCGATTATATCCAAGCAGGAATCTGCACATTCATTGCACATTGATTTAGAAGTAGTTCCAAAGAACTACTAAGAAGCAGTGACATTGCTTTGTCATATGGCTGATGACACAGGAGAGATCGTGATAACAACATTTTATCAATTAATCAAGATACAGGCCTTAAGCTGAATCAGAGGAACAAGCATTCCTGGAATTAGTATAGAAGTGATTTTGCATGGTTCAGTAAAGAAAGCAATAGTTCCCAGAGGACTTACTGTACTTTACAGAGACACATTTTCTTAATTGCTTGTAGGCATGTAAGTGATCATAATAAATTCCTAACATGAGACAAAAGAAAACATTTAGCCAAAGAAAAGAAAACATCCACCACAGCTCTCTACCATATGTTGCATACCATTTTTTTTAAGCAGGTCCCTCTAATTTGACAACAAAATGAGTAATATTATTCCAAGTTTTCCATACAATGTTTTATTTTCATAAAACAACAACTTCAGGCATCCTTCACATAATATTAGCTTCCCGTTCAATTGAGGAAGATTTTAAAGCCAGTGTAGAAAATGACAAACCTTTTCTATGGCCACTGATATAAAAAAATGTTTATGATAAGCTGTTTGTTACTGCATGATCGACGTGGGAATATTCCATGATGTTCAAGACATCAATAAAACTGCAAGAAATGCTGGTAATGTGAAGTGTGTACTGCAGTCAGCTAGTTTGAATTTGGTCATTCATCATCTGTGACAACATTATGACTCTGCTGCTAATGATGACTTTGGGATGCCCATTTCTGCCCACCGATAAATGGAGAAGGATAACGAATGGCTTCTTGCCAACTGCCTTCATCTATACAACACAGCAAAGCATTCAAAAGATAAATCAACAGATAAACTTGTGGACTCTATAGCAATAATTTTGACTTTTTTTTTCTGGAATTCCGAGTTTCAAAACTACTGAAGATCCTAAATTTTGTCAGTTTGAAGCAGTGAAGTAGAGTAGCCTGCACCATGGCTCTTTCCATGTCTTGTGACTGACCAAATATTAAAATGGTTTTCTGTTAAGAGGAGTTCCTGTAGAATGGTGGGGATTTCCACCTTGAAACTTTTAAGTTATTTAAAAACAATACATTTTTGGAAGAAGCAGACATGTTTTTGGTGGCTTCTATTTCTCTCAAAAACTGACTACTTCTTACAACCCTTCCAAAATTAGAGTACTACATATGTGCTGAAGTTTATGAACTCACTGAGAAGTAAAACATAATTGAAACACCATCAGGTTTGTTGGTCAAGAATGCCATTCTTATTTAAAAGCATGACATGACAAAACAGGTAAAAGTGGAAGTGAAACATTATTTAGAGACATAAAATCCATTTAAATTTTTGTTTGAATTGATGAACAATGGTATATTTTCTTAATTTATTCACTTGCTTAAAAAATCACAATTACTATTTAAGGAAATCATAAGAATTCCTGAAAGGCTGAAGCCTGACAAAAAGTTAGACCATAAAAAATATGTATGAAAAAAAATCTGTGTACTGAACAATTCAGTAAGTGATTTATATGTAGGTAATATTCTACCTTAAAGCCTTGTATCAGTTTATTAAACCATATGGGTTAAGAGCCACTTTATTATGTCCAGCTCAAGCTATAGCCAGACTAGTTCTTCCAATTATGAGGGGATTGTTTCAGTGAGCTCATTTCTTTCTAGTTCTTAAATATCCATTTCATAAAGCTGTCCACTCTACTCTGTTCTTCATTTCTACTGTCAGTAAACATTTCACTAAAATATTTTCTGAATCAGAAACATTATCTCTAGAGTTAACAACTTTAAAAAGAAACTCTATTTATTTACTTCTCTCTGTAATGTATCCATGTTAGCTTTTCATTGCATATGCGGAAAAAGAGGAACTTTTGTGTTGACAGATTCCATACAATGTACTGACAGTTAATGGAATGTGAAACATGCAGGCATAAAAACAAACTAACTGAAAATGGCTCTTAACATGTGTGTTTATTTTGCTAGCACATGGTTTGAGAAAATGCACATTCATTTCAAATAGCTGTGCAAAAAATCCTCTGGTTTTGTGCAACAATGTTTTAATCCATGTTTACAGGTGTTGGGCTTTACATTTGCCAGTAACACTACGGTATAGTTACTGTTGACTCTGTAATGGACACACAGCGGCAGCAAGGAGAGGATAAAAGAGTGGCATTTGTTGTAGAAAATAGGATAAAAACAGGAAATAGGATCATTTTCATTTTCTCCACTCCCCCTGCTCATCTTTCCTTTCATACATGTTAGCACACTTCTTGTCTATAAACATAAAGACAACTGTATGCATTTCTTTGAAATAAAAATAAATAGAGAACCTGAACTTGGACTTCAAATTTTAGTTCCTCCGAAGGTGTTCGTAAACTCCACTCATGTAAAAGTTCCATCTCTGACTGCTTGGGACTGAGCCCGGTGCCGTGTGTCACGCAAAAGGAGCGTGGTCAATTTGGCATGGGGAGGCTTTTCTGCCTACCCCTCTGCAGATGCCACAGGATTCTAGCAAAAGTGGGAAGAAGAGCAAGCCATCCTTTCTGAGAGACTTAACTTGATGGCAGACTCATGGCAATAGATTTTCCAACATGCCTTTCATGCAGCAAAACAGCTCTGGTACTACACCTCTTCTTTCAGCTGGGCTTTACTTTGTGAGAACCCCGACAGGGAGCAACATTATCCTCCTTGACAGAGCAAGTTTCCCAAGTAGAAGTCGAGTACATGCATGGAGGGAAGTCATTAGAACTCGTATTTCAAAGCTCTCTACCTAAGGAGTGAGGGATTCTTTATTTGCTGTTGTATGCTTTTTTTTTCCCTTCCTTCAGAGAAAGAAAATGTGAAATACATTCCCAAAATCTGACAGTAACTACGACTGGAATTTACTCAGGTTTTCAGAGAGGCAGGTATCAGATCTGTGACTTCACTTCAAGCTGAGGCCAAGTTCTACCTAACGTTTTCCTGTGCAGCCGTGATTTGGAAAAACAATACCTCCCAGACCTTGCAATGCAGGTTGTTGTTCTCTGTGCATGTCTATGGAGATTAAGTTGAACAGAGATAGTTCTTTCATTTAAAGGCTCTTAGCTAGTTGTACCTCAGACTAATCCCATTATAACTCAGGAAGTGTTGCTCAGCTGAAGACCAATTAATAGGTAGGATGAAGGACAACGAACAGTCAGAGAAGTGATGGTGTAGGTTAAGAGGTTGGTGCGAGAAGCCCAGTTAGTATCCAACAACAGAAAAACAACTACTCTTAGCCCCACCCTCAAAAGGAAAACAAAGAGTACTTGCAACAGTGTGACTTACCATTCCCTAACCAAGACAAAAGAAGAGAAAAAAGGAATATAAAAGTTGGCAGAGGAAAAGCAGCTGCTGATGTAAGCATTCCGAGCCTAAAAGGAAAAACTGGAAAAATTATAAAAGTGGTCAGAACAAAGAACCTGTGACACCTGGGCCGGAAAGCTGAAAGCACACACAGCCTGTGGCTCGGTACTCATGCACCCCTTGGCACTCCATGTACCCCAAGTACCCACTGCTCCCTGGACAGCAGAGAAGTCAGGTGATATTAGAAAGGAGTACTTATCGCTACTTAGTTTTGTACAATTTTGGTTGTTCCCAGTAAGTTTCTCCATTAGATTTTTACTGTCTCTACCTTCCCTGCCAACTCTTTGATTACTTGCTGCCTGGGTTTATCCCTTCAAGCACAGCTGTGGCAGTGAAGCAGAGAAAAAGGGGTGAGGGACAAGAAGAGGAAAAGCCTAGGTTTCTTTCTAAAAGGAAAAGTTGTAGGTGAGAAAACAGTAATTGTAGGACAGTGTTCAGTCAGTGGAGTGAAGTTTTAAGTGCAAATTAAAGCTCAGAGGAAAGTGTAACTCTAAAAGTGGGCTCGATGCCAATTAAATAGAAATGCAGCCTGAAACCCTCTGCAGAAGAAACAACGATTCCACAGCTCTGTCACTAAAGTCTGTTTCCTTCACTAGGAGATGCCTTTCCCATTAAAAAAGCCACATTGCCTTGTTCTCGTCTCAAAATAACTCAAAAATTTCTTCCTTTGGTTATGACTGTTCAGTTCCTTGTCGTGGCAGGAAACCGAGTTAAACTGATGAGTTGCTGTTGTAATTTTCTGGAGTCAATTTGAGGTTCATGCAAGCTCATCAGGGAGAAATACATAGAGCTCCATGGGGTATTAGCACTGACTCTGTGTGTAATATCCCCTCTTCTCCACACCTATCCCAAAACAGTGCCAGAAACAAGCCGAGAACACTGCCAGTACCTACTACTATTGAACTTATGACTTCGATTTCTCAAGTAATTTAAAGATGATTGAAATGTTGTTAACAGCTCCAAAATCCAGCCTCCAAAATTATCGCTGCCACTTTTGACCATATGTGTCCTAAATATAACTTGTTTTCTTCTATGAAAACTATGATTAGGAGACTCAGTGAGCCCTATATTTTTTAAATTACTCCACAATTATTTCCCTCTCTTTGCTACTTTGCAGCTTTTACTGTTTCCTGCGGCATGAATCTCCATTCGCAGTATGGAATGGACTTTGTTACAGCTTTGCCTTTTAAGACCCTGACTGGAGATTGCACCAGGATATACAGCCAGGTAGAACCAGGGAGCAGCTTGTAAACAGACCACTTGTTGGTACCTCTGTCACTGTCCCTGTTAACAAAGGAAGGACATTACGGAAAAAAAATAGTATCAGGAGGTTACAGTAGGTTAGAAACTGACCATGAGTCAAGAACACGCTGCTGCAAGAAACTTCAATCCAATTGTGTGATGTACAAACAGGGAAATATAATAATAAGTGGAAAAGGCTGAAATTTTTCTGTCCCACATAGCACTGTGGAGAACCTGTCTGGAGTACAAATTTGTAAAAATATAATGAAGATCACAAAAGAGAGTAACACTGTTTCTGAGAGCTTTAGAAAACAGACTGATGAGAAATGATTTTCAAGAACTTTGTTGCTTCTATCTAGAATACAGAGACTTAAAGAAAAAGAGAAACAGAGGTCAAATGTTTTCTACATCTTTCAAAATAAACAGTTTTCACAAAGGATTGCAATCAATGGTTTCATTTTGTACCAGGCATGGAATGGAACATTCTTTGCCACAGAAGATAAATAATCAAATATAAGAGAAAAACACCTTCCAAAGGTAGTGATATGGTGAAACACAGATACTAGGAATATATGGCACTTTCAAAGCAGTGCCAAGGACATGCACTTAATCTTCCCCAGAGCAGGGAGGTGGCTAAAAGGACTCCTTCAAGACCCTTACAGAATTAGTATTTTCTTTAGTTCACATACTCATACATGCGCACAATATAAATTCTACACTCTCAACTTTCAGAGTATCCCACCAAGTTGCCCCCACAGCCAATTGAAAAATGTTACTATCACCACCAGAAGCTCCTAGAGAGATTTCATTCATCAAATATCTGTTGGTATTAGCTGCCGAGTAGGCAGCTGTCCTAGTAGTGAAGTCCTCCCTTTCATGGTTCCTGTTCTTTTGCTGGTAATGTTCCGTGCTAGTCTGGTACAGATTGCATATAATCACTTTTCTCTCCCCAGTTCTGCTTTTAATAATGTTCTGTCTTCATAGAACTTAAGCACCTTTTGTTTTATTTTATACTGTATATAATATAAATACGTTATTTCTATAAGCCATATATTAAGCTGATTTTACAATGGAACACCTGCCTTGGATTTGGTGGGATGGTTCAAAGAGCTCTCAAGAGCACTTACTCTAAAATCACTGGAGCAGATTTGTATTCTTCTGACAGAGGCCCCAGTGAATGTTCAGCAAGCACATACCTACTCATGATGTGATAGGAACCAGGTGTTAAGAGGAAAACAGGATGGACATTTGAATGGGGAGGTGTTTAGAGGAAAACACGATGGACATTTGAATGGGGAGGTGTTGTTTCAGTGACTGAGACTTTACTGAAAAGAAATAATTTTTAGGCAGGAGGTATTGATTGCTGCTTCAGTCCCAGCCTAGATTTTAACAAAATTGTGTCACATGCACAGTGTTTTCCTGCCTTAGCCTTCTGACTGAAAATAAGATGAAATGAAAAAATAATGTGTAATGTACTTCTAATGATTTGTCCTGTAAAACCGTGGTACCCAAACTCAGCTGCGATCTACCGTCATCGTCTGAAACCCCTTATCACCTATAGTGTTCACACACAAGTTATATTCCCTCCAATCTCATAAATCTTAATTAGCTTTAACTGTGATGCCTTAGAGTCTCTGATGAAGGAGATCATAGTATCTCACTTTGCTGCAGGGTCCCTCAAGAAGCAAAGTAGAGCATTTGGAGGATAGTCTGATATAAAGTTAATAACCTACAAGCATTATGTTCAGACCTGATATCCTTAATGAAGAAAATTACTGTTGTCCCATTTGGAAGTTCCTAAGAAATAATAGGATAGATAAAAGTAGAACATTTACAAAATGAAAGTGGCTGTTTAGCAATGTCGTTCTGATGACTACCTTTAAGAAAAATTCTTATCACAAACGTATTTTATATTGGTGTAGCTCACCATAGAGAAATCTGGGTGCTGGCACCTGGACTATATACTTACTGGTTTTAACTGGAAGAGTGCTGAAGGGTTTACTGCATTGCTGGTGTGACATGTTGCCTGCAACCTGGGGAACCCACTTTTCCTTGAGTTATTGTTTGGTCTTCCTTTATCTAATGCTGCCTTTAAAGATACAAAAGCCAGTTGCTTCTCACATTTTACAATTCATGCCATTAAAGACAATGATCTGCCATACTCTCTGCTTTCTTCCCTTCTGTTCTAGACTTGTCCTTTCTAACCCCAGCCTTTGTGGCATGGCTACCAATTTGTTTTGTATTTCCTGTTGGCCAAACCTTGTGCTTTTCTTCACCTATGCAGGCTTACTCTGTTCCTCAGGCTTTTTGAGTGCTACCTTGGAAATTCAATTCGAATTTCCCTGGGTTAAATTCAGTTTCACTTCACTCATTGACTCTATATTCCCCAAATATATTTTGCAGCATTACAGCACTCTGACTATCTTCTTAACTCAAAGAGAGACCTATCCTGTGTCAACAACAGTAAAATCCATTTCCACTACTGTAACTTAAAGTGAGACTGCTTGCCAAGTCTGTCTGCACTGAGGCTAACCCTCCAGAATGATTTAGTGTTCTTGCAGACATGTAGGGTGCCATATACACAAAAAATTAGGTGCAACACATCGAGCTGGTTTTAAAAGTATCCTTTCCATAGGAAGAGTTGACCAAAGATTTAAGAACCAATGTAGTTTGCCTTATATAAAGCAAAACCTAAAATGTGTGGCTTCTTTGCCACCACCTTCCTCACTTATTTGTTTTTCTTCACTCCCTCTCCCTTTCTTTCTGCTGGAAAGAAGTAGGAAAAAGAGTGAATAGGAAGCAGGGGAGTGAACGGGGCAATTTCTCAAATTTTCCTCCTTCTAAAGTCTCGTTCTCTGTTTTCTTGCTCTCCCTTCCTCTGTCTATCACAAGCACAGTTTTAAAATAGAAAGGAAGAAAGTAAAAGAAATCCTGAATCTTTTCTTTCTAGTCTTCCCTCTCCCTTACCACTAGAAAGAGGAATAAACCAATGAGATGCACATAAGAATGAAGGGATTTTACATATTTTCAAGACAATCTACTACAAAATCTTCCCAAATTACATCAGTTTATTCAATTTTGATAATGGATATTTGTAAGGTGACAAAATACAGTGGTTTTCTTTAAAGTAAAGTTAGTAACTTGAGATGTTATTCTACACCTGAAGTTTGACTTTGATATTCATTAAAGATCTTCCCCTTCCAAAGGTGACAGAGAAACAGCAGCTGTGGACAGTTTAGTTACAGCTGAATCTGCAGTTAAGCCCTCTGCAGGAATCCCCCTGTCTTACATATTCATGGAGTTTTTACCCTCTGCCTGTCTCTCTTCTCAAATTTAATTTGCCTTCAGCCCTTTGCAGCACGACACATCTCCCCAAGGAGTTTGCCTCTGTATTTCAGAGGGATTATTTGGCTTCCCTACAAGCACAGAAATTGCATCTTCTGTGCTGAATCGGAAGATGCTCAGATCTGCGTGTGAACTGGATTGATTGTGCATTCAGTGGTTGCTCTGTGAAAGCTTCTGAAACCAGGGAAGAGCAAGGATCAACGAAGAGTCCATCTTCAGGAGAGCAGGGCAGACATTCAACCTCATTGCTCTCGGGATGGGTGGCTAACACAGCCACCTGCTTGTGGCCACATCACAAAGCAGGAATATTCCGTCAGTGGGGTCCCCCCAGCTCCTGCCATCCTTTTCCCTATGAAACCTGCATCTGTGCCAGACACCCACAATACCAGACAAGCACAGGATGGAGACCTGCAGCTCAAAACCACTGAGCAATGAGCTCTGGATATTTATGGTCCCCACTGATGCAGCATCTCCAGCACTGGGCAGTGCAGGTGTCAGGCACAACACAGAGCTTGGGTGCGTGATAGAGGGAGGATTGTGCTGCCAGCCTAAAGGCAAAAGTACAGTTTGAGGTCACATGTGTACTTTCCCCCAGGACTTCCCACAGGATAGCATCTGCTGTCTCCCTGCCAAAACACAGGCATATGTTCTGTTAGCCAGTGTCAGCAAACTGCATGGTGATGGCCACATCTCTCCTTACACAAGCAGAGGACTTTATCACAGTAAATTACTACAGTACTACACCAAATATCATGATTTGGTTAAACCCCTCTGAAGAATTAGATGTTAGTTTCTATTTGTCTTCTTTCTTGGAGAAAAAAATAGAAAATTAATGCTATTACTTTAGCTGCGACAGAAAACAGAACTGAGAAAATTATTCTGGAAGTTGAGAGGTTTTCCTTTCTTATAATATTACAGCAAACTTTCTCAAACTGAAAATGTTACAGTGAAAATGCAATGTACTTCTGCTTGCTCTGCTATAAAGAACAGTAACTCCTCCCAGGAGAGGACAACAGCACTCCAAGAACTTTTGCTGTCCTAGATACAAGATTTCAGCTGTCACCTGGCAGCAGTGATATATTCAGGAATATATTCAGGAATCTTTGCTAGAAGGGAGAGAAAAGAGCAAACACCTACAACTCCCATGAGATGCTCTTAACACAGGTTGCAGGGAATTAATAACAAGTGATTTGATCCTACAGCTTCTATGCTCCACTTGAGTTGGCTGTGGTCTCCAAGAACTAGTGCGACTGCATGTCTGGAGGAACGGGTTTTTATTTACATTTATTTTCAAGGTTATTAGTCCCAAGCATTTTTCCAACAACCTGCCTTAGACCACTACCAAGGGGAGTATCTTCTGCTCAATAGATACTATCTGGTTCTAGCCACTAGGACACAAGACTGGGGTCTAAGGCTAAGCGGGTCAGAGAGGAACAGCTACCCACTAACCCTGACACTAGTGCAGCATTTCTTGGGAGTGGAGCAGCACCAGGCAAGTCTGAGGTCCTCTTGGGCCCACTGACAGTCAGAGAAATGGCTGCAATTTAAGCAAAATGTACTCAGTGGTTAGATAAAGAGGTGTTCTTTTGTTTTCACTGCAATTTCCCAGCTTTGCCAAAACTGTCTGCTCTCAGATACTATTCTCAGTCATATTCTACAGACTTATGCATGTTATTTTGTAAAACTTATTCAGCGAGGAAGGGTTCACTCTATAAGAGTATAAAATAAAAAATAAAACCCCAAGCCACATGAACTCAACCTGCCTTATACCCTTTGATTTCACCAGTAAAACACCAGCACCTTGGTTATGACCTTTGCTCTGACTCTGTATGATTTGAAGAGTATCCAAAGCAGCCCAGCTGGTGTGTAAACAACTTCTAAAAGTTAATGTAGCAAAAACTATGGAAGAATTAGATGCTGCACAGTAAGTGTGCTCTTAACATTAAGGGGCATTACAATTGCTCAGCATTATGCAAAGTGTGAATCAGCATAAAGTAGGTAAGAATTATTTTTGTTTTCACCAACACTTGAAGATCTAAATTATGTTGAGTGCACCTAATTATAGGATAGTTCTTTGAATACAGAACACCGTATTGTTGCACAGGAGTGCTCATATTTATTATCACCTCCTGACAGAGGTTTAAAAAGTCTGCTTATAAAATGTGTTCTCGTTTTCAGTAAAAAAATGGTCTTTGTTTCTTATCAGTCTATTCCATTTCTCTCTGGCAAAAAATTATATTTATTTCCCCCAGTTTGTGTCTGTTGTACCCATCCCAGTAATCGGTAAGCAATTTCCCTGTCTTTATCCTGATCTATGAGATTTTCCGCACAATTTTCTCTCCCTGTCCTGGTCAGGAGGGGGAAAAATTGCACAGCTGGACTTGGGGAACTTGACATGTAGCCAACAGAATGTCTGCTGGAAAGACGCTGTCCCGTCTCAGAAGTGTGTGAGGTGATTATCACCATGCACCTGCTCAGAAACAATTAATCCCCGCAGGTGATGACCAAGGTGATCATGCAAGTCCTTGCAAGTATAGCTGAACCCATCAAGGAGCTACATGGAAATAGTAAAGTTTATCATTTATTCTGAGCTGAGCACTCAATTCCCAGCTTACCTCAAAGGCAGAAAC
This sequence comes from Gymnorhina tibicen, assembly GCA_013399875.1. Classification (NCBI taxonomy): domain Eukaryota; kingdom Metazoa; phylum Chordata; class Aves; order Passeriformes; family Artamidae; genus Gymnorhina; species Gymnorhina tibicen. The sequence goes on from VXAZ01006360.1 coordinate 362,341, forward strand.
TCTGTTTCAGTTCACCCTTTATTCAATAAAAGTTATTTTGCTTTTCTGTCAAGTGCAGCAAATTATTTAAGTCTCAACTTTAGTGGAAGGGCAATTTAATTAATTCACAGAGTTATTCTTTTAATTGGATTTGGGTGAATCAACTTTTCTGAAACTCAGAAAAGGGGGTTATTGGCTTGACTTCACAGATGCTATTCTTACATTTCAGCTAGCACCAGAAGCAAGGTTATTTCTCTCTGAGGATGTCAGTCTGAGACAGTGGCATCCACTGCATTTTTATTATCTTACTAATATAAAAATTCAACGAAATTGCATGTTAGAACCAAACTCTCTCTTCGAGATGCATTTTTAAATGATGGAAATATTAATTAGGCTGACACCAAATTGATCATCAGGCTATATCCTTAACTGTCAAGGAAAAAAAAGTCAGTTAAAGGGGAAAATATTCACATTTTGGTGATGAAATATTCTTATCAACTTCATCATGCAATTGTGGTGATTGATCCACCTGAGCTCAGGCTGGTAGTTGACACCGACGTGATGTCCACAGAAGTGTTGTCAGTTTCCCTTTGCTGTATTAAGTAAAGTAAATTCAGTAAAACCGTGAATAACAATCAGACTAGTCTACACTAAAATAACAGTAGGTTCTTCCTGTATTCTAGCAGGACTAGGTAGTTGAGGACATGTTACAAAACTAGGACTGAAGCAAATAAAAAACTCTCAATAACAACCTTCTAAACTAAACCCACCATGTCTTGAGATGCAAGACATGCAAGAGATGCACTCTATCAGCAAGTTATGCCAAGAGAAGGATTTTTCTTAATCTTTTTTAGTAGCAATGAATTCTTGAGTCATTAGGAAGCACAGATCTATTACAGTCCCAGTTCCAAATATTAGGAGCTTCTGGACAGGGCCGTAATGTAAAAAATGCTCCTGCTTTCATTCTCCTTTCCTTCCCAGTGCACAGACAGGAGTGGGCAGTGTGTTTGTATTTATGTATCATGCATAAGCCTCATCTGAGTCTGAGACTGAGCACATGGTCCCCAATGGCCCCAGGGAGGGTGTGAAACAAGAATAGGACACAGTTCTTTCCTCCAGAAGTTTCTAAGTCCAATAAGACAAGAAATACTGAAAAAGGAAACAGAATGCAAAGGGGTGAAATAATGTCACCCTGCCTACCCAGTGCCAGAGCTGGAACTCTGCTTCTTAAAACCACTCAAGATGTTTCTGCACCTGCTTCTACAGGATCTGCAGTGAACAGTGTCAGAGAAAGTCCCTCACAAGTGGGACATTCAGTGCTACCAAAGAGACTTCGTATCTGAACTTTAAAAAACTTAAAAACCCAACCCCACAATAACATAAAGTTTCTCTAACAGCAATATAAGACAAAAATGGAATTCAGGTAAGGCAATGAATTCGCATTCTATGGCTGCACTTGTAAACACCAAGGTAGATGTTGACATTTAATTTTCTCACATTTATATTCCTAAGAGGAATTACACGTTCAGTTTACACAGATTTATTGCCTTTAATTGCTTAGCAGCTCTTGCTATAATATTTAAAAGGTCAAAAAAAAGTTTTTAATACATATTGTGAGGTCCTGAGTCCCTATGAATTACAATTATAAAGCCTTTCCTCTAAAACAAAGAGCAGTCTAGATGTGAATGTGCACAAACGAAATGGCTTCAGAGGTGGGAAGAAGAGGTAAGGGCTGTTTTAAGACGTGCACAAAAGCACAGTTATGGAGGTAAATGCTGTCTTCTCTGGGGATAGGAATATGGGTGCACAATTGCACCTGAAGTCTTCAGGTGTGAGCTTCTCATTGCCTTTCCTAAGCAGAGGCCCCATACGGGAAGGGAGCTTGTAGTTCTGTTCCTAGGGAAGTCTGATAAAATCATCCACTCCCAAACACTGGGACTCGACTAATGTTTTCCATTCATACTTGGTAGTAATGGGAAAATTAGGGGGCTTATTAAACAAAACTTTTCTGCAAAAAAATTTGCTCTCTTTCAAATGCTTTCAAATTCTGAGGAAAAAACCCTTTCTTTTTCTTAATCAGACAGATATTCCTTTTTTCCAATGAAACCTCAATATTTTTTAAAGAACATTTCTCTTCCAAACAGTTCTAGTAGATATCTTGTGCCAGTGACTAATTATGTAACTGATGAACATTTACAGGTCAGTATACGAACTTGTGCAGTACAGGTTAGCTCTGCTGAAGTCCAGCAAGCCATGGTCAGGCAGCACATTTTCCAAGATACTGTGAAGTCTGTACCACTGCATCACACCATCCTCTCTCTGTTCATGCCAGCCTCTTAACCTGCAATTATTAATGTACTGAGTTTTATACATCTCCTTCCCCATTCAGATCAGGGCTGTATGCACCACTGGACATGTGAGCATGGGGAGGAGTGTATTCCTTCTTCTGAAGTCCTGTGCACATTTCCCACTTACAAAAGGCCTGAACAGCTTATGAGCTGCCCACTGTGGCTAGATAGGAAATTGCTTCAATCAAACACTTTCCCACTCTGCGAAGATGATGTGTACTGCAACTTCAGTGCAGGACTCCTACTGCTAATTTAGCTTAATATGAACGTGCAACATCATAAAATCATTTGGCAGCAGCAGTGTTAGGATTCCAACCAGGGCTGTTGCCATGACATGAAGGGGAGTTTAATCTTCTAAACCAGGGAATGATGTTTTAGCTGGAAATGCTATGGACTGTGAAGAATATAATCTGAAAATAAGGACATGGAATTTTTCAAACAGTAGCAAGTACATTACCAAACTGGTATGACATTGCACTGACCATACTGTAGTTTTTACAAATCCTACCCCAATACTATAATCAGTAGCTTTATTTTGAATTCAGCTTTTCATCTGATTTTGATGGAACAAGAAATGTCAGAAAATGGCATTCTCTGTGCTTCCTCAGACCAATATTGCTCTGAACAAAATTCACTGTGACTGTACAAGTAGAAAATACAGCAGCATTTAAGGTTTTGTTGCCATCTTCTAGACTATCACATTAAAGCTGGATACTAGAAATTAGAAAAAAACTTCTCCAGACACTGAATCTAATTCAATGCAAGACACTTGCTGTCATCTGCCTGTTTTCTAAAATCCTCATTCACAAGGTTCCCTGAGGTAGATTTCTCCAGAAAGGGAAGGAGGTAAGATGATGAAAGAAAATGGTCTCTTTGCTTCAACCTGTTTTTAGTCTACTCTTTTCCTTGCTTAGACTTTTCTACTTTCATTTGTTCTGCGTAGAGTTCTACAAATACTTCATATCTCTATTGCCCCTTGTTGTACACATCCACTAACAATCCAATAAATTGAATCTTTCCTGTTGAGTTAAGCCCCTACACTTGTTGGGGATTGTTTGAGACCTGGTATGTTCTGTTTCCATTGGACAGTAACACTGAATAGTGCATGTCTGCAGAGAGATACCCCATCTTCCATCCACAGAGCTTCACCAGGTAGGAATGAAAACCAAACAGGACACTCCAACCAAATCTGGGTGAAAAACTCTACCAGCCTTCAAATCTATGCATGATTCCAACCTGCTTTCATTTTTGCTAAGAGGCATCTTTGGGGCACCAGCCTTTTACACAGATGAAATTTAAAGTTCTATCTAGAAATTTCATTCCCAACTACTCTATGCTGGATCTGCTTAGCAAAAAAAAGTCTCACATTTGCATCAAATATTCAGTAATGATAAGCTAGGTAGCACCTCTCCACTCACAGTGAGTCCTCCTCAGATTGCATCCACTCAACCTGTCCTCTCTCAGGGCATGTTTGCTGCTTTATCACTGCTATTTCCCAATGCCTCATGTCCTCCACCATGGTTCTTCAACAGCAGCACTGCCATCCCCACGTGGCTTCCAGAGTGGGCCACTGCTTGGCCAATACCACTGTAGGGAGAGGAAGAGGTGGTATCTCTCTTTCCAGGGATGTTGTAGCCAAAGAAGGTCACAGCTGAAGGTCTTGCCTTTTCCTAGCCTGGCTTCTGTCTGCTGTTCTGCTGTCTGCAGTTCTGCCATCCTTTGGATCAGGCTAGCTAGAGTGAAGAGACTGGGAATTCTAAATCCTTCAGCAGACCATCTAAAGTGATAACCTTCCCTTTAAGCAAGAAAGTGTTCTGCTTCATTATCAGAGCTCTGTAGCTTGACCAGTTACTTCTGCAGACAGAAGATTTATTCATCTTAAGTGAGAACAGAGACTTGCTTTTCAAACCAAAAGAGGATTTTTAAAATTTTATTTAAGACAAAGCTTAAACTATTAAGCTGTTCTAGTGTGGGTGTAAAATATAGTACCAGATTCAGTACAATATTTCATAAATAAATCTGAGAAGCTGAGACATGGGACTCCTTGCAATTTCAGATCAGTTTTTGAAAGCAATTTCTCAAGGCACTTCTGTGGCAGGGAGTACATGCACTCAGAAAAGCAGCACAGTGAGTGAACAAAGGAGTCAAAGCTAGGGTAGTCAAATGTACAGACTTCTGCAATGAAAACACATTCAGTAACCTATAAAACATACTGATAGGGCTGAAATCAGCAGGTGCAACAAATATAGATAACATACCAGAGGCCAGGCACCCCATGGGCATAATCTGCCCTGTAAGTCTGCCCAAGCATAGGTTTGTTTTTTTTCCCCCCCAGAAGTCAAGAACAATTCAACATTTCTCAAGGTTCTGGAACATAAACAAGCTGTCAGAATCACACTTGGGGGCAGTCCGACTTTGTTTTGCTCATTTATTTTTATGTCTAAGGTAAAGCACCTACAAATATTAGCTACAAATATTACCTACAGGGTAAGCACCTACAAATATTTTCCTGCCCGGAGCAGGAAGGGGGGTAGTTGCTGGTTCAGCAGCTTGGCTGCTGAATTGCTTCACACAAAGGAGCTGCCCTTGCTCCTGTGCTCAAGCAGGCACGCAGTTAACCCTTATGCAAATGCCTGTCCACATACCATGGAGCCTCCAGCTGGACTCCGGGCAAAATAAGATTCCTTGCAGTGTCCAAAACCCTGCCCGAGCACACGCAGCTGGAACAAGGGGTGGTGGCACCACTATGGCTAATGAATGCAGGCTATCAAATAATCAAGGAACTTCTGACGTCAAATGTGTTTGGGAAATCCTACTACTGTGCTTTGGGAAGTTATATTCACTTTTTGTCCTGGATGCTTACGGGTGTGGCAGTGTCAAAGACTTAAAATAGGAAGGGTCAAGTTTGCTTAACCCTTAAATACTTGTTTGCTGGAGACTGTTTCCAACAGGAAAATCTAGATTGCACATTTAAAGAAAAAAACAGAAATGTGGCTAAAATCCTACGAGTAATAAGGTAGCTTAAGAAATGTATAAAAACTGCTCTGAAACAAAACAAAACAATCATTATTTTTGCACTCCTGTTCTGCACTAGTCTGTTCCTAGTGGGTTGTTTACAAACCCCATCAGGTTTCTTGATGCTTCTCCAGCTGTTACCTGCTGGGATATTCCTGTGAGCACTCAGCACCATGGAGCTAAACCCAAAACCAAATGGCATATAAGTCTCCCTTATGCTAACTGCAACAGTGAGTATTTTTCAGAATACCTGTCATCTTGGAGGAACAGGCAGGGTCCATGAAGATGAAGTGGTTTGCACAACTTTATCCAAATATTTTAGATCCAACTGCATTCCACGCACACTCCTGAGCTTCTCCTCCACAATACTCCCCTTCTAGTGCCATAAACTAAAAGAGAAATCCTTGAATAGAGATTTCCTTTAGAGTTTGGAGTCCTCTAGCTCCCCTGAGGGGAGTTCTATCAAACTCATTAAAGCTCATACATCTGGTAATCTTCTTTGTAACAAGTTATGCCAAGTTATGCCAAGTACATGCCTGTGGAAGACTTTTCTTTTTTAAGAACAGATCTTAACATCTGTTCACTCTGCTCCATCTTACCATGCCACGTCATCCCATATCAAGCCACAGTCTCAGTACAGAAGAATTTCCCAGATCATTAACTGTCTTTCAAGTTAGAAATCCAGCTTTCCCATGTTCTTTGCTGCACAAGGAGGATCCTTCTTCTCACCCTTCACACCCATCAGGTGATTAAGTCAGCTGACAGTGGTACAGGAGCACTCCTTTTTCCCCCCACTATCCCATAGCTACCACTAATGTATCACTTTCTCCTACTGTTAGACACCTACTGGGTCTCTCCAGTTCAGCCTTCCAATGTAAAAATTGCTGTTCCTTCTTCAGCTACCCTGCTCAAAAGCACCTATTTCCTACTAATCCCTAGTCCTCCAAACCATTTGTCTTGCTTTAGCCCCCCACCTGTCACACAACCTGCCCCCAGACCTTACTCTTCCCAAACCTTTTTAACACAGATGGGGTTAATGATGAAATGAAACAGCTGAGAAATGGGAAGGGCAAAAGCTTCTCATTCACTTCCTCTTTTTTTTTCTTCCCCTGCTTTTAAGGGAAAAAATCCAAACACTACTTAAAGGACTGAATATGGCTGAAATTACAATTTCAGGGGAGGGGACAGTCTGTTCCAGCTCAGAAGGTGGTGGGACGAGAGTCCAAGCAAAAGCAAATTGTCCATCTCCTATTGTAAAATGGAAGAAGAATAGTATTCATTGTCTTCCATTCTGTATGCAAGGGTTTGGCAAACCTGTCCTGGCTGCTGTATTACCATCAAAGCTGAAATGCTAAGACGTATGCCCAGTGAGAAACTGTAAAAGCAGAGCAGCAAAAAGGATGCGGGGGCTGCAGGAGGAAAGAAATAAAAGGGTAACTATGAATACAACTGGGCTTAAACACATCTGCAAGAGAAAAGGGACAGCGATTTTCTTATCAATATTTGAAGGGCCTGCACACCAAGGGGAGTTACCTTCTCCAGGAGAAAGGATGCAATTAGGAACAGTGGATGAAATCACAAGGTGAATTTAAGCTGCCCATTGTGAAGAGGAAAAACCAAAATCTTTTTACAAAGAAAGATATTTTAGGAAGCAGGCATCCCATTGCCTGGAGTGTGGAGAACTGATCCAATAGAAGCACATTGCTTGCCTCAGTCCTGCACTGCCAGGGGCATACCGTAGCTGACCTAACAGGGTTTTTACATCTGTTCACTCCATGTTCCGGATTAAATTATCACAAACTCAGTATTTGTATGTATTTATTAAAGCAGTTATCACTGTAGTCCCAAGACAGAGAGACCTGGAGTTGTTCAGCCTGGAGAGGAGACCTTATAGCACCTTCCAGTACCCAAAGGGGGCTAAAGGACAGCTGGAGAGGGACTTTTTACAAGGATATGTAGCAATAGGACAAAGGCTTGAAACTGAAAGAGGGAAGGTTTAGGTTAGATATTAGGAAGAAATTCTTTCCTGTGAGTGTGATGAGGCACCGGCACAGGCTGCCCAGGGAAATTGTGGATGCCCCATCCCTGGCAGTGCTCAAGGCCAGGTTGGATGAGGTTTTGAGCAACTTGGTTTAACAGAAAGTGTCCCTGCCCATGATTGTCAGTACATGATCTTTAAGGCCCCTTCCAACCTAAACCATTCTATGGCTGATTCTCTGCTCCTTGTCCCGCAGCCTGGCATCACTTCACTTTCCTCTGTTGCCAGCACAAGTGCTGCTTCAATTATTAACAAAGGAGTGGGTTTTTTAAAGCTTTTCTTATCCCAATATATTAAATCTGTCTTGGAGTTGTACTACTGTGTAATTAAATTTAATGCATTTGAATTGGAGGCACAAATAAGGTGGATGCTGTAGTAGCAGTGTAATGATGGGATTTTTCTCCAGCTGATGACATACATCCGAGCATTTCCAATTTTCAAATTTTGACTCTAATGGTTCATTCCTGTTCTTTAGCAGGGGGCATGTGTGAGACAGAGACACAGGGTGCAAGCACTGAGCTGCTTGTTTTGTAAAAGTCAGTAGCTACACAGCAGATGTGAACCCGGATCAGCAGCTCACCCCAGAAGCTGGGTGGGGGGACATTCAGAAAGCAGACTTCAGGTGGTAATTTGCTATTTAGTTTGGTCTGTACGGAGCTTACAGATCTCCCTTGCCAGCACACACGGACGTTATGGGAACTTTGAACTACGTATCTAAACATCTAAAGAGCAGCAGTAGGATGGGGAAATGAGGAGTCCTGTCCCAGACAGCTGCAGGCAGGAGGTTCACCATTCTTCAGCTTCATGTTCGCGTTTTTCTGGAGCTCAGGAAATTTCCAGTCTGGACAGTGAGGTGGGTAGCACTGACTTACTTATTTTGGAGAACCACCTACAAGTCCCAGTAAGTAATGTGCCCGTATTCCAGGAAGTCCTTTGAAGAGTTCAGTCCATAAAATAGGATCTGGATCATATCTTTTTACATTCACTGAAATAGTTCATGCGTTTTGACACAGGAACGTCTGCCCCACATTGTTGGTATTACAATTTGTGGGAGCTCAGTTCTCCATTAACTTCACAGTAGTGGGAACATTAATGAAAAACCAGTGAATTCGCTGTGAGCAGGAAGAAGATCTTGCTCTTACAGAGTCTTCCTTTATTTGTCTTGGACCATGCCGTTTTCTTTGTATCACCAGCACAGGATAAGTCAAGCCGGATGCACCAGTTCAGCAGCCTGATATTTAAGCACATATTTACAGGAAAAAGGTATTCCCTGAGCAGCTCTTGACTAAGGACTCGGACTCTGCCAGGCTGGCAGGGCCTAGGGGTTTCAGCCATTATACAGGGCCACAATACAAGGCTCGTCTCCTGTCAGGCATTTGGGTCAATGCCCGAATTATTTTCAGAGACAAATTTCTGGCTTGAATCTTGCATTTTAATGCCACGCATGAAATTAAACACTACACAGAGAGCATCAAGGAAGCAATTCAGCTCTCTTGTGATGTACTGATTCCACCTACCATGTGCCAGGTATGTCTCACTGCCTTGAAAGTTTCCAACACCACTGAACATTTTGTTTTCTGTTCCCCTCATGGTGGGCTTCTTGGGCACAAGGTATAAAGCACAAATGGCAGAAGTGTCCTCCTTGCAGCAGAAGTGTCTCTTTAAAGTCAACGTGCTTTAGGCACTTCTGTCATTTTCACTCCCAACATGCCCTTCATGCAACTCCTGACTTCAGTAAACAGTATGTTGCTAAGAAGTGAGTTGTGTTTATAATAACTCTATGAGGCAACCAGGAAAGGAGAGGCATTTTTCCCACTGCCGTTTCTCCGTTGGGTTGTGAAATCCCAAAATGCCCTATAAATAAAACCAGGCACATACAAACATGCAGGCTCCAACCTCTGCCAAGCAGTCTGTGATGAGACTTCCAATGGCACCCGGAGCCGGCCTCTGCCACCCCAAGATCACGAATCCGCGTTCTGAATTTTCTCCTCATTATAACCTGTGCAACTAATTACGACTTCTTGCCCACACACAGTTTCTACTGAAAGCACACCTGTCGTTTCCAAGCCTTCCTTTTCAAAGACAAGTTCTTCAGTTTTCTCTCAGACTGTCATGGGATTTCCATTGTTCCAGGTATTAAAAGTCAGTCAGTCTCAGTCAGGAGAGTGTAATGGCACATTGCCTCGGGAAATGGCAGTAAAAAGATCACTAAGGACCAGATTCTGGACCTGGCAAAGATAAGCTGTTTTCCTCCTGGAAACCTGCTGGAGCGAAAACAGGAGATTTTCCATTTGCATTGATTTACCAGTGGTTTCAAGTGACACTATGCTCCCTTGCCAAGCTCTCCTTTTCTTAGCACAAACAGGGACATGGGTCTAAGTTACTTGGAGCAGTTTTTCTTCTACAGCATTCCTGACAAACACATGGAAAGAAAACAGTCTAGAAAATACTGAAGAACAAATGGGCATTAAAATTAGTACTTGATAGTTTATGAAAGCCAAGAACACATTAAAATTTTAAAGAGAGCCCTACAGGACCATAAAGACTCTTGGAGTTTTGTTTTTTGCAAGTTTTTGCGTTTGAAGTAACAAACTTCAGACTGTGACTGTTGCAAAGGGTCATTCCTGATCCTACAAGGGAGTTTTTGTCAAAGACTCATGTGACTCTGCATGCTTGATACCTGACTCATGAATCTGCACATCAGACCATGATCTTCCTTCCCTCCCCTTTCTTTCCTTCATCCATTGAGCACCAAATCCTTCTCTATCTTCCTATACACCCTTCACTTTACGTTCTGCAGGTCCTGCCACTTTGCAGCAGTTCTTGCTCCTGGTATCCCTTCACCTTATCAAACTGAACATCTACTTTCACATCTGCATTTTGAAGTGCCTTCCTTTCTGCCCCTGACTCTCTCACCACGTGAGAGCTGTGGCACAAGTCCCAGTTAGTCACCACCTGCATGTCCCAGGAACTGCTGTCCAGGCTTTCCAGGATGCCTCCCACCCTTCCTGTGGGCAGCCCAAGGGTGCTCATGCATCCTCCCCGCCCTTGCAGCCATAGAACTGGCAATCTTGAAGAAGACTTGCCTGGATGGTATCTCACAAGGACACGTATGGGATAGGCGCCAGGGGTACACAGTGTGCTAGCAGCCATCCTCATGAGGAATATGTTTACTTTGGGAAGCACTCTGATCCACATTAGTCCTAGAGCTGTGCCCAGACACACATATCTTCTTTGCTCTGGGTCATGCCAGCACATCTCTCAGGACTTTCTCACGGATGACCAGGGTAGAGCAGCAGCTAACTGGGATTTATTGGTGTGCGTTAGCTCAGCCACCCTGCATGTACTACACAAGGCTGCAGTGCCCGATAATGTATTAATAGACACTATAAAAACTTGTGGCTGGAAGAAAGAGGATAACTTTCACCATTCAGCACTTTCATACTCCTAATGGTAATGACTGTTCCCTCATTCCTTTCTCTCAGCAGCAGCTCTCAAGGAAGCATCATTAAGACAGCATATTCCAGTACAAGAAAGACATCAGGCTCAGTTAATTTAAAAGACATATTTCAATAAAGCTAATTTAACATTCAGATCAGAGGTGCCCTCAGGGATTCTTGTGCCTGTTCTGCATGGCTGTAAAACTCAGCTGTAGGCCAAGTTTGCACTATATGGGTGTGTAAGATCTGGAGATGCCCAGTGAGTGTGGATTTTCCCAAAGGATTCCTAACATAAGTCAGTCTTTTATTGCACTCCACAATACAGTGGTGTTCTGACATATTTTAGAATGATATAAATTAAATTATATAAAGCAATCAGTTCTTCACTTGCAGACCAATTTACAGTACTTGCTTTCCTGGTGGAAATTGATAGTAAACTTGATATTTGGATCCTCAGTGGACTCAAAAATGAGTTGGAAGAAAATTAAATCCAAAATGTTTACAGGGATATCAAACCTCACTGGAAAAATATTTTATATTTTAGTAGTATTCCACTTGTTTCTCTAAGTGATTCAGTGCTTTAAGTAAATACTTTTGATTGCCTTAATTGTTCTAAAGAAAAACATTTGGATTCCAGTGATATTTAGAAACCACAGTACAGATAAAAAAGCGTCTATTAAACTAGGTAAATAATAACAGCTCCTTTTAAAAGTTGTTGGGTCTTGTGACCTCTCTAGGACCTTCACAGAAGTATTTTGCAGGCTCTGAAGAGAGTACCTGTTCACATGATGTGTCTAAAAAAGAAGGTGGGAATTAGCTCCATCACTAAGCAAAAAGGATACTACATTTCCTCCGGAACACGTTAAATTATAGTAAAATCATTCTGCGAGAAACATGGTATTTAAAATACTGGAAGTTACAGGAAAATATCAGCACATTCTTTTGAGTCAACTAGTTCAGACAGCAAAGTGTCTAGATGTAAAAGACAATTTACATAGCTGGAGGCAACATCATTCTTGTACTGTATTTTGTACATCTGTATTGGCTTCCACTGTTTTAAGAACCAGACACCACTATGAAGATACAATCAAGAGCTGGACATGTGAATCGCCACCTTACATGAAATGAGTAGAGGGTGGGATCCAGCTCAGCAGCCCGCTGAAAGACTGGCCCTAAATTCACTGCCAGAGAATCAGTGGAAGCCATCTCCTTTCCATGGAGGGAACTGTTTCTCTACGCACCTACAGTTTAGGTGCACATCTATCTTACGCAGGCAAACTGGATCCCAGCATGTAATGCCATGTAAAGCCAACCAACACTCCACAGTCACAACATCATGACTGATATTTAAAGTTTCCATCAGCCAGTGTGTCTGTCTTACTTGTTTGCACCTCCTTGCCAGTCCACATTGCCCAAACAACCTTGATTTAATGCTGGACTATTATGCATAAAGGCAACAACTTTGCTTATTTCACACAAAATTAGACCTACTGGGGGCTGTCCTTTACAGAATTCTTGCTCACATCCATTAAAGCTTTTCTAATCAAGTAAATACAGCTAAACAAAACCTGATAGCAAAAATATTAAGTTTGCCAATGAGGAATTATTTCATATTTCTAGAAATATAGCACATATTCAATAACAGACATTCATGCTAATTCTTGCGCTGCATAATATTTTCAACTTTGATGGTTATAAATTACATACTGTTACTTAATAACTTGGAAAAATGTGCTATCCCATGAATAACAGAGGAAAAACATAACAGCAATCACCTGCCAGACGTAATAGACAGCTGTAACAAATAGCAGCTATATTTATTTATATATATATTTTTTTAATGTATGTAGAATTTCAGGGCTGCAGCTGTTTGATTCTGCCAAATGTATAGAAAGTAAAAATTTCTTCATCATCACTTTTGTGGTGCTCGCCTGTTTCACAGCTCTGTGGTACTGTCTGCCATACACCGGTGGACCCATGAGCCTCTGGGAAGTACAAATTGAGTTAATCCCTGCCACCATGAATGCTGCAAATCCAGAAGAGAGGACCCACATCTTTGGATTCAAAATTGATTTCTTTTCTCTTAAATGCTTCTCCATCCATCAATGTCCAAGTGTAAATGTAGGAAGGTCCTTACGGATTCATTTTACTCCTGCGTTTCTGCTTAGATGCTACTGGAGAAATAAGAGTAAAAAAGTAGCCTGGAGAAATATGGTCAAATCATTGTCTGGAACACAAAAAAAATTGAAATTGCTTTTGTCTTCCTTTTGTTTTCCCTTTTCTTTGTACAAATCATCAACGTGATGGAAATTTTTTGAATAGGGGAAAGGAAGAAAGGATGAAGTGCCCCCACCATCTTCTGCAGTGTCTATCACCTGATAAAAGGCTTTTAAGCTGTAAGATTCCCCAAAGATGATGCTGTCTTGGCAGAAAGTTCCCACAAAGCCACCTATGCAAAATGGTGTATGGTTTTGGTCACCCCATTAAAAAGATGCTATTTCACTGGGTAGCAGCCAAGGTGAGACAGACTTTGGATGGTGATCAGTGTTAATTGTGGGCAGCAAGTGCATCTTTAAGTAGTAGCTGAAGCAAATCAAGTGGAAAATGCTCACTACTGCTTGGAAGTTTAAACTGAGGGGAAAAAAGTAGTGGAAGAGATTCAGGTATTAATGCATAGCATACAGAGCTTTATATCGTGGGATTTGCAGTGATGTGTGCAATAAATTTTTACCTACAGAAAAAACTGGCCAAATTGTAACTCAGGTGACCAGAACACAACATAATATTGTCTCAGAGCAAGCCAACCTATCAGCTTATTCCCAGCAGAGCTGAAATGAAAATATTCAAAGCCAAAGAAGTTTTAGTAAATCAAATGTCTGCAGATGCCTCTGGTGGTATAAAAGGTCACTGTTAGGTACATAAATAGTTAATATTTACAGCTGAGAGCAAGACACGGAGCCTTTCCCTTCAGGTTTCACTAAAATAAAGCATAGATTTTTAGAGAGGTTTCTTTAAATAAGGCTGCAGCGTTCCTCCTTAAAGCATCAGAGGCCATTCATTGTTCCAGCACAAAAGCTTGGGGACACTCCCCAACAGTTCAGCCTCTGGTGGGAAATTAAGTTTCCACAAAATCAACTTTCTATTCCAGGAAAAAATCAATTTTGCCCAAAGCATTCAGGTTTCCTTTGGGAAAATCAAAACAAAATATTTTCTTCACTACATGGGCTTGACCCAAACCAAATATTTCAGTTTATTTTTCAGCTGAACAAGAATGTTTTATTTCAACTCAGTTCAACTTCATACAGCCTCTGGGTGTGCTGTCATGGTGGATGTAAATTGCCCAGGAGAATCTGGGAATAAGGCAATTTGCATCCCAGCCGGTTAGCTGGGATGCAATGAAGAAAATATTATTAATTCAACAATATTAAAATATCATATTTAGAACAACAAGACTGAAGCAAAATATTTGGATACTTCCAAACTGAAGTCCTTCATAACTTTTCCTCCCATTAAAAAAAATTGATATGGGGAAAGAAATGTTTAAACAGTTAAAATTGCACAAGAGAAAAATAAATAATTCTGACTCTAATTTCCAGTCAGCTAATCAGTCCATCAGTTTTATGCCACAGTAATTCCATTGAGCTCTGCTGAAATGACACAACCTAAAGGGGTTGAAGGAAAAGTGTCACCAATCTGACCTCAGTGCATGTGTTTAGGCAGACAGACAAATGATGTGTCTTAAGGTGCTCTGGGTCCTTTCTCACATTTAACTTCCCCTTGGCACTGTAAGAATGCAGAGGAACTTGCAGATCCTGAAATAATAACACGGTTAGAAAGGATGACACCCTACAAATCCTCAGGAGTATGGCACATCTTTCCAAAACTCATGGATGAAAGAGACAAACAGGCTTTTAAAAGCAAGGTATTAATTCAGCTTCACCTGGGATTGAACAGAGATTGAAACTAGCATTAGTGTGTGGGACAGACATGAAAATTTAGAGAGCTTCAGTTATATATATACGTATATTTTCTTACAACTTAGAAATTATAGTTAAACTGAGTTATTCCAGCTTTCCCTTCAGCCTCAACATTTAGTATGCAGCTGTCGTTCGAAAGCAATCCCTAGCAAATCAATACAGACAACCAGTTTCACAGCGAAGACCCCTGCAGCACCACACCAGTTACTCACCTCAGGTTTACAGTCATGAGGACACACGGCTCTGGTGCTGCAACACCCAGCTTGCTCAGGATCATCACCTGTGAACAGCAAGGTTGAGGGATGCTGCTCCAGCGTGGTTTTCAGAAGGCTCATGTCAAGCTGTTCTCACCTCACTGCAATGGCATGGGCCTAGAAGACCAAGAGATCTGGAATGAGCTCAACTGCATCAAAAAAAAGAGCAGGGGTTTTTAGTTATTAATGCTGGTTCGTAATAGCTAGCCTCTGATTCACATCCAACAGCCCTGATGAATGCAAACAGAGACAGCAAACTGTAGTCTCTGTAGTAGTCTCGACCACAACACAAATTATTCCCATTCCACTTGTCTTACCTTTAGATATCAGAGTGATTGATTAACATCTGCAGTTACTACTACATTTAATGATTACAAAATCTATTCAGAGCACCAGAGAGAAATGGCACACTCAGAAACCAGGGTTTTTACACCTGAAACAATCCTGAGAGCACCAAATCTGAATTACATAAACTAGGTTTTTAACTTCTCCTCTTTCAGATGAAAATTGTTGAAAAGCAGCATTTCTAGGAAGTGTTTATAAGCACCATGCCAAGCATGAAAAACCTTCCCAAGAGAACAGAATAACGTCCTACAAAAGATTTCCAAGCAGAGCTAGGGAACAGGGGAGGGGCTGTCATGAGCTTGAGACATTGGTGCCTTCCAGAAATTAAAAACTGATATACAGTCTGTTCCCATGCCAGCTGTGTTTCTAGAGACTGCTTTCTGTCTACCACAGACCACATTATTGCCATTTTAAGCTAAGATTTCACTTAATTTACATAGGCTGGGACAGACCACAGCTGTCTGCTTTTATCTCAGATGCGCTGCCTGGGATTGCAGCTCTGCTGCTATCAACTTGCAAGCTCGTTTGTTTAAAAAGGAAGATCATGGGACCTGCAGCTTTCCAGAGCTTCCCACCTTTAGAAAAAGCAATGATCAAGGCTGGTTTAGACATGACTGATCACCTAGGAGTTGTTCCACACTGAAGTCTCAAGATAGAGCACGTGCTTGGTTTTGCAAAGGGATAAGAGCCCTGCTACCCTCCTTTCGTTGGGCTCTGCAAACGAAGATTGGACACTTTTTTTGCTTGATACCTGCAATGATACTATGTGGAAGGAAAACAGTTTTCAGGTTTTTGGGAGGAGGTGAGACAAGTGACTTTTGCAGTCAAAATAAAATAAAAATCCTGAGATAAATAATACAATAAACTCGTGATGAGTTGCACATCCAACACACTTTGCTAGAAGACATAAGATCACAGATTTGCTTCTGATTTATCAACCTACACAAAACTGGTTTCTGATTTATCCATGCTTCATGTGCAAACCTTAAAAAACTTTTCGTACACCTGTGCCTCAAGTTTACATATGCCAAATTGCTTTCTGGGAGGACAGCTTAGTTTTCAGAAGGCACTCAGACCTTGTGGTAGACACTCATGTGTCTACAGCTCCATCAAAGTAAACAGTGCAGTCCTTACATGAAGAGCTTATGACTGTAGCTGCAAAGGCAGCTTAGGCAAGGCAACATTCAGCTGGCTTGCAATTCACTTTTATGTTCCTGATGTCCAGAGTAGAGCTGCACTTTTAAATGAGTCATTGTACACCCCCAACCATAGTGTTTGTCAAGGTCTAACTCAGCTAAGTTTGAAAGAAACTAACTTCTGTAGCTGGTATGCAAATTTGACTGTAAGTCAATTATCTTCCTTCATAAAGAGTGAACAGCCAGCATTCATTGATCTCTCCTGCAGGGCAGTGGACTCTTTGCCAGGGTCTTCGCTTTGGGTAGTAGTTCTCAAGGTTATTCCTCAAAGTTGAGAAATTCCTTGACTCAAGAGATTCTCAGTAAGTGATTATTATCATGCCAAACTCTGAAATCTTAGCTAAGTGATGTAAAGGATTGATTGTGCAGATATAATCTTTGAGACATAAACCGTTGACTAAGTCTGGGACTAAGTCTGGAATTAGGCACACATACACTCCCTTCTGAGAAGGAGCTTAGAACACAAGGACTTTCTGAACCTCATGACTCAACAGGAGAGTGTCTCTTCCTGCCTGTTTTGTCTGACCCTGTCGTCTATGCCATAAATAATCAAGTGGACCTTGTCATGGGATATTATTAAACCCCTGTCACATGTACAATCGAACTTTGCAAAACCGCTGGGTCATATCAATAAACATATTGCTACTTCTTTCTTATGAGTGATATCAGTGACACACCCTTGACTGCTACACCATAGCTGTCAGAGCCCAGAGCCAGCCTTCTAAGAGAACAACAGGACACCTGGGTTGAACAACAGGACACCTGGGTTCCTCTCAAAGGTTGTATGTAGCCCTAGCCAAGGGGTCTTTTGCCCTGTTTTGCACAGTAGCTGCATTCAGCAGCAATGGCGCCCACGCTCTGCGTCAGATATGCACTCTTGTGTTCATGGGGATGGCTGCCAAACCCTCTGGAGCATGAATGCCAAATCCACTTAGTGAACACAGTAACCCATTTGGATACTGTATGAAAGGAGAGAGGAAAGGGCCTCTTCTGGCTCCTCGATGAGACTCCAGGGCTGAAACATTTATTTCTAAACTCAGCATTATCACCATTTTTTACCAGTTTGTGTTGTCTGATGGTCTTCTGGCCTCACCTATGGGATTGGTAAAACTTGGTAAAAGTTCTAGGATTGGTAAAAGTTCTAGGATGACGTACTTCCAAGTCCCACATGGGCACGAGTGGGAGCTACTGCCTCGTGTGCCTCATCTTGCTGGGTTCATCTGGGAGTAAAACTGGCTCCAAACAACTTCAGTGTGAAAGACTTCCTGTAACTGTGCTCCACTGATCTGAATGGGCTTCAGTGCGTGCTCTGAGACTCACTTTGGTAAGGGTTGGTCCGTGGTTAGCACATGTCAGCTGAGCTGTAGTAATGCTCCATGTGTTTGAAGCTCCCTGGGATCTGCAGCAGGGTTAACAGTGCTGCACATGGAGCAGAGCTATGGGAGCAGCCTGCAGCTCCCAAGGGCCTGCCAGGACCCACGGGTGCCCGGTGACACTGAGCTCTTGCAGTAAACTGCCTGAGCCTGCCTGTAGAAAGCCATTGCCCTCGGCATGGGGAAATCTGCAATATATTTCAGGATGCACAGGGGAGCAGCAGACCCACTCAGCTGAAATACTGATAGCTGCAAGTCTCAGAAAATCTGGGAGCAGGTTTTGTACTAGGTGGCAAATTGAAGAGTTGGCTATTTCTTCACGCGTGTCCTGGCAGTAGAGGTACAAGGCAGAAGTGGCGTCAGGCTGTTTTGTTTTCCCTTTGCTGTGTACACGCTTTGCTTTACTGAACTGCTTCATGTGGGACACCTGCTTGGGACAGGCTGCTGGAGCTAGCTGTTACATTCACCTCCTGACAAATGAGAATGACACTGGAGTGATTTCAATTTTTTATAAATATTTATTGCCAATTTGATTCACACGTCAGCACAGACCTGGAGTTAAAACTGAAGGGGACTGAATATTATGCCTGCCTTTTAAGGCTGGTGGAATTTCCCCTCTATACGGAAAAACTTCTCGCTTACATATTTCACTAGTATCTACCATTGCAAGCCTTAGATTTTGTCTCTCTCTAGCCTGCATCCTGTAAATCCCTGTAATTGCATGCAGCTGTTTGTGAGCTGGCCGCTGCAAATTGAAAGCATGCATTGAAAAAGCCCCCAAGCAGAGAACCTTTGAAATACCCACTGAAAAAGCTGCTGGTTTACCAAAAAGACCCCCTCTGCTCTGCCCTCCCCTGCCCTCCTCTGCTGTCGCTACCTTGCAGTTTATGACATCCAGATAGTGGGAGGTCTGACAATCCGAACAAGGCAGCAAGCAAGAAATTCCATTCCTGTTGCAATCAGTAATTCCTCCTTGGAGCCTGCTTTTTCGTGAGTGTGTGCGTGCGCTTTCCTTTGTGTCACTTCAAGAAGGGCTCTGATATTATTATTACTTTAAATATAGCTTGCCCTGGGGCGGGGAAATGCACAAGGAAAGAGCCGGCAAGCAGCCTATCTCTCAGCAGAAAAGAGCAAGCCTCGCAGCACAGGAACTGGCTTCACTGAAGTGTGCAGTTTAGAAGTCAAGAAACTATTTCAAATACCACCATTGTGGAGGAGACTGAAGAAAAAGGATACAAAACTGGCTAAACACAGTGAAGGAAATGGTAAACCGGGGTGCAAAGTGCATCTAACTGAAGTTTGAAAGTGGGCTCTGAAGTGCAATGTAAGTCTTCCTTAAATTGTATTATTTTATAATAGTATCTAGTTGTTTAATTTCCGTTCCAAAGCCATGCTGGGCCAAAAGGTACAATTAGCTACAAAAATCAGCATGGAGCAGAATGTGTAAGCTCTGATACCAGGCTGAAAATGATACTGAAATACAACAGAAGACAGAGACTATCAGCCATATTATGGAAGATGCACTATAAATAAGAGCATATCTAATTATTTCAGGAGAAAGATACTGGATGGAATCATTAATCAACTTTCTTAATAGACAAGCGAGAGCTCTGCTGTTTAATACGGCAAGCTATTTTAATACTGCTGTGTTTAAAATTGTGTGATTACAGTTACCAATAGCAATAAGATGTAGCTCCAGAGGGGAGTCCTAGTGGTTGCAAAAGTTTTATCTCTTTTATTTCTCCAACGTTTTTGCTCTCTGAAGCCTCAAGTCCACATTCTGTATCCTACAGCCTGGTTTTACTTTTCAGCTGGATTTTCAATATATGCCAACAATGGACTTCCTATGGAACTGAAAACAAAACATTTCAGCTTTCGGAGTAATTCTGGTATGTTTTTCTACATCACACTAATAGCAAAAATACAGCCGACAAAAGATTGTGCTTCCTCAACTTCTGGCATGGAGAGCTGAGGAATATAATGCCCAATGGTGACAAAGGGTAATAATCTCCTGCTTTTCACAATTTATCTCTGTGGTTTTGGACTTAGCAATGGATATTCTTTGTGATGGAGAGAGCTCTGTAAACCCAACTGCTAACTCTTTCATACAAATAAATCATGAGAGAAGACTCTACAGAAATGCCTATGGAACTGGAGAAATTAATATATCACATCTCTGCAACTTGACTGTGAACTCTGACAGCCTAACCAATCTTTCAGGTGAAAGTAACATGAGCCCATCGTGCTGCCCTTCACAGAAAAACTGGCCGGCTTTGCTGACAGTGATAGTGATTGTTTTAACCATTGCTGGAAACATTCTTGTCATCATGGCTGTTTCACTGGAGAAAAAACTACAGAATGCCACTAACTATTTTCTAATGTCACTTGCAATAGCTGATATGCTGCTGGGTTTCCTTGTCATGCCTGTGTCGATGTTAACCATACTGTACGGTGAGTATCAGCTGTGTAACCTACTGCATGTATTGACAAGCCTTAGACATTGCATTGCAATAACATCCTGTTGTTATAATGATTTCATTCTCTTACCACAGAAAATTGTTATCACTCCATGTAAGTTGAAATAGATGTTACTGGTTAATGGATGGAACAGGTGAAGTACTTGAATCTTTTCCTACTTTATATTTCCAGCTACAGGCATTTTAAACGCAGTCCAAAACATCAGTTTATTACTCAGTTGTCAGATGAATTGTCTCAAAGTGTATATGAAGATGCTTTGTTCTTTCCATTGCTTTCAGTTTTTTTCCCTGGCTCATAATTTTCATATTCCTAATGAGAATATAGGGTCCTGCCAGTTACTTTGCTCTGCAAATATGCACTGAAGCACTAATGACTACTTTTAGATTCAAAGTAGGCAGCTCCCTCAATTATTTTTAATGAAGTAATACAAATGTAAATAATTTTCTTATCACCAATACCCTGCTTAGACATCTGCTTACTAGCAAATGCTGGAATAAATATTGCAGGAGTTAAGAAATGGATGGGCATTAATTCTGCCTGTTTAGTAACATTTAAAAATGCAAAGCTATCATTTCTTAAGAGAAGTTACTTGAGTTAATAATGACTCACAGTTCATGCCCTTGCAGGTGATTAATGGCAGATCTTTCTTCTCATTTTCACCAAAATCATTGGCAGCACAGCTCACGTAGGAAAAAGCAGCACCCTATGTGTTCAGCACCAATTTTGTCAGGCTGTCAGTATCCCTAAACTTCAGAAATGAGTCTTCCAGTGCCACAACTAAATAGCTATAGTTCAAAAAGAAGCTAGAAACTGTCAGGAGGAAAGTGAGATTGTTTGGAGAGATTTCTATTGCTTCACTATTTTGGGACTTAAGGTCCAAACATGAGCCTGTGACTTAAGGGAGATTTAATCCAGAAAGCTGGAAGTTTATTTTCCATTTTCAGTATCTCTACACAGATCGCCCTCAGTAGCATTTGCAAACTGCATTTGGCATCAGTGATGGTGCAACACTGTGATTTACCGTATTAGTGGGCGATTACCTTTGGCGGGAGAAACAGCGTGAAACAGAAATTGTCCGATGGGTGAGATTTAAGTCGTGCGTGATTCCCTGAGACAAGCAACAGGGACTCCTGCTGGCCAGGCTCTGCTGCCGAGGGAAGAGACGCCCGAAATAGGTGTCTCGGGAGGGATTCGGGGGCTGGGGCGCTGGATGCCCTTCCCGCACGGCGGGAAGCCGGAGCCTTCGTCCCGGGAAAAAGCTGCGCCGCCCGCCTTGGCGACGGCAGGAGCACAGGAGCCGCAGGGCATCTGACGGCACAGGGGAGCGGCTGTGTCGACTGTGCCTCCTCTCTGCCTGCAAGACCAGGAATGGAAGCAGCATAACTTGTGGTGAAAAATCCTCTGGTGGCACACACAGGTACCAGGAGAACCATCTTGGTGTGGTGCTTCATCAGTCTCCAGGATGATCAGTGATGGCATGGAGGGAAACCTCCCCTTCCACAGGGGCATTTTCTTGGCCTCAGCTGCTCAACTTCAGCCATATCACCTATGTTAACAGTCTTGAGCCCAAACTGGAGGCTATGCACACACCCGCTCTGCCGGCACACCTCCGAGGCTGTGGAACAAGTGTGCTCCACCACCCCTTTTGCAGCCCCTTGAAGGGGTATGGTGATTGCTTTGCTCAAAGGAGAGATGATTTTCTTGAGAGCTTTACAGCTACTGTGGGCAATTCTGGTCAGGGTGCCCAGCCATGCCAGCCATGTGCCTGTCCCAGTCTGCACCCTTTGGGCTGGGCAGGGTTCTCCAGCCAGCCAGCAGCCCCAGACCCTGCTGGAAAAGGCAGCACCCAGTAAGTCCTGCAAAGGTAGATGTGTCTACAGAGCAGAAAACTTCCTGGAGGATGTTACCTACACCCTACCTAAGGGTGCACCTTATTGCATCCAGAGTTTTCTCCTCTCAGGTACTTTCCCCTTTCTTGAATCTGTGGTCTGTAAGGAAGTTTATCTGGCAGATGCTGTTTTATCCCTGCCCCATCCTGGTTTATAGCAAAGACAAGAAGTCGAGAGGGATATGACAGATGTGTTCCCAAAGATCACTGAAGCAGGAGAACAGATGTATGTTGTCAGGTGTAAAATTACTTTAACGGATTTTCCTGTGTAAACTGGCCTGGCCTGACAGAGAGATGCTACTGGGAAGTCATGCCCCTGAAAGCCAGCCATCACATAACACACTCCAGGGACCAGATTTCCCAACAGAAGACCAGAAAACGTGATAAAACACATTCATAAATGCTGTATGTCTTGTCAGAGTCAGCTTGTGTTATAGTAACCCAAGAACACCAAGAAATAGGTCTCCTCAGGGCTCACTGAGACTAAATTTAATTAGCCACAGACCTACATCTTCGGCCTCTCCCTCCATTCCTGCCATTGCAAATCTTGTACTGTATCTCCAAAGGAGACAGGCACTCCCCAAAATACTAGCATGTTCTCACAATACCAGCTTTGGCACTGCCCCATGCCACACCATCACAGGCAACTTGGGTAATATGCTCTAAATTAAATCACTACAAGGTAAGGACCCTGATAACTGCAAAACTTGCTCCAAGGAGAGCTATTAGTGGTTCCCTGCAGGAATAGAGGGGCTTTGAATGGGGGTCCTGCAGGGCTCCTCTTAGCCTGGGTCTGCTCAGTACTGCTCCTAACAACTTGTATAGTGTGTAGTGCAAGTTTACACAGCTTTCCAAAAGTGCCAAGCTGGGAGAGGTTACAAGTACTCAGAGGGACAGGATGAGAATCATCAGCGAGAATCTGGACCCCTGAAGAGAAAGTCTGAAACCAACAAATAACATTCAGTGAGGATAAGTGCAAAGGTAAAGAAGCAAGCCAACTTCTGCTGGGGAAATTTGTCCAGGCTTCAAGGATGCTGAACAAGATGTGGCTGTCAAAATGTATCGTTAGCTAAATGTTCTTCACTACCATGATACTTTCATACAAAAGGCACTTACCATTCCAGGTTGTATAAGTAAAGACATTCCCTTCAAGACCCATGGAGAAATGTTGTATTTCCCTTAGCAGTCCAGGAGGCCTTTGCAAGAGTACCAAGTCCTGTTTTAGTCACTGAATGGTATACAAGATGCAAACAAATTAAACAGATTCCAGGGCAGAGAAAGAAGTACAAAAGTTTTTAAATCATGATCTGTAAGAAAGAGATAAAATACTCGGCTTTTCTGAGACTGGAAGACAAAAAAATAAACACAAAACTAGTCAAGACATGATAGCCATCTCCCAACAGCTTTGAGAGAGGAAAGTAATAAATTAATCTTCGTAGGTAGAAGAAAGGACAAGGAAAAAGTAAGGGCTTAATTTGCAGCAAAGGTGCTGTAGGTTGGATATTGGTAAACACTAATGCATCTGCTTTGGATTGCATTCCCTGGAGGACCCTATCAATATTCATTGACAGAGAGAATATCCTTATTTAGGCATGTGGTGGAGGCCTAAAGACAGGTGAGATAAATATCACTGGTATGCAACAAAATAATTTTTTTTCTTTAGCTGACATTAAATCTAGAGTTTTACTTTCAGAATTAAGGCAGCTTTACATATCAGCAGGTGTTGATAATGCAGTAATTACATGGATAAAAAGTCCTAAAGCAAAATTGAGAACTTGCAGGTTTACAATGACAAAATTGCTTCTCTTTCCATAGTTTTGCTGCCAAAAATGTTTAATTATAGCACCAAGCACCAGCATTATGCAAATAGAATTAAAAAAGAAAAAAACATATGCTACCTGTAGCCTGGGAAAGAAGCAGAGTTAACCCCAAAAGCTACAGTTAGAAGGCTGCAAGCAAATAAAAACATTTTCTTAAAACAGTGTCAGGCAGCTTCTAAATGTATCATTTACTACACTTAGTACTTACTACTATCCTCCTAGAAAGATATATGCACTAAGGTGTGTGTCACAGCAAAAGATATATGCCACATCTTTAGCTGATGCCAACTTTCTCTTGTGCAGGATACGAGTGGCCTCTACCTAGAAAGCTCTGTGCCATTTGGATCTACTTGGACGTGCTCTTCTCCACCGCGTCCATCATGCACCTCTGTGCCATCTCCCTGGATCGCTACATTGCCATCCGAAACCCCATCCACCACAGCCGCTTTAACTCGAGAACTAAGGCTTTTGCCAAAATAATTGCTGTTTGGACCATATCAGTTGGTAAGTGAGGCAATATTTCAGCATGTAATTGCAGATTTCCAGCTTTTGAGAGGATTTGAAATACATACTGCAGTCTAAATCTTTATTCTCTGCCTGCAGTATTTTGCTTTCCACACTCTAAGAAGTGCTGTAATGTAGTAATTATGCAATGGAAATCAACAACGGCAATGGGAAATGGAGGAGAACCGAGCAGCACTGAAAGAATATACATCAGTGATAGCATGACTGCATTCAAGCTTATTTCAAAGATGTGTTGATTTCCCATACTGATTATCCATCTTTACTTAAACATCTGAAAAGAAAAAAATATATCAACTGAAAAAAGTATTTCCCTGTTATATGTAAGTCAGTTGTTCCCAATTTTTTATTAGGCTAATTTGTTTAGAGATTTTTCTCATGGGCGGATCTTCTCTGCCTTTCTCGGTGTGTATGGTATGGAATTTGTGCATCCTATTTAGGGGACAGCAGATAACTGTGTACAGTGTGAATGAGAGGAATCTCTCCAGAGGACAGTTCAGAGTTACAGTCTAAAACAGGTGTTCTGAATGACCCAGTACATGGATCTCTTTTCTCATTGGCAAAACCCAGAGCCTCGAAACTAGGCATGAGAACACTGATCTTTCATTCCCATGGTGGCAGCATGTCCAGAGCAGTCTTATGGCACGGGAGTTGGAAGAGTTTGGTGTCTGATGCCATCAGGGATTTCCTCACACACCTGGGGCGGAGGTTCTCAAATGCTTTGAAAACACAGATCCCTTTCAGTGCATGTGGTTTTGTTGACCCTTGAGCATTGGCAGCTCTCTTACTCAGAGGCAGGAAAAATTCACTCTTTTGCCCTGGAAGAGATGTGAGCTGTCAGCAATCAAAGGTAATTACCTCCTTCCCTGGCTAATACAAATTATTGCAAGTGGTAACTGTGATCCCTTACCACTCTTCCCAGAGGAAGCCTAACATCCTGCCTGGCACTCTAAATCATCTCCTGACCTCCCCCTTGATCCTGGCCCACAGTCTGAGAAAAAGCAGTCTAGGATTGTTAGGATTTAAAATAGCTGTATCTTCTGCCGCACAGCAAGAAATAGTGGGAGTCCTGACTCAACAGGAGGACATTCTGCATCCTCCATAACCTCTTGAGGTTCAACAGCGTGTAGCTCTGGGGTGCATTCAGCTGATCAGACATAGATGTCTAGCACAGGCCAGGTGAACCCCACCCTAAAAATACCTAGCTCTCAACTATAAAGGAAGCCTGTAGCAACTCAGATGTAGTTGTCTTCATTTAGATTAGATGAATCCTATCTTGTCTCTTCTACAGTCGCATTTTTTTAATCCAGTAGAAAACATATGACCTACTCTGTCCAGTTTTTCCAATTTTTGACACTGCTAAGTGCAAGTATTTCCATTGCATTTCTCTATATAACATAAATAAGTCAAACATTGCTTAAGATTGTGCATACTGTGTTTGTCTGCACTTGTGTGTGGTGCCTTGTGCTTAGTGTGTGTGAAATTACTGTCCTTTTTAAACACAAATTCACAGAATGATCAGAATGATCATTCCAGGGGCAAAGCAGTGGTCCACCCTGCTCAGCATCTTTTCTCAGACAGGGGCTTACTGACACAGTATCTGAATTAGCTCACTATTAAAAGGAATCCAGAAAAAAAGTGTTATTTTAGACCTATAAGTTAGAACATGGTTTATGTCCTATAGCAGGGGGGTTTATTTCTTCAATAGCTTGATATTTTGTTTCAAAAGTTATGGCTTTTCTTTGCAGTAATAACTAATAACTAATAACATATCCATTGTAAAAACACCTTTTCTGCTCTCTGAAGAAACTTTCTTCTAACAGTGATGAGATGAGTCACAGATGTTACTTGTTATTATTACGGCAAGTGATAGCAATGTGGTCCCTATTTATATAACTCTGAAAAATACAACTCCTTATTTTACTGGAAACCAGTCAAGTGTGGCATGAGTGAAGAGGACAGAGTCCTGCTTTACTGCAGCTGGATAAGGACATGTGTAAGGGAAGAGTGGATGTCAGGAAAACAGGAAGGGTTATAGGGTAAACTCCATCTCATTCACATATTACGTGTCAGCAAAACAGTGAGAAGGTTAAATAGGTATAAATGAATGTAGGCAAGCACACTTCGGGCAGGAACCAAGTGGTGCTCATCTGGTTTCTAGTCTCATGGAAGCAAGGGGCATGGAGAGACCAGCTGAAGGAAGACTGGTTGGTTTCCAGCCTGGCAACAAGCTATGGCAAATAGGATGTGCTCCAGAGGACAGATAAGAAAGCAATCACATAGCAAACAGATGAGCCAGTCACTGCCAGGCTGGACTAAGTTTGCACTGTGCCATATCGCTGTATTAATAAAGAAAAATGCCACTATTATAAGAAATCTTGACAGGTCCCACATCACCCATGCAACCTGCTGTCAGTCAGTCATCAACCCTTATCCTCCTGATCTGCCACCATCCAGCTAAGAATATGTAGGAAATGGGTTTCTGAAGGTGCTTTCTATATCACTTACTAATAGGAAATGTTTTCTGAACAAAGAGGTGCTCCATGTATCATTTAGAAGTCTCCAGGCTCTCAGTGCTACTTAGAGTGAGTGACAGGGCTATAAATTATTTAACTCTTTGCATTTTCACTTAACTATGGCTGAGAACTCTCACTGGGATGAGGGAGGTGAGGATGGTGAGATGCTGGCATAGTTTGCCCAGAAAAGCTGTGGATGCTCCATCCCTGGAAGTGCTCAAGGCCAGGCTAGATAGGGGTCTGAGCAACTTGGTCTACTGAAAGGTGTCCCTACCTGTGGCAGGGGAGTTGGAATGAGACTTTCTTGCAGGTCCTTTCCAATCCAAGCAATTCCGTGATATCTGGCACGGGCAGGGCTGGTGCTGGGCACAACACACCCTCCACAGCAGAGGATGTGGCTACCATCTCACAGATTCAGATCCAAGGCTTTGCTCTCTAGCCTCAGACAGATATCCTTTGACTTCCCCATGTTCCTACAGTTTGCAGTTGAGCTGGTGACCTGTGAACTCTCCTGATGTATGAGATGGAGGGTAAAAAGCAAGAGAAAGTAATGAAAGATGTTATGTTCCCCTGTGCAGAGGTTCATTTTAGCAGAGAAAGAGAAGGGAAACAGCCAACAGTTGTGTGTTGGCAGCACATTTAATCAGTTCCACTGACCGTGCAAAGAGCTCAGGCTGAGCTGAACAGCACTGGTGAACACACAGGCCTGTCGGATGCTGCCTTCTACCACCCTCAATATGGAAACAAACTGTTTAATCCTACCACTTGCCTTTCAACATTCTGTCTTTCAACCCATTCTTTTTCTACAAGAGGATCTTTCTTCTATTGCCATTAGAATTTAATTTCACTAACAGCCTTTCGAAAAAAAAGTATTTTCAGAGATTTCTGGGAATCCGGGAACATTATATCAGCTGCATTACCCTTATCCACCTGCTCACTGACTCCTGCAAATACTTCTAGCTTATTTGTAGGGCATGGGTTCTACCTGATTTGTGGGGCCTGAAGAAGCTCTTCTAGTGCTTCCCAACCCACCTAGATTATAACTTCTAGTGTACCTAATTAATTACACTTTTGTTCACTGTATTTGTAATTTTCCTTTTATTCACTAAACACCAAATACATTCAGTGGATTTTAACCAAAGGCAGTCAGTGATCTTCCTTCCATTAGCTTCAGTGACATATGAAGCATTTAAAAAACAGCAGAAAAAAAGCACAGATAGTTTAATTTACTTGACTTCTGAAATCTTGATTTTGTCAGTTGAAAAAAATAAATTGTGCTAATATTTGTTTTTGCATTTAGTGGAAGAAGAGCATTTAGCCAGCAGCCTTTGTTTCACTAGACCATGTAATGCCACAGGCAATTGGTTTAAAATAGATTCTAATTACTGTAACAGATTCTAATCGTGTCTTTAATTCTTAAATCATCCAGTACACACAGTGGCTAGATAATTAGATTATTTGTAGCTGTTGAAGGCAAAAGCTCATTAAACCCTGAAAATTATTCCGTTTGTTTTAAAGCACAGAGGTCATTATTGAGAACAGGTGTAAAAAGCAAAGCATTTCCTGCTGCTAGAAAAAAGTAGAGTTTTGAATAGAACTGGAATCTTTAGAATTATAAATAGAGCCTATACTGAAAAATACATGTAAAATACCTTTGAGTCCTAAGTGGGCCTAACAAATGCATTGCTCTGCAAGAGGCCAACAGTGCATCATTCCCTCCTTGAAAGGGTAACATAAAAGAATTACAGGCATGAATGCTAAGTCCATACATGTAACATCCCTCAGTTCTTATTTCTCTCTATTCCTCTGTTAATGGTCTAAGTAATGTGAAGTCTGATGAAGCCCAAGCACTCCAAGCTGAGTTTTCTCTTATCATTTCTCACTCAGCCTACACATCTGTTCACTGCCTTCAGGCAGTCTCTGCACTCTCCAGTCACTAACAACTTAGATTTATTCAGTACTTCTCATGCAGAAAAAAACCCCCAACATGGATCTGGATGAAGCTGGCAAAATACCTCCCACCACATAACTCTAAAATTTTGCCATTGCTTTTGAGGCTTCAAAAATGAGAAATACTGTAACATAGGAAGCAACATTCTCCAAAGCGCAGGGTGAAGTTAGCTCCAGGTGTACTAATCAAACCCAGTGCAACTGAGCCCCCAGATAACGTGGCACTGTGACATTTTATGCTGACACAGAGGCTTACACCTCCTTCACAGGCAGCCTGCAATTTCTCTGCACGACTTCTTGCTGCCTTACAGCATATGAAGGGCCAGGGAGGCAGCAGGGACTGGGAGAGTTCAACCACCAACGCCTCTGGATTGTGTTTTGCTGACAGCTGTGGCCTCCTTAGGCTCAGCCTTCTTTCTGTCGAGGACAGCTTTCATTTGAAAATCCCTTTACAGTTTTCAAAAGGCACAAACAGCTAATCAGCTGCAGGCTGGGAGTCCCTGTCCTGAATCTACTACATATCCATTTCTTCCAGATGACATAATTTGCCATTTCAGTCAAGTCTAACTTAGAGATGCCTTGGCATAGGAAAAGATCATTTGTTATAACATGGAATATACTGCCAAAATATATCAAATTGCAGATAATTACACACTGAACTGTACTCTGACAATATAGATTTAAAGCTTAGCACCTAAATTTGGAAGTGCTGGAGCTAAACTTGAAATATCTACTACACTACCCTCTTTCCCATCTAGTCATTCACTCTGCTTCCATTTCTTCTTTTGAAGACTTGACTTTTCATTCTTAACAGTTTTTCTAATCATTTTCCTAGGGAACATTTATTTTATTTTCATCATACTCATGAAACCATCTCTCGGAGAGTGAACATATTGTTTGCTCACTCTAGCTGCAGGAACTCGTGGACAAACATTGTAGGATTTGTGTTTGGGTAGCCCTGGGACCTTAACCATTTGTGGATGTAGATGCCATCATAAAAATAAAATGAAGTTGTAAAAAATTGTTGCACAACATAGAGAAATTTGCATCAATTATAATGAAGGGTGTTCACATGAAATTTCATTAATAAAACTGAACCAACTGAGCTTCTGAACCATCTCAGAAATAGAATCTTCATTGTATTTCTTCACAGAGACACAATGTATGAGGCTCAGTAGTTAGCAACAATTATGTCAGTAAAAAGTTCATGACTCCTACAGTAGTGACAATTAATGAGAAAACAAGCTCTTCATGTATAGGTTGTGTGGGGGAAGACAATGTTCAGTTTCATGGGAAAGGAACATTCAGTGCTGTGATGCACATTTCTGAGTTGACTAGCACATGTATTCTGGTTATGAGGCATTACGTAAGATGGTTCTGAGAAAGACACATAAATTTCCTATTTACTTTGATGTAAATTATCCCCATATTTCCCATGTAACAGAACCCTTTGCTTGATTTGTTCTTCCCAGAAGAGTGAACACATCCACCAGACCATTAGCTGACCACACATATCTCCCTCCCATAAATGCGAAGATTAAAAACCTTGCATTTTGAACTTGTATATGTTTTTTCATCTGACAACGAGGTATTACTAACATATTTTTCTTTATGGAAGTAAGTTCTTAAAGGAACGTTAATGATTGAACTGCTTTCTAAATCCCCCAAATTTGGAAATACAGAGATAAAGAAATGAGACACAGACGTGTCCATAGGGACACATTGGCAAACCAGAGACACTGAGACACTTGGCATTCATCTGGGTGAGGGAGAACACATTATACCAGTAAATACATGTCATCAAAGGAAGAATAATTATTATGTATATATTTACCATGTTCTTTGGATAATTACATCAGGATGAGATGAAGGGTTTTGCCTATGAAAAAGGCACACACTCATTTTGTGAGCACTTTTTGCAAGAAGCATTCTGCCTTAGAGGTGAGAAAAGGAATGAGAAGTGGTCGTAACATTAACGTGTGGCATTTCTTTCTGCTTCGGTTTTATTTTTAAAGGCAAGTTATAAACAGTAGAGCTGTATTTTTAACAGCACAGCTATGTGGAAAGAACCTGGTTAGTCAAGGTGCTGATGAAAGAATTTGTCGTCATTTTTTTTTTAAAACTTGTCTTTGTTTTGGAGACCATAAGGACCATGTCCTTCTTCCTCTTGAAGCTACCAGCAAAGAAGCATCAAGTTAATTTGGACCAGGCCTGTCCTATTATCAGGTTTTTTTGAATGAATAAGTAGCTGTTGGTCGGTGCCAATAGGACCCATAACCAGCCAGTCTCTCTTCGCAGGGTCCATCAGAGTAAATGGAATGTTTTAAGAAAAAAGGCAGTAACAGCACAGTGTCTATTATAAGTTGCTCCCCCTTCCCTGAAAGGCTGTATTTTTTAGACAGTCATGTTCCCAGCACAGGGTACAATGCATACAAGTATTCAGAATGGACTCCCCATGCAGAGAGGGAAGGATGAGCCTGGGTCTTGCCACAGGATACCCCTCTCTGCAGAAACTGCAATGTGAGGCATTGCAAAGTGCAGAAAGGATGTGTTCATAGGCCTGCTCTAATATTTCTCCAGTAGGTCTCTACAACAATACATGCTCAAAAGAGGATCCCATATTCACCAAGAAATTGCTTGAGCATCTCTAGTCAGAGGAGCTGGATTTCGGCATAGAAAATGCCACATGCAGTACAAATGAGAACAAAAGAAGTGTACAAGGAATTATGCTGGGATTCATAAACTCTGTCGTCTGTACACTGTAACTGCATTTAATCATCTTCTAAACTAAAAATGGTGCTGTTAAAGTCGCACTGTGCTGCATAAAAGAAAATGTCAAGAAATGAGAAAATTTCATTAATTTTAAAATTATACAGAACAATATCACAAGTTCCTTTATTTATTAAATTTTACTTAAGCCAGATGTTGTGTTTTATGATGTTAAGAAAGGTTCATGTATCACAGAATTCTTTAAAATTAAATCCTTATATTTATCTTTATCAGTAGGAACATTGCAAACTATTGAACACTCAGGCTGCAATTAACTTTCCCCACACATTACCTGGCCTCCAGCATTGGCATCCCTTCTAAGCAGAAGCTCAGCTAGTAAAAGTCAGGGGTTTTGTCAGAATTGCACAACATTTTCCTAATTTACCTAAAACAAATTTAGAAACACCTGTCTGGTGATTTTGCCTATGATGTCCTCCAGGGTCATTGATGGAAAATAGCTTGTTGAGCTCCTGTGATGCCCTGAAAGCAGGCTGTAGCATTGTGATAAAGGCTCTCTTTTCTGCCTGATCAAAATTGGAATCTGTGTATTTCACAGTATTCAATCCTGTCTTTACGTTGGAAATAAATCACACCCACTGGGAAGACTTATTTCCTTTTGGCAGAACACAGCCCTTGTTACGACTTTTTGTATTTGATCTGAGTTTTGAAATGTCAAATTGACCGCTATTGCCAGGATCATAGACTGAGCTGAACTGTGAGTATCCTGAGAGAAAAACTGTGTGATTTTAGGTCCCAGGTGCACTGAGTGAGCAGTGTAAATTTCCCCCTACAAGCACAGAAGTACTCAGAAGTCTTAGACTGAAAGTTCCCCAGTTAAATCCAGCCCCGACTTGCATACCACCGCAGGACATGAAGAGGTCGCTCCTGCATTTCCTGTTGCAAGGACTGTTCATGTATTTGTTTTTCATTTTCAAGGTGCTTTGTGACATTTAACAGAAAGATAAGCCTAGTGATCACGCTGTAGCGCCCACCAATAGATGGGAAATATGGGCAGATGCGATCCCTTTTTATCTCTTCTTCAACCCTGTTATCTTGTAAATGTGACCAGAGCATTGACTGGTTTAACAGAGTTCAGTCAAGGTGAAGGGCATTAGCTGCAGGGTGGACAGTGAAACATAAAGCACAGGATCCTGACTCATCATCTACAGACCTGTGTAGGTCTCTAAGCTGCTTCTCATTCTGTTTTTCCTTCCAAATTATCCATCACATCAGGACATCTATCCCAATAACTGTCCAGCCATTGCTGCAGTCTCCTTGTATATCTAGTAAGAAGCTGACCATTTGCTTATTAAGCAGCTTCTGCAAGCAACCACAAAAGGAGGCATGGAGAAACAACTGGGACATGGTCTGAGGTCTAGAAAATCCAGAAGGATTACAGTTTTTGTTATCTGTGCCCTTCAGACAGAGTGTGAAATTATTGTAACAAAAATAAATTATAACAATTTAAAAATTGATCTGATAGCTACATTCAGTTTCCTTTTAAACTACACGAGGCCAAGTAGCACTGCTGAAGAAATCTCAGAGATACTAAGAGAAATCTCTATTCAGTTCAGTGAAGGATTAAGGCAGAGTTAAGTAAATTATCAGCATTCAACAAATCACACCATGTAATAATTAAAAGATAGAGATATAAAAACTGGGATATTAGGGGATCTTGTCCCTTAGACTGCTCTAGGAGGCATCACATTATTTGCTTATGGCAGTGGAATATCTAAGATCTTTCCATAATTTCTAGCTTATTGCTGCTATATGTATTTTTTTAAGCATTACTGTAGCATGTATAGAATATAATAAATTAGCCCTGAGGATCCTTTAGGAGCTTCATAGTTAAAAAGACAAACTGATAACATCTGATCTAGGAAGATCCTGTAAAAAAGGTCTGGTATTTCCTTCTTCTCAAAGCACTACTATCCCCAAATCTGCTCTCCTAGAGGTCTGAACAGTGAACACTGTGCAGCCATCTGACATGGAATACAGAAATGTCCTATGCTAAACAGAGGGGATATCAGAGGTGGCTGGAGTTGATCCTACACAGATGCTCTTCTCCTTTGCAAATTAACATATTTACCTAGGCCAGTGACAACCATAAATTTGTAACTTCTTTTGAATAGAAATTAAGCCACTGCTACTGGGAACTTAAAAACACCAATGCAATATAAACATTAATTGAGTATGCAGAAAGAAAAAGGGGGTTTGACCTGCTCTGCTGCATTTTGCTGAGCCACAGAAGTAGCAGCCTTAAACAGAATGAGGAGAACCTTGTCCCTCTGTGCAGAGATAGGCTGGAGACCTGTGGAACCCCTTGCAAATTTTCAGACTAAGTATTAAGCTCTTTATTGTAAGGTCAGTCACTTTTCATCACTTCTAATCACCACAGATGAAGGGGTAGATACACAGCTGTCATCAGCCTATGTCCCCTGGAGGAGAACATCAAGCCCAACTCCCTTCCAGCTCC
This sequence comes from Gymnorhina tibicen, assembly GCA_013399875.1. Lineage (NCBI taxonomy): Eukaryota > Metazoa > Chordata > Aves > Passeriformes > Artamidae > Gymnorhina > Gymnorhina tibicen. Next base: position 396,725 of record VXAZ01006360.1, read on the forward strand.
CAGAATTGTAGCTGCTGTCCACCTTGGACTTGGGCTCTGCTCAGCCAGCATCCCCCAGGCAAGCTGCTTCTTCAGCTTCCTGTCCACGCTTAGCCAGACACCACCTTACAATTCACTCTTTCCAGGCTCGGAAACAGTCCTAAGTCTCAATCTCACCAAAGACCAGACTGCAAGAGGAGTAATTTCATCTCAGATGTGATATGGCAATGTGCTGCCAAAACACTGCCAAATCACTCCCATAAATGTTTCTTTGTCCCATCTTTAAGGATGAGCTAAGTTTTCACATGAGGAGCACAGGGATGGTGCTTTCTCGTGTGAACAAGTTGGCTCTACATGGCATGATAGCATGCTCTTTACTGGACATCAGATTGAGTGGGTTCCCCAGGATCAGTAAAAAAGAAAACGAATTTTAGACTCTCTCTATTATTGACTTTTAACCTCCTAGACATCCTGGAGCTAAACAGTTTTGTCCAGGCTTCTGCTACAAAAGCAGGCCCAGATATCTTCTTGTCTCCCTTTTCTTCCCTGTAGATGCATTTATACTGACTTGCATTTACACGCTAATCTACACAAGGCAAAGACATTTATGTTTTGTGTAAATGTTGGCACACTTACTGAGCGTAGGGTTGGAGTCCTTTTACATCTTTCTTCAGGTTTAACATGACTAAAATATTCATAATCAGACCACAAGGTCTAACCAAGCACAGTAAAAAGGGGTTTCATCAAATCCATGGGAGACCTGGCAAAGAATATGGCATGTGGTGTGTATTATTTTGTCCGTCAGCCAAACTGTAAAAAATTTACTGGGCAGTTTGGTATTTCCTACTTATTTAGGAAAAGTTGTGTCCCTCAGCAGATATAAATGTTACAGTAAATTAGCAGTAGATTGACTGCAAGTATGTGTCATCTAAAAGAATATTTCTGTATAAATTGATAAAGCCTTTCAATTTTCTGAGGCTTCCACATATTCTCTCTGTTTGCTGGCCCTAGAAGTGAAGGTTTTACCTGTGGATGTCCCTTACAGAAACTGTGTTAAGCCCAAGCAAGAACACTTTTACTGTACAAAGACAGAATCTTTTCAGAGCTTCAGTCAAAATGAGGCAATGTGCAGTCACAGGTCAAGGACATCCTTACCTGGGAATAACTACAAGCATATTAAGAAATAAATAAAAAAAATTAATATTCAAATGAGATATGACTACTACCTTTGGGATGTGTGGCTGCCTCCTTGCTTATGAAGAAACAGACCAGGCAGCACAGTTTTGTCCAGCAATTTCTTACACCTTGGAGGCCACCCACTGCAGTCAGCAGACAGTGAAGGCACCAAATTTAGAAGATTTGGTTGCAATAGCAGAACTTCCTCTTTGAGCTCGTTCAGTTGAAACCACCAGTGTCTGAACACCATTGCTCCCTGCTGCACACATGAATGGCATCATCTGAAATCCCCAGTCCCTAAATCCTTTTTCAAAATAAATTTTTTCAGGGCATTTAAAAACCTTTCTTTATTTATTTCTAGCTGTTTGGTAAGTGCAGACTTCTCTATGCCTGTGCTACTCCCTTTAGTGACTGGGTAACCATCTTAGACAGAGGGATAACAACTTCTCTCAACTGGAGTTCTCTGTGAGAAGCCAATAAACACCTCGGAAGAAGCCTCTGCCCAAATCAAAAATAATGTCACTAGCTGAAAAGCAAAGCATGTATGGGGGAAGAGGCTCCAATGGAAATTGCTATGCAAAAGGCTGTATCTTTCTGAAATACTCAGAAGGCCTGAAAAATCTAACAAGAAAATTAGAAGAACCAGAGTGTAAACAAGTCTTGCAGCATAACTAAGAGAATTTGAGGAGTGCATAGGCAGGAAAAGCACTTAAAGCCAAAAGCAAAGAAACTGCTTCTTGCTGTTGGATTCTTGCTGCCTTTAGGAAATAGGGCTGTGTGCACTTTTGGAGGATTATACCAAAGCAGAAAGCGACTCCATCAGCAGCTTCCTCTCTCATAACTCAGCTCGCTCTGGAGCCCAGAGTTTCTAATTAGTTGGGTCAAAAGGGGCACCTGTCCTTCATTTCTTGCACTGTCCTCCCTGTAATTCTCCTCTAATCCTGTTAATATTTATTTTATTATCACAGTTCTACAAATTAATTTGGAGAGACATATCAGTTCTTGTTGAGAAATAGGCTTCAGGACTGATGACATAAATGCGAAACATGTTAGAAAACATGGACTTCTCTGATTTTGTTTTTCTAAAGTGAAATAGATGACTTATGGTATAAATTATCATTTACCATACTTTTCTCACATAAAAAGAATTGGATGTATCTCCTACTAGGCTAATAATGTTTCCTTAGAGATTTTCTGAGCTGTCAAGAACAAAGCCATTTCAAAATTAATAGAATAATCCAACTGTTACCTGGAACCCCCCCTATGTTATGTAAATTTAGTTTTCCTTTCAGTTACATTTAATAGAACATGTGTGACCAAATAAAGTGTTCCAAGGGAAAGATACAGAAAACCAGCTCCATGTGTGCCTTTGAATAAAAACCTAAATTTGGTCTATCAGCAGTGATAAGGAGAATGCCTGGACCCACTCTGATTCCATTCCTATGAGTACAGCCTCTTGGGATGCAGAAAGGAGACGATGCACTGTGACTCACTTAGCTCTTGAGGAAATCCATTTGAAAACAAATCTGTGGGGATTTGTGAGAGAAAGCTCCTCATCCACTTCTGCCTCCGCCAACACATATACCTTCCATTAGGGAAGAATTTTGTGTTGGTCTCACATGCAAGCAGAAATTCCAGCCCAGGACTTTGGGGACATTGACAGGCTAACTAGGGAAGGTGGAAGTTTTTAACATTCATACTAACTAGATGCAGCCTCAGATGGTGATTCCCAATCCACACAGAGGTTTTCAGTATCCCCTCTTCCCAGGTGGAAATTTCTGCTTTTGCACTGCCACCCATCAGCAACCTGCACGTATTGGAAATATGGCTGGCACTACTCTGGCAGCAACAAAATTATAACAGCAAAAGGTTTGTCATGACTGGAAAGGAGTCGATGGGGGAACAACATTTTCAGGTGCATGCATAGAGCAGCTAAGTGTTTGCAGGTCTGGGGAAACGATGATGTCATGACATAACAATGAAATGTAGTGATGTAACAGCGATAATGCTGAGTGTCAAATGCCAAGCAGAGACATGAAGCCAGACTGAGCAGTTCCTCTGCAGATGCTTAAGTGGAAATAACTGTTGCCAAACTCCAGCTCTTCATATAAGATCCAGACACATTTTCATCCTTGATACTCAGAGGAGGACATGGTCCATGGTCCCCCTGCCACAAGTGGCTCACTGTGGCTTGTGTTCCTCGAGCAAACAAACATCCACACAGGGCATCACAATAGCCCAAAGGAATATACATTCTTTTATGTGGTTAATTAAGTCAAAAATATTGAAAATAATGTGATGGCAGTGTGAAACAAGGAGATTTTTATACAACATGAAACTGAGAGTATGCATTGTCTGCCTTGGGATGTAGCAGGTGAGTATACATGGACGTCTGTTTGCTGTTTGAATGTGTAGATGTACCAAAAGAGGACATTTGCTGAGTACAAAAAGGTACCAGATACCAGCATGGGCTTTTCTAAAGAAATTAGACAATATTGCCACACTGAGCTGCTTGAAGGAGACACTGGCCTTTTCCAGCAGCAATTCTTTCAGAGGTCCCCAGTGTCACAGCACATCTTTGTGTGGTGGCCCGTGAGCTGGCCCATGACCCAGTATGTTTGAATCAATGTGACTGCTAAAACCTGAGATGGGGAGGGGTTTTTGTTTTTCATAAGAAGGTGAACAAAGGTGCCAAAGTTTTTTGAGAAACTGTAATGACATTTCTAAAAGATAGTTCCTAACCCTTGGACATTTATTAAGGCACAGAGTAATGCTCATTTGTGTTAAACACAACTGAAAAGGATATATACGAGGTGATAGCACCTGACTGACAGTTTCTGCTTGAAGGAGACTTCACAGAAGAAACCTTGACCTTATCAATTCACTCCCCCTTTCTTGTCTTCACCCCAAGTAACACAAGTTGCCACCCCACATGCACACTGCAAATTATGGCTTTGATTTGATAGTCTCAGCAGCTCAAGGCAGCTGCAAACCCAGTTTACCTGTCCAGTTAAAGTGGTTTTATAGCTGTTGTATACCTCTGAAGCCAGCAATGTGTACCACTATATCAACCCTTGTCAATTTCACCAGGCTTTTGCAGAGAACAAAAAGAAGGATGCCATTGCTTTACTTCTTAACCTTTGGTGTTTTCAAGAGCCTTTTGTCATTCTGAAACTGTGCCCAAAGGCTTGAGGTTTAATGTAGAATTTATTACTCATCTTTATTGTTTGGGATCTGTTGTGCGGTTTATTAAAATCCACAGTTTGAAACAGCCATGTGTGTATAAATCAAACCATATAAATAAACCACCTTGTACCAGAGCAACATAATATTTAGGGCTTGTTCACAAGGGAAAACGTTCTAAGTGGGAATGTCAACTGGAAATGGAGTAGCTAATGTACCCTCAGTGCTTGAATGGATGCTCCTATTCTGTGCTGAATGCTTCCTTGTGCCTCAGTTTAGTTCTTTTGAAATCCAAGGAAGATAAACCATAAAAAAGCCCTCAGGGGATACCAAGATTTTTTCCACACTGACCTTGAGCTAGTGTGAGCATGGAATGGGCAGGGTGTGGAATAGCTGTTCTGTTACAGCCCTTCCAGGCTGTTTCCTCCAGATCTACTGTTTGCACATGCTTCATTTCCCAAACACCTGTTTGTCCCTCCCTGGTAGCTCTCCATGATCCTTTCTTGTGAAGCTGATTTTCTTCTTATGACATTTGAATGCACAGGCACCATCTGTGTCTTCTTAAACATCCAGTCACCAAGAGCAGGGAGCTGGAAAGCAAGGACAAGTAAATGAGGGAGGAATTATACATCTGAATCATTCAGGTGAAATAGATCATTCAGCTTCAACTTTTAAAGAATTAATTCAGTCAGCTGCAATAATGGTAATGCAACTGTAGACCAGGACTTTTTGTTACAGGTTTACAGGACAAATGTGGTCTTGACCAAACGTGACATGTGGGTGGTACTCTTGGCCATATGTGATGCTTCCTAAAAATCCCATCAAAATAGTGGATGTGAGTTGCACATGGAAGCTCCTTTACTTACAGTTTAAGCATGACTGTCTTTGAATTTGGTCCCTGTGCCTCATGGAATTGCTGCAGAAGCCAACTGTTGAAAGGCACAAACCCTGTTCCTTTCAGGAGGGCAGCAGTAAATTTAGTCTCTGTAGACATAAGAAAAGAGAAAATTGGGCTGGACATTAACTTACTCCATGCAAGAATGCCATGATATCATTTGTGGGATGCCCTGCGTCAGCTGAACTGGGGTTACACAAAAAGCAGTTTATAGTTGTCTCTGCCACCAAAGTATGGTATCTCTGCTGTTTTCAAACTGTATACAGGCCACTTTCCTGTGGCTGTAGGGGAAAGATGCCTTGAATGGTCACTCAGAAAAACTGACATGACTAGCAGTGCCTGCTACAGCTCTGCTGGGTACAGCACTTTTGTGCTTGTTAAAGGAACGACAAAGAAATGTGGGAACTTCTGCTACACGCTGAAGCCCAATTCCATTTTTTAAAGCCAGAAATTTGGATTTAGATGCCAGTCTCCTGAAGCTGCTAAGAACAAAACAAAGCAGTTGGAGAACTGCTCCTCTTGTTTCAGGTGAGAAGCTGTAACAGACTTTGGCCCTTTACTTGAAAAAGTGTGCAATTATGCTAAAATTTTCCTCTTTCTAGTTCTGCTGTCTCTGCTCTCATGCCTCCTCGTGCAGCTGAACCATAAGGTAGTAATGAAAGGCATCTTTTTACTCTGTCAATACCATTGTTTATTTTATCTCTACAGCTCACACTAGGTCTTTGAATGAAATGAAAAAACAGCCTCGCTGTTATCAGCACAGGGCAGAAGCAGACGGGAAACTTGTGGCTCTGACTAATGCTGTGTCTTTGTGCAGCTGAAGTATAATGCTGGGAAGTGCTGGATGCCTTCAGCACCCCTTCAACTCATCCCAAAAAAAAAAAGGAACTTCCAAGCATTCCTCATTTCCCTGGAGTTGTTCAGCACTCCAGATTACTCAGCCACAGCTGGACAGTCTGGTTTCTCATGGTGACCTCTTCCTCCGTGTTATCAGTGAGACTGACTTGGACCTTTATAGCCAGCAGCTTTTCTGGAGTCATTGGAAGTTTCTACCAGCTCAACTCAGGGGTTTCCAAACACTGCATGAGTTTGCATCTCACTCACTGGCTTCTCCTAGCCCAAGTTCAAGCATTTAGAGCTTGTTCAGGAGAAACAGAAAGGATAATACCACAGGCTCTCCACCAGCTTCTGCCCTGCCCTGGGCTGATAAGAACAGCACTTTTCTAAACTGTCCTGAGGCAATGCCATGACTCAGTTCAAAGCTGCAAAGACAAAATAAACTACAGTGTTCTTAGAAAAAAAAAAATCATTGTAGAAGCTCCAGAAGAACAAAAAGAATTAAGCACTTGAACAGAATAATAATCTAATATTATTATTACTGTGATTATTATTGTTTGGTATTGAGCCTGTACACCACAGTCTTCCTCTAGGACTGCAGCTGTTATGCTGGGTATTGGACACGTGTGAAATGAAGAGACAGGCTATGCTTTTAAAGGGCTCCCAGTTCAAGCAGCAGGTGGGAACAAGGGAAAGACAGAGAGATAGAGGAAGGTATCATTGAAATGCTAATGTTTCAGGACTCATCTGTGAACCAGTAAGGACATTCTTGGGCATACACTGAACAAAGTAGGGCACAGCATCCTCCTCTCATCATAAGAAATTCTTTTCTTGTCAATGTTTTTATTTCTCATAAGCCAAATACAGCAACTGGGATTTCTGTTCAAAAATGCAAACGGGACTGAAGCTCCCAGATTATGCTAACTTTCCACAGGAGTCAGACTCCTCGCTGCTTTTGTCCAAACAGGGCTGCATTATCACGCCCTGCTTCACTCCACTTTTGCTATCTTCACAGCACATCATCTCTTTTATTGTCTGAACATTGTCTCTCTTGGAGAGACAGCATCCACTTGGAGGGGAAGAGACAAATGCTGAAAAAAAACCCCAAACCAACAACCAAAGAAACAACAGCTGTTTGATTTTCCCCAGCCTCTAGCAGCATTTGCAGAAATTCCTGAGGAAGTGGCTGAGTAGGCTTGAATCAGACAGAGCAGTTCAAGGAGAATGGACTTCATCACCTTGCCTTGCCATTCATGACAAGGCAAGGATGCAGCACATGCTCCAGGGGAAGACAAAGTTTGCATGGCTGTGCACAGAAAAGGCAACCTCTAGCAGCTGGAAATACAGTGAAAGGACCTTTGTAGTCCTGCAGGATAAACCACATCACAGGCTGCCTCATATCAACACCTCTCGGTGCTTCATTTGTTCCCACTGTTCATCTGGCAATTGCCACATGGGAAGATGGGTTTTGTCAATATTTAGCCTATGTTGACTATATGGAGATTACAGCAACAAAAGAGAAAGACATGATGAAAGATTACTCTTAGACCTATGACAAAAAATTATCTTTCCTCCTAAAATTAGTATTTCCTACTCCATTTAGAACCCAGAACACTTTTAATCCTCTAATGAAAAACAGTCCAAGATCACTCTTAAACCACTCCAGAAAAGAAATACATAGTGTCATCTTGGTCATAGTTCATAAAAGCCTTTGCCAAGGTGGCAGGGACCAAGGAGCAAGTCTGGACATCATTACAAGGGGCCCAAGATCCAAGGACATACGCTTTGGTGGCTATCAGGTGTCGTAGGACCATTGGAAGGAAGCAAATGTGTTCTGCCTGTGGCTGAGGTAATGTGTATAGCTACAATCACCTCAGCCACAGGTAGAACACAGGTAGATGTTTGTTTCTTTTTCTTGGAGGCTGGAAGTGTTTTTCATTACTGTGTTTAACCTCTTCTTTCTCTCATCCGCTTTCAGGTATCTCCATGCCTGTACCTGTCTTTGGACTACAAGATGACTCCAAAGTATTTAAGAAAGACATCTGCTTACTTGCAGATGAAAATTTTGTTCTAGTAGGCTCTTTTGTGGCATTCTTCATCCCTCTAACCATCATGGTAGTCACTTACTTTTTAACTATCAAGTCGCTGCAGAAGGAAGCTATGCTATGCGTGAACGACATTGGCCCTAAGACCAAGTTTGCTTCATTCAGCTTCCTCCCTCAGAGTTCCCTGTCTTCAGAGAAACTCTTTCAGCGCTCCTTGAACAGAGACACGGGGACTTCGGGGAGGAGAACCATGCAATCCATCAGCAATGAGCAGAAGGCTTCCAAGGTTCTTGGCATTGTCTTCTTTCTGTTTGTTGTGATGTGGTGCCCGTTTTTCATCACCAATGTGATGGCTGTTATTTGCAAGGAGTCATGCAAAGAAGAGGTCATTGGAGGACTTCTTAACATATTTGTTTGGATTGGCTACCTTTCTTCGGCTGTCAACCCACTTGTATATACGCTGTTCAACAAAACCTACCGCTCAGCTTTCTCTCGCTACATTCAGTGTCGCTACAAGGAGGAGAAGAAGCCTTTCCAGCTGATTTTAGTGAACACTATCCCAGCACTTGCATACAATTCCAGCCAGCTCCAGCTAGCACAAATGAAGAGCTTGAAAAAAGAGGCAAAAATGATGGCTAAGGATTACTCGACAGTCACGATAGGAACACATAGTTTAGATGGTACCTCCAAAGGAAGTATCGGCCCAGGGAACGAAAAGGTTAGTGGTGTGTGATGGTCAGCAGCTGCCATGACAACCACTGTGCGTGCGCTGAAAATTTCACCTGCTGGGAGAAGCTCTAAAAGCTTAGGAAAATCAGCTGTGTTCAAGAGACCTTCCAATAACATCATATACTCGTCACATTATCCTGTGGATGAAAAGCAGGGTTGAAACGGTATCAAATGTGCAATTTTTTTCATACAGTACTTTGGCTGCTTTAAGCATAGGCTTTATTAAACTTATTTTTTTAATATTCTAAAGGATATATTTCTTAAAGAAAAAAATGCAATTTCTGGTATTATAATATGGGCTGTGAAGAAACCTACGCATTTCTTTTCTCTTTGCAAATGAAAGCTAAGCTGTCTTTTGATGTTCTTGCAGAGTAGGCTCCAGCTAGTTTGTCTTGCTACAATTGAGTTTTGTTATCATTAACTGAATGAGCACTTTACGGAATTTTAAATAAAATGATGGTTAATTTCCTAATATATATTTAAAATAAATCCTAAAGTATTAAACAAAATCTATTAAAACTGCTATAGATTAATTATATGGATATTTTGTTAAATGTTTTTATGCTACCTTTTCTTCCTCAGTAACCATTCTGAAATGTCCCTGGGCTTTTCTGCCATTTGTTCTGTATTTCAAATAAGCAATCTTCAAAGGTAAATTATACTTGAATAATCCTCTGTTTCCACTACCACTTGTAATCTTTATTTCAGGACTTGCAGTTTATCTCCATTCAAAAATTTCATGTGTTCAGCTTAAAAATTGAAAGTAATGTTTTCAGAGTTATTGGTCTTAATTCCCTGCTCCCTCCCACTGGTGTTGACAGGGGGGTGAAGTGAGAGAAGAGTGGAAAACCAGGCATAACATTGCTAAATAATTTCAGCACCAATTCCAAATCCATGACTCTGTTCAATTCCAACAAAGTCTGATTTAAGTAGTGTCAGAGGATGCTTTGCATGAGTAAAGCCTTTAGTAAAAGGTTGAAACAGATCCACTCTCATCATTTCTCTTTGGTTAAAAAGGGCCATTTTGAAGAATGTTCTGGTTTTGTTTTAGGGCTTATAAAGCCAGAATGACTAGAAAACTGTTAGTTGCTAAAAATTGTTTTCCCTGGTTTTGCTGTATTGCTGTTAAGGCAGATTGCTCAGGAATAGTTGGAAGATTGCACTACTAGGACTCAGCCTTAATGAAATATGTATGGGCAAACGGGGCTCACCTGAAAAATAACAGGACCTATAAACAACACTGCATTTCACCTGCATAGATCCAAAGGCAGAATACATTGCATAAAGAACATAAAATACATTGCTTGACAGACATGCCTAGTCATGAAACTCTTTTCTTTCAGGCATCATAGCCAATGTCATTGAGGCCAGTGGGACTTTGCTGAAGAGAAGAAATATAAATGTTGCATTCACCTGCAAATCTTAAATCCAGTCATTTGATTCATTCCATGAATTTTGCAGCCATAATCTCATTAGAACCAGGATGTATTCCAGTTTTGCCGGAAAAAACACTGCCTATCCAGAAGCAAAACTCCAATGCCTTCATCAGTCCTTCTACTGAAGCTGTTCAGTTTTTACAGAGCAATTAAATTTCCACTAAGTCAAAGAAAGAGACAGACAGAGAGAAACTGAATCTTATTCTAGCCTACTAGGTGGGACCCCTTGCAAGAAGAAAGCCTTTAGCTTAAGATATTGATCTATGGCAGACAAGGACTTAAAAGTTGGCTGGGTATTTCATGATTTCCAAGAAACTGATTTATTGTCATATATATATTGTATAACTAAATCTGCTACTTTTATGAGCCCTTTCCTCTGACATGGGATAGACAGGAGCCACCATGCACTGGTCACACAGAAGCTCTGTGTGCACATGATGACACTGACTCACCCCACAGACCTCAGCCTCCATCTCTGGATCAAAGTGTCATGCTGTAGCCCCATTTGCAGTGATGATGCCACACATGGCATCTTTCACCTCACAGACATTCATGGTTTTCCCCCCAAAACTGGTCATTTAGGATCAACTGATAAATCAAGTGGAATTAATGCTGTGCTCCCCAGGTGCTTTATATGGTCTCTGTGGCACCAGGTACACTTGATCACCCCAGCCAAACTGAACAGCTTCAGCAGAAGGAGAAATGAACTCGCTGCTCCTACCTCTCTACGCACACATCCCGCTCCCACACAGCACTGTGTGAGGGGTGCCACACTGGCAAAGAAGGGATTCCAGGGGGAAGCTGCTAAATGCAGCTGAGCATGAGGACAACCATAGTAGTAGGCAGGAGCAGTGACTTTCCATTGTTTCCTGTCAAATTTGATACAGACCCTAAGTCTGGTACTTTGAATTAAGGACAATGCCCATCTTGTATCCCACAGGCCAAATGTCCAGATGTCTCCACTCCACAATTTGGGTGATGGTTTTGAGGATTTGCCCTTGGAAACAGGTACCTCAGGGAATAAGTAATAAAAGCAAAGGTGTTTTGTGAGAAGAGGTTTGAGGCTCTAGATCTGCCACCAAACCAGACTGCCTTCATATGATGAATACTGACAGGGGACTGAAGGTCTCTAAACCCGCATGTGAGGGGAAAGGAGACAAAGAGGCTTCCACCAGTGGAGGGAATCACCACATTTTTTGCTGTTTATGCCTGACTTGATGCAAGTTTCTCTGGCCTTGCAAGAGAAAGAAGTAGGTGGGACAGACAGCTTGGGTCTTATCGCCCATTTGTGCCAGGGAGCAAAGCCCACCTGCATACTGTATGATGTATATGGCATCCTGCACTTCTCCGGAGCTCAATTCCTCCCCGATCTCCTGAGGGTCTGATTGCTGCTCTGCACAGTCTCCTTTGCCAGCTTGCAGCTGATAAACTGTTACTGAACATTTCACATTCAGTGCTTATGCTCTCCACTTACCGTCTGCATTTTGCCCACGTGGCAGAGCAGATCAGCCCTCTGTTTCTCTTTCATTTCACTTTCTGTTCCTCTTTCACAATGTCAAATTGCTCAGGTTGCAAATACTGACAGGGAATGTTTCACTACAATCACAGAGGGTTTCAATTACTGGCTTGAAGTTTCATTACAACATGACTCTGAACAATCACTTTTTTCCAGCTTATTAAAACAAAATCTATGTTTTGGACATAAGAGACTTGACAGCATTTCATTAATTGACAGCTGGAGAGAACATAACACTTAGTTTTTGCTTAGAAGCAGGGAAAACTGATGCCTGACATTTTGATTCTGGAGCACTCAGATAGATGGTTTTATTGAGTGATCAGCAGCTTTTGGCTAAGAAGTCTCTCAAGGCCAAGAATGCACAGCAAATAAAGACCAATATCTCCAGCTCTTCACGGACATTTTTGACAGCTTAGCAAGGCCTGATTCTTCCACTTTGCATCAAAATATTAATAGATTTTTGTGCAGTTTGCCTTAGTGAGGATGACAGAATCAGGATATGAATTTGTTCTAGCCACCATGCCAAATCTGCTAGAGGTTGTTCATCAGTAGATAGCAATTAATGGACTCATTATACTGCAGACAGATGACAAAGTTCAGCTGTTCTAAACTAGGATTTACAGCACTTGGCCCATGCTTGGAATGAACACCATGGTTTTATATGACCAGCTTCAGAGCAACATTTCCATCTTCCAAAAAAAAGTGTTTTCATTATGCATCAGATCAGAACGGAACTTTTTGTAATTTTTCAGGTTAAAAAAAAAAGAGAAGACATTCATAAAGACTGGTTCAGAGGTTAGGGCCTTCCCCTACTTCACAGGAAAAGCATGCTGAGTCAGTCTGTCATATCTGCATCCGAAAAAACCACTTCATCTGAAAAAACTTTTGAGCATCAATTTTTCAAGTATATTGACATTTTATTACTGTTAAGACTGCATCTGAAAAATGTCCAAAGACATGAAGCTCACCATGTATCTCCTAAGCTGGTGTGCATCCTTTATACACTTCAGGGTAAAAATTCCTATGTATCTATCCCATCCAGTCAACCATGCACTGTACTTATGTAATTATTGCCAGACAGTGAGATGCATTCTATTTTGAATACCTATATGTTTGCTTATATAAATACATGGAGAAAAAAATTTACTGTATTTTGTAATGTTGATGTAAAATGGTGTTTCAATGCTTTACTGTTTTGTCTGATTGCACTGCTAGTAAAGCAGATTAAAATATTCAAATGCTATCAGTTGTTCTATAAACTGGAGGTTTGTCTTAAGTAGCTAATTTGGTTTGGTTTTATTTCTCTCATAAATATCAGTACAATGTCTGCTGAAGGCTAAAGTAATTTTAAATATTTTGCTGGACAAAAAGAAAGATCATGTTGCAGAATTTAACTATCTCAGTAAACTGGTCCAAAATGAGCCATTGTAATCATTCTCTTTTTCTAAGGACAGCCATCCTTCTACTGAAGAGGTACTCTTTGGGTAAGTACATACAGCTTAACACATTTTGGTCTCAGAAACAGTGTATTTGCAATAGTAGTAAGCCAATTAAATTAATTTCACTAAGAAGTAGAACTATGAGATTAAAATTAATAAACTGTATTGGTTTGCATGGTAAGGTTTCAGTAGTGGGGAAACTAAAGATGGGTTCTGTGAGATGCTTCCAGAAATTTTGCCCATATCTGACAGATCCAATGCCAGCTGGCTCCTGGATGGACGAACCTCTGGCCAAGGCCAAGCCCAGCAGCAGCTGGGTGCCAGTGCAGATGGTGCCAGTGGGATAATAGATTTAAGAAGTGGGGAAAAGCTGCACCATTGCAGCCGGAGAGAGGAGTGAGAATATGTGAGAGGAACAACTCTGCAGACACCAAGGTCAGTGGAGAAGGAGAGACAGGAGGTGCTCCAGGCACCAGAGCTGGGATTCCCCTGCAGCTCCTGGTGCAGACCATGGGGAGGCAGCTGTACCCCTGCGGCCCATGGAGGGCCATAGGGGAGCAGGTATCCCGCTGCAACCCGTGGAGAACTCCACGCTGGAGCAGGTGAATGCCCAAAGGAGGCTGTGACCCCGTGGGAAGCCCGTGCTGGAGCAGGCTCCTGGCAGCATCGGTGGGAAGCCAGTGGAGAGAGGAGCCCCTCTGGAGAAGGGTTGCTGGCAGGACTTGTAACTCACAACGGAGCAGTTCACGAAGAACTGCAACCCCGAGGGAAGGATGCATGTTGGAGAAATTTGTGAAGGACTGTCGCCCGTGGGAGAGACCGCACGGTGGAACAGGGGAAGAGTGTGAGGAATCCCCTCCCTGAGGAGAAAGGAACAGCAGAAACCACGTGTAATGACTGACCACAGTTCCCATTCCCCGTCCCTCTGTGCCACTGAGGGGGAAGAGGCAGAGAAAATCGGGAGTGAAGTTAAGCCCAGGAAGAAGGGAGCAGGGTGGAGGGTTGAAGCTATTTTAAGATTTAGCTTTTATATCTCATTAGCCTACTCTGATTTGATTGGCAATAAATTAAACTAATTTCCCTAAGCCAAGTCGATTTTGCCCACGACAGTAATTGGTGACTGATCTCTTCCTTCCCTTACCTAGACCCACGAACCTTTCCTTGTATTTCCCCTACCCTACCCTGCCGAGCAGAGGAGTGGGAGTTTGGTGGACACCTGGTGTCCAGCCCGGGTCAGCCCACCGCCAGAGCAGCACAAACAGCGTGACACAGCTACAGAGACACAAATAACCCCCGGGTCACAGAACCACAGTGCCATCTATTGTCGGTATTTTCTTTCACGAAGAGCATAGAAATTAGAACCCCAAATGGATTTTAATAGTTTTCATTTTCTCTGTTTTAAAACCAAAATAAATTTATTCCTCCAACTGATCTTACAGCATACAAGCTCTTGTTTGCAATGGCAATGCATATCAAAGTAGTTCAACTGTTAAAAAGTAATCCCTTCAAAACCCTGCTCTAAGCTTCAAGTTTCATCAAGCTTTATAATGTGTAGAAAAAAGCATACAAAGATGTATTTTTCAGAAGCTATCAGACAAAGGGAATCAGATTGTTTTAGCTACAAATATGTGACATACCACAGGGTGAAATGTACCAGATAAGATCCCTGAATTGCAAATCCATTCATTTTTTCCTCAGTACTACTAGACCTCTGTATGTAGGCTTCAGCGTATCATAATTTCTTAACCTAGTTCTAAAACTCCCTTCGAGATTTACCTGTTTCTACATATTTTGCACTGATCATTTAAAGAGAATACATTTACTTTATCAATATGGCACTTCAAGACATAAAAGCAAAGATGTTTGGAAAAGAAGATACTAAGTTCCATTTATGGATGTGTTCTCTGAAGGGGGTCAGCATTGTACAAGCACCAGCAAAGTCCCTTGTCAAAGGCTCAAAAACCCCCAGAAGTTTCTTGTCAGTATAATCGGTTGTCACCATGGAGGCAGGACACCTGCTCTTCCATAAATATTTCTGCAAGTGCATTTGCAATAGACATAAAAAAATCTCAAGGAGTTTATTTGCAAATTCTTAGGTCACAATTCATTGACAATACAAAATTAGCATTTTGTAAGCTCACTTTTATTCTTCCTGTTATATAAGTGTTCTGTAGCAGTAGGAGATTGAGAGTCTCAGAATCCTTAAACACTTCTTCACAGCTCTCAGGAACCCAGTAGTAAAAATTATATTCCTGCAACCACACAACGGCCGCAGGAAATGGAAGCAAAGATATCAGTAGTTAAAATGATGGTTGCTGATTTTCCAAGCAAATTTACAACATGCTTGTTTCGTAAAGTCTCTGATGCTGAATAATCTGAAATTATAAAGATGTTTGGGTGATCCATGTCTCTTTGCAGAAAAAGCAAAAAGTGTGCAAGCTGAAAAATTTTTTCATGGAGTCATTTAGACTGGGAACTGCTGGTGACTCCCAGTTAAATGTCCAGGCCCAAGCCAGTTGAGCCAGCTCCTAGAGGCAATAGAGAAAGAGAGGCAGCCTAAAATTAGTATTTTAAGCAAGTGGAAAGAATTATCCTTTGGAATTGCCTACTGAAGAAAATCCCAGTCTTCAAATCCCACAAGTATAAAACATCTCCATTCAAAACTAACAGCAGATGTGATGTAGCCACATAACTGCTTTTCAGAACTAAATACTTGGGGCTTATGGGGCTAAGGCTAAGCCTGGAGATAGGTATAGGGAATAAATTTCCCCCTGTAAGGGGCTATTAACATTCACATTGGGGATCCTTGAGGGAAACCAGCTTCTTTGCTGAATGGGTCTTTTGAGGAACAATCACCTGGGAGAAGGTAAAAAGATTGAGCTGTGCCATCTTCTGATCTGCCCAAGAAGCCAGTGGCTGATGAAAGAGGAGCACACTGTGACATATCAAGTGAGGTTTTACCTACATCTAAGGATAAAAATGGGGAAAGAAGCACGTTAAACAGATTACTGCAATCACTGCCAGACTACATTCACTTTTATATATTCTTATAATTGTTTTCAGGAAGAGACAACGATTGCTGGCGACTTATTTCCTGATGGGCAACTGAGGTACAGTGAGATAAAATCAGCAAAAGAAGCCACTCAGGGAGCTCGGAACAGAACCTAGAACTTAAAAGACATGGATGAAGGTCCCCTTCCTAAAAGGAAACAGATTTCCAAAGCACTTCTGGAAATCTTCAGTTCTTATTGACCCATGGAAAAAAAAATTTCTAGCAATGCACAGTTATTGCAATTGAGATTTATGTGTTTGAAATGAGTCAGGTTTACTTTTGGTTTGTAGAACCAGCAAAAATATGTTTCAAAAGTAGTTTATAAAGGCACTTCCTGAGATGAAGTACAGCAGTTGTGAGACCATGAATGACCCAAAGAAAGATATATTATCCTAAAATTCCTCTTTGATACTTTCCATGAGAAAAAAATGGTAGCCATTTGGGAAGCAGCACACAGGACCTGAAAATAAATCCAAGGCAGGATACCTACTTCAGAAATTTTTTGAAAGAGATGGAACTATTTAGGGTCAAACAAAGGTGGAAAATCCCAGGATTCAGAAGCAGATTAGTCCAAGAGTTACTCCACCAAAATAGTTGGAATTGCTGCCTATAACTATGCATAAAATAAATCATGAAGTTTCCACAGGAGCATAATCATCATGACTGCACTCTGGAAGTCAACATTTCTGTTATCCACATTAGAAGCATAGAAAATAATAGTCTCCCTTTTTTGTCTTGTAGACAGTGAACCCTTCAGGTCAGAAGGTTTGCTTCAATAGGTTTTTCTACAGTGCTTTGCACTGTGGACCTGGTCACTGTCAATAGCAATAAGCGCTTTCCTTTTTTTTTCAGTGAGCTCTATTATCAATAGTCCCTTCCTTACTGCAACCTAAATTTTTTTTCCAGAACTCCAGAATATGTTTCTAAACTGAAGTCTCTCCTTTTCACAAAGATCTATTATCCTTCTCTCTTTATCTTTTTTAGTGCAGGGAGTAATATAAACTGGCTTTTTCTTACCTACATATCTCAGACTGTACTCCATCTCATCACCCAGGCCATTAATAAAGACACTAAACAGTCCTGTCCCTCGTATTGATCCCTGAGGGGTGGCACTCTGACAGCTGGACTCTGGGCTGCTGATCAGTACTCTCTGAGCCCAGCAATCCAGCCAATATTCCACCCACCTTATTATGCACTAATCAAGCTCATATTTCTTGAATCTTGTTAAAAGGAGACAAGGAGACTATAAGAAGTTCTTTCAAAGCTGTTGCTAAAGTATACAACTTCCACTGCTCCTGCTTTGTCCATTGAAGCAGAATTCTCTTCAGAAGGTAATTGGACTGGTCAGGTGTGCTGTGCTCTTGGTAAATCCATGTTGGCTATTCCTAACCACCTTCTTGTTCTTTTTATCCCTGGAAATGGCTTCCAGGAGGATCTGTCCCATTACTTTCCTGGGAATGGTGGTAAGGCTGACCTGCTCTTAGTTTGCTTGATCTTTTAGACACTAATTTAGACACTTTTAGACACCAATTATAACTAAATAATCTCTATATTAGCGACTGAAAACTTGCTCCATTCAAGATTTATTCTTTTTTTAAACTTTCAAAGGACTTATCTTTTCTTACAATTCAGATCAATTACGTTTTTTTCCAATTGTCTTTGGGAAATACAAGCTACCACTTTTACTTTTTCATGTTAAATGATGTTTGGAACCTTCTGACTCTTTCATTGCTTCTACTTCCTATATAAATCTTATATATTATTGAAAAAATATTCTTTCTGCTGGGGATCATGCCAGTTGTTCCAAAAGCCATGTAGATGGCTTTTGATGAATATGTACACCATATTCATCTTTGACAGCAATAAATTACTGCCTTTTCCTCAGCCTTTCTAAAAGCCATGCTCTTTAAAGTAATCTTTTATTTTAATTTTGCATGACTCTCTGTCTTACCTCATTATAGATAACAGATTCAAATAGTCCTCACAGGAAGAATTTATGATACACATGAAGATTCTCTCTGCTATTTCGATCCTAATTTTGACAAATGACTTCAAGTCTGTGGCCTGAACTGTCCACGAAGACCAAGAAAGAAGGTCTACTGTACATGTATTACTTTAAGGCTCAAGTAGGGATCAAGGAATGCCAGTTGGTGTTGCTGATCTTACCTTATTCCAAAAGACCTAAGGCAAAGCCTGTCTCCCTTGGAAAGACAACCACAAGCCTAAACAAATGGCATTTATGCCTCCACCTCTCCTTGCATCTCCCATTAATAACACAAGCCCTAATGTTCTACTATAGTATTTATTGGCTTAAATTGAATTTAAATTTGTCTTTTGGCATTTGCTAAATCAGACCTTCACTATTACATTCCTGTCAGCCAATATCTTTCCTTAGCTGCAATTATACACCTAAGTTTACTTGAATATCTGAATTCAAAATACCAGCCTCAAGGGCTCAGTAAATACATGCATATGGAAAAATTTCTCAAACAAGCAGACTTCAAATAAGTTCAAAATTAATCTGTACAGAAAGAAATAGAAAAAAAAAGACATAATACAAATATGTGCAGTTAATTTACTATGAAAAAACAAGACTGATTAATTTTTAATTGTAACACATTAAGAGGAAAATACTTTCCATCAGAATTATCAGGAGCATATTCCTCACTGGATTTAACATCAGTTGTAATGTGCTTAATTTTCCTTTTTTCTGAAGTGATAGGAAAGTATTACTAATATTTCTTATATTTCTCTAACAAAAGAAGGATGATTGGGGTTTTTTTCCCTTGGATAAGTTGTAAGTGCTTTAACTGCTCCAGGGACAAAGAATTTTTTAAAAAACATTACTTTTTCTCTTTTCTTATCACAAATGACTTGTTTCTGTGACTGCAAATCTTCTGTGTATATAATTTGCACAGCCTCTCTGCAAAGAGGATTTATGAACATGCTCAGCCTCATAGCAGCTCAGAGCTATTGAGGCCATTCCTGACCACCAGTGCAGTGCTGCAGAAGCACCAATCCAAGATAAAGCCAACTGAAAGACAAGCTATGTAACTTAGATTACAGTGCAAGCAAGACAAAAGGACAGTGCTGTGTCCCCAAAAAGACCTAGGGACTCAAACAACACATTAACTCCCTAATGAACAAAAAGGAAATAATGAAATCAACAAATGGAGCAAAGCAGAAAAAACCCTCAACGTACACAGATACAGTAAATGAGGCTGTGTAAGAAAGAAAGAAAAGAAAAGAAACTCAGATCTAACTTCCATCTAGCAATAAAAGGTCAGATAGATGGATGTAGAAGGAAGGGGAAATAATAAAGATAATCAATAACAATACAGTGGCGGAAAATTCTCCCTTTCCCTGTGCAAACTTCCTCCCTTGAAAAGCTAATGACTTGAAACAGGTTGTGCCAATACAGCCAGCATGAAATATACTGAGGGATGATACTGTTGCCAGCATATATGCTTCTTGAAAATGACTGATAGCATGGCATAAGACAGTTTAAGATAGTTTAGATAAATATCACATTAGAATTATAAAAGACTAAACTACAAACAATTGCTATAAAAAATACTGGAGAAGTTCTTTACGGAAAAGAACAGCATACAAATAATCTCCTGGCAAAGTCAACAGTGAAGTGTGAATTCAGAACTCTGAATAACCAAAGTGAAAATGAGATCACATACAAAAAGCTGAGAAAAAATGACTGAAAAGCAGAGAAAGTACGTTGGAATAGTATGTGCTGCACTGGAATACAACAATAAAGTAATATATAAAGCAAGAGTACATAAGCCAAAAGATTTTCCGAAGTGAGTATCTGTCATTCTTTTCTTTTAATATCCTCACTTCTACTGGTTGGCCTGCTGTACCATGTGAGAAGCCTTTTAATGATGATGGAAAGGAAGGCCGTTTCACATCTCGTATTTTTTAGAGAATTTGAAATGATAGGCAGAATGCTAACAAAACGAATTCACAGGTGAGAACTGCAAACACTGTCTTAAAGGATACAGAAATGGAATTAAGGTTAAACAAATGTGCATAACCAAAGAAACTAGAAAGATCTATACCACAGCACAAAAGAGACTGCAATAGCTTGGCTCCCTCTGCCTTACACTGTTTTTAACTCTATCCTGGTGTGTCAGCTCTGTGCCATGAAAACAGCTCTCTGGAGGGCTGAGACACAGCCCTCACATAATTTACTATGCATAATTTACTAATTTGCTATGCATTTACGTTCAGTCTTTTTTGACTGAAAAGACATAAAAATGATGCTTACATTTTGACATCATGGAGATGTGAAGAGGCCTGGGAAACTCATCAGCAGGCTCTCAGGTGAATCCTTCTGAATAGATCACTCCGAAATGGGAGCAAATAAGGCAGAGGTTATCTAATGGACTTGGATAGGAAGAGCAGGAACACATCAAAATCTTATCAGTATCACTGCCTGAGTTAGGCAGGTTTCATACTGACAATAGATAAATAGATAAAAACAATTGCAGATATCAGGAAAAATGAGCTGTGTGTAACAACAGCTGTCTGTATATATAAGAGACTGGATACAGTTCAGCTCAAATAACTAACTGGGCATTATCTTGCTAGTGAGAGACATTTAGAGAGATACAAAATGCACACATAGAGATGGAAGGAACCACCTGAAGAGTACTTGAGAAATACTAGTGAAGAAACACAATTTAATTTGATTAATGGCAAGTTAAACACAGCTCAAAAAAGAAAAGTTGAGACAAGGAAGTTTAAACAGCTCAGACTATTTGTACCAACTACATCCAAGTACAGAAGCAGGATAGGAAACCTGCTCTGGAAGACAGGATGCAAGGTCCAGGTCTGGGGTCCAGCAGCTGCAGTCCAAATGGATCTGTTGGGGAAGAACAGAAAGTAATGGGGGGACAAAATTGTCAGTACTGTGCCTTGCTAGAATTAGGGATCGAAAATATAAAAGGAATTACTGTCACATCGGAAAAGTCAAGACTGCAAAATGTTACAGGCAAAAATAGTTACTGCCAATGCAGTTCATAGTACAAGACTACAAAGTAGGAGGGAGCTTTGCCGAGGACATTTTTTGATAACTGATAGGCATTTTTAACTGCAAATTAATAAATAAAGAAATAAATAATAAAAGAACAGCACAAAGTGGGATAATTTGAGTTATGAATAAGATGGAAGCACTGACAAGTATCTTTACTTTGTGATCTTGCAAGTGAGGTGTAAAATACCTACACTAGAATTTGGGTTTAGCATAAAATCAGCAGTCTGTCAGGTGGCAGCTGCCATGAAGAACTCTGAAATCCTGAGGGGAGGTAAAACTGCATTCGGAATGCGATGATGCAGTGGTCCCAGCTCGCCACTTCGGCAACTTTTTTCCCCCTGGAAGTGGTCGAGGGACAATGACACAAACAGAAATGCTGCTTCGAATAGTTCACTATTACAGGATTCCCTGGATTAACTTTTTATTTAATTCTTCATTTTTTACTGCTCCAGATTTTCTTCTTCTGAGCCAGGAGGGCCACCTCTGCAGCATGGGGGTTTGGAGGTGCCCAGGGCACAGCTGCCCCTACTTCAGCCCTGGGCTGAAGCGCTGAGGTGGGAGCAGCACCACTGTTGTCCCAAAATAGGTTCTTTTGCCCCGTGTGCAAGACACCAATCCACACACAAAGTCCAGGCATTTATTTACCATTCTATGCAAAAAGGGGTGCTGGGCAGGAAATCCTCAAGGCCAGCACGATGACTGCCAAAACTATTCACTATTTATACATTTTTGTTAACAAAGACATCAATGTTCATTGGCTACAAGTTACCTAGTTCTCTTGTTAATTAGTATTCAGTCTTCTATTGGTTAACAATTGTCTTGCTTCTCCTTCTAATTAGCCTGCATGCTTAGTCTTTCTCTTGAGTCGGTGGGTTTCTTGAGTCAGTGGGCTGCAAGTTGATGCAATCTCTCTGTGAGAATTATCTTCTACCCAATTAGAGCTAACTTCAGCAGAGTTAACGAGTTTTCTTGGTTATTTTCTTCCCTGCCCTGGGAGTTCTGCCAAATGCCCTTGTGGCCCATGAATTCTGCGTTCTTTGTGCCCACTATCAACAGCACAAGCTTTGCTAACCTCTCCCTAGGTCTCAGACCACTAAAGCATCTCAAGCCCTAAAATTTAACAAGGCAATTCTACCGACAAGCAATTAGTTTTTGTAACATCTGGACATCAATTAGAGCTCGTTCGCTGCTGTTTCACGGATTAAATCTCCTTTTTTTATTAGGCTTCAAAGTACATAAAGATCAAACATCACAGAACAACCTTTCTTAAGAAAATGTTTACATATTTAACGTTTTGCAATCCCGCGGCGGCCGCAGGCCCGACTCCCCCCGCGCGGAGGCCGCGGCCCGGCAGCGCCATGGCGGGCGGGGTCGGTGCGGGCCAGCCCCGGGGCGGCGGGAGNGGCCGTGTGGAAAGGGGCGCCCCGGACCGAGCCGGGCCGGGGCCTTGCTGCTGCCCCGGCGCCCCCGGCGCGGCGCTGCCGTGCGATGGCGGTGAGGCGCTGCCGGGCGGGCGCCCCTCGGCCCCAGCCCCGCGGCGGCGGCGGGAGACAGCGATGAGCCCCCGCGGGCTCTCCGTGGTGCGGGGTCCTTCTTGCCCGGTGCCCCATAGGAGCGCGCAGGTGTGAGGGATGGAACGTTTTCGTTTTAACGTTTGTTACCTGGTCTGATGTTACCTGGGTTCCACTCAGGATTTTCTTGTGTGCCGGTGGCAGGACCTGAGGGAATGGCCTGAAGTTATGTCAGAGCAGGTTTAGGTTGGGTATTAGGAAAAGGTTCTTCGGCCAGAGGGTGGTTGGGCACTGGAACAGGCTCCCCAGGGAAGTGGACACAGCACAAAGCCTGACAGAGACCAAGAAGTATTTCCACAATGCTCTCAGGCACATGGTGAGACTCTTGGGGTGTCCTGTTCAGGGCCAGGAGTTGGACTCGATGGTCCTTGGGGGTCCCTTACAATTCAGAATATTCTCTGATTCTGTGACCCTGCAGTCTGTTCGCCTTTCAGTTGCCTGCTTGTCGCCCCACTTACTGCCCCCGCGCAAGCTGACAGCATCCACTTTTGTGTCACTTTTGTGTCCTGAGTTTTCTTAGCACATTTGCTACACTTGTGCTGCCAGCTGTTCTAAACCGCCCATGACTCTCCTTTGCTTGTATTTTTCATGCTGTCTGCCATGGAAATAAGCCTTCTGCTCCTCTGTTTCTGCTGTCCCACAGACTGTTAGAACATGGTAATTAATTTCCATCAAAGATGAGAACAAGGCTCAGTATTGTGGTAGTTAGTGGCTGGATAGTGTCACACAGAGAAGGAAAGGTGGGACAGATTTTTCTCCTGCACAGTCACTGTGGAGGTAACAGCCTGGCACAGGTTGCTCCAGGTTAACCACAGCATGTGGGAATGCTTGTTTGGTAGCCAAAGAGCAAGCCACAGTTAGTGCTGAGGTAAAGGTCATTGGAGATGTGGGTCTGTAGGAAAGCAGGTAGGCTTTGCCCATTCTGCTCGCAAGAGTTCAACCTCCCTGTCCCTTTTCTGTGGGGAAATGGAAAGTTAATGAAAGATCAGAAAGCGTGTGCAGGAAATTCTTCTGAAAAACTATAACATTAAGCAAAGATACTTCAAGTTGTATTCAACTCTTCTGTTCTCAAAAAGTCTAAGACCAGGAATGTTTTATTTTCAAGTTTAACTTCCTCCGTTTGGTTTGTTTGGTTTTTTTTCCAGTTAAAATCATGGCACTGAAACAGGTTTCCAGCAATAAATGCTTTGAGGGTTTCCAGAAGGTATTTGAACACGACAGGTAAACACCACTAAAGCAACCAAGATGTTTAGCTTGGGGGAGTGAATCTGTATTGTCATTGCTGTCAGTGTTTTCAGTCTGCAGGGAAATAGCATGTTCTCACTAATATCCATATTTCAGTTAGGAATAATGTCTGCTGCTGCTTTGGCTGTGCTCTTGAATTTCTGTGTTAATGTTTAACATAATCTTAGTGCTGCAGATCTGAGGTGGGAAGCCAGTATTTTTACTGGCTTTGAAAATGAAGCTTCATTACTTTGGGTTGACCTGTTTGCAGCACAGAGAACCACTGTGTGTGCAAAGTTCCACTCACTCTACTGGATATCTCACTTCTATGCACTCTGGAAAAATGCTGTGAGCAGTGACTAAGTGAATAGATTCTTGTTTGATGAAGGTGAACAGAAAAACAAGCTTTAAAAAAAATTTTAATCCAAATAAAAATAAAATCATTAGTTGTGCTTAGATAAAAGTTTATTGACAGTTTTGGGCTTTAGTGTTGATTGAGCAACTGATTGGCCTGTAGACTTAGCAGATTGAAAACCTCCCTTTCTGGCATATGCCATGCATTTTATGTTGTGCAAGTCATGTGGATGTGTTCCTCAGTAAAATTTACTTTGCAATTTAATAGACAAAGCTCAAGCTAAATATTGCTGGGATTCAGAATTCAGTTTTCAACCTGTTCCTGGTTGAAAACTGAATTTTGTGAAAATGTGTCTTATTTGTGAATCTCTGTTTTAAGTATACTCAGAACAAGGTTGGAAAATTAGCTATTGCTCATTCAAGAGTCTAAGGCCGAGTTTAAATATTGATTTTCCCTTCCTTTAATGTAGTTGTTGCAATTCACTGACCAGATGTCTCTTTGAATGAAATGCATTGATCCAACTTCCCATTTTTAATGTTAGTGTTCTTGTTAATTAAGTAGTGGTGATAACAAGAAGTATTTTATTAATACAGTGCAGAGCTAAAATGCAGAATGAAATTTGGAATCTACTTGCCTCTAAAAGCAGAAACTGGAAAGTGTCCTGTTCTGTATTGGCTCTCGGGTAAGTAACATGAGTCTTAGTAACTTAAAAAATACAATCTTAAACATGTTTAAACTACTGCACTACAGTTACTGAAAACCTAATGTAGAGGTACTGCAGTGGCAGCTCTTGAATTCTACAAAAACTCATCTTCTGGAAGGCGCACTTAGTTTGAGCGTACTGTGATAAATCAGGATGCAGTTTGGGAGTAGCCTACCAGACTGTGTTGTAAAATGCTCAGTGTTCAAAGTGTTCTACCCTTTTGTTCTAAAATGTTCATACCTTTTGTTCCAAAGCCTATATATAAAGGTTCTCTTATAAGATCTTCCCATTGGGACACCTCCAGCTTGCCTTTGTTTATGACAGACTGCTTCAGCTAATAGGGTAGGGATGTGAAATAGAGCCCATGGAAGCCGGCACATTTGTCCTGTGGACTCCACCTTATTCCAAGTACTATTTTGCAGGAAGCAACTGGTGAACTTGAAAAGTGTGCCTTAGCACAAGCACATCTAAAGTGTGTGGTAAACCTGTGGGATCAGAAAGGGCCAGGGGCTGAAGAAGCTTGTGCAGGAGGAGTGAAGTTCTCTCATCCACAATTAATTAACTAAATACTTTTTTTTTCTTTTATTCAAAATAAAAAGCAGAAACTCAGTTTTGTAATTCTAGGAGTTGCTTTATCGAGACTTGGATTTAGAAAGTTGAAGACCAGACTGTTAGTGTGGAGACTTGTGCTCCTTGTATGTATTCATTTCACAAAATAGCTGATGGGTCTGATTTGTATCATGACAGTGGACTGGCTAAAAATGTTTATCCTTGAAGTTAGGAACATCAAAATTGTCTGAAGAGCTCTAAGCCATGCAGCACATTTATTTTATTGAATGTAAACCATGTTGTCTTGCACAGTATATCAGTCAAATTAGGTTACTGGCAACTTGTCCCAGAGAAAACTAGAATCATTAACTCTTCTCAAATTGCACAGTGAAGAAAAATCCAAATATTGGTGTGAAGTATAATTTATTTGTAATTGGACTTTATTTGGACCTGCTGCTTTACAAAAGGCACGTATTGCTGTGGGTTTTGGAGTCAGAGTGCTTATGGGCCCTTTATCCTGTCTAAAGTATGTAGAATTTGTCAGACCACATGTGTGGTTCTGTAGTGCAAACAGCTGAGATGACAGTAGAAAGAAAAATGTATTTGCAGGGTTAGGTGTCAGAAGTTAACAGTCAGCCTTAGCCCAAGTGCCTGTGGTCAATGGGCTTAAATGCACAGTAGCTGAGGGCACTGTACCCGGTGTGAGCTGGTGCTCCAGGGGATACAGGGCACACACGGATCTGGTGTTGATGGTGTGCTAGTGCAACTGGATGGGACAGTGCAGCTGTGTTTCTGTGGATTGGTAAGTACTGTTGAGCCTAGTGAAAACATTTTCCGTGCTTTTGGAGATAGCAATTCCTCTTGTTTTTCAAAATCTTTTCCGTCAAAAAGAGTTTTGAAACCAGTATGCCATGAGCAATGGGTAACCAACAATATTTTTATTTCCCAAGGGTTAACCTGCACAGAACAGAATTTTATAACAAAAGCTGGGTTTCAACGAGCGGCAGCCGAGCACGGCCTTATTGTAGTGGCCCCAGACACGAGCCCACGTAAGTGTAACGAGAGACATGGTAACAGTCATTACACTGAAGTGCATTCTGTCCTCAGAGGATGGGGTGCTGCAGTGTGCTGAGAAGTGTTGCCCCCCTGAGTCACAATTTGACCTCACCTCTGCATCTTGCATTGTTCACTAGATTACATTGTGTATGTTCTTGATACCAGGGGAGCGAGGGTTTGACATTTGCAACTCTCTTATTGTTGTGGCATTAAAAGTAGAACAAAGGGGCCCTAGAGTTCAGCACAGACTAGGAGAGGGAGGAAAAGTGAAACAAGAAATGTGTGTTATTAGAATTCTTGCTGACATTTTGTGGCTTGCTGAGACCCTATAAAACCTGCAGAACTGTGTTGCCACACAAATCTGCAGTGCTTGCTCTTCATTGTACTCTGCCTTCTAAAGCCAAGGAAGTACATGTCTTGAGAGGATTTTAATACTTGGAAAAGCAAACCAGAAACCCTTCTCCTCTGCAGCTATAATAGACTAGTGATAAATGGATTTTTTTAAATGATGTGCTGTTGTTTAAGGCTGAGCTTATGGTATGGGAGACCTGAAAATGATGGATCTGCAGTTATAGGAAATACTGTTATTTGGGGATTCACTGTTTTATGTTTTGTATTTGTTGGATTCTGCCACAGTCTCATGAGTGCTGTAAACAAAGGTGGCAGCCTTCTAGTATTTCCCAAGCTTTAGTGGGTCACATCTGACTCCAGGCAATATGGGAAAGAAGTGATGTCCTTTCTGTAAAGTATTTTTTACATCTAGGTTTTGAAGTTGTGTCAGGTCCAAGAATGTAAACACATGTGTCTAATGAAGAAGAGGGACAGAAGAGCAAAACTTGAGTATGAATGAACTTTGCAATTAGTTGTTGCTATTTGCTGCAGGTTGGAGATGGGCAGCTAACCTTTGTGTTATTCACATTGGGTAATTATACTGGAAGTTAGTTTTGGTGCTGTCTGTGTAAGTTTTGTCTATCAATATGTAACTGCCTTTGCATAGATCATTGCTTTGTCCATTTTCTTTCAAATCCCTCGTGGCAGCTTCTCTCTTGCCTTTCAGTCTAAAAGCTGATAAGGATTGCTCTGCTATTTAGATGAATTTTGGTATGTGCTTCATATTATACTCTTACATTTTAGCTCAGAGACCCTAAATGTTCTTAAGTCTCTGAGTTGTCTGGCGAAACAAATGAAAAGCAATTCAAATATAATCATGAGCTGAGAGGTATTGAAAATGCTTACATGTGCTTTTCAATTGTGTAATTATGACTCCATGAGAATTACTTTCCAGGAGCCAGGAGATGTATGTGGCTGGGGAAAAAGGCTGCATGAAATCATTAAATACTTGTCATTACAGACTCTGTCAGGCCTTGATAGATTTTACTTTCCTTCTTCGAAGGGGTTTGTTTTTCCAGACAGGTATACTGAGCAATATTATGCAGATTCCTTTTCAAATTTCTTTTTTTCAAGGCTTCCTGTAAGTTTTTTTAGCATAATGAGCATTGCCTTCATTGCCTGGCAGGACTTTCTTAGTTTTTGTCCATCTGCAAGGTATTGAAGATAGAATTTTTGCATCCAACATGTTGTTTAAGCACCCCAGTCCCTGTGATTGCTGGGCTGTTGAGTTACAAAATCACTCAGTGTTCAAGGGCATGTCACTGGAGCAAAGTCAGCTTTGATCCTTGTGCAAATCTGGTTTCACACTGTGGCAGGGTGGCAGCCATCTCTGCATAAATTGTGAGGGACTGTCGAGTTACACATGGGTTCGCAGAGTAATCTGACAGTGGTAAAAGCCTATGTAATTTGGGATTGCAGAAACTGGGAAATAATGGCCTCTCTTTCTCCAAAGCATTCCTATCACATATACCTTGAACTACTACGTTCTGTTCTGCAAATCAGGCTGGTAAATCACAGACTAATCAAAGGGAGGACTGGATGGGGTGTACTGACTTTGAAGAACTCATCTGCAAATTTAGTTTGAAAGTGTAGCCTTGGAAAAGAGGATACAATCCTGCAGTTATTCAAAGATGAAATCATTTAAATTTCATGGAGAATTACAGGTGAGAGCAATGAAATGAATTGCAAAAAAGATAGAGGTATAGACTTGTGAAATTGTAGGAACAGGGAATGTTATTATTCTGGAGAATCTTAAGAAGGGAGGCATAGCAGGCATTATTTAAAGCACATAAACTGGCTTGTACACACCATTTGGTGATACATGGTTCTGTCATTCTGGGGGAAAAGGAACATTGTTTCTCACACAGTTTCTTGTACTTGTAGGATGAGGTCTAATGTCTGAAATAAGCTGGTAGCACCCATTAAAAAATGCCAACTTTGGTTGAGTCCCTGGGTAAATTGGACAAAGCTTTATAGAAGTAATTTAGGAGACGTGTATGCCCTATTTATTTATAAAGAGATACTGACACTATTTAGAAATTGGATATATCTGTAGGTATTATGTAAGTGTCATTTTGAAAGTGTTGCAATAACACTTGAAAACATTGTACTAATGAATGAAAATCTGAATTGTCTTATGGTTGAAGGGGTAGAGATATGATTGAGGAACTTGTGTCCCAAGTCTGCTTTGTATGGCAGGTTCCCCAGTTCTGAACATGTAGTAAAGGTAAGATTTTTCATGCTAGGTGGCTGCAATATTGAAGGAGAAGATGAGAGCTGGGATTTTGGCACCGGTGCTGGTTTTTATGTGGATGCCACTGAAGATCCTTGGAAAACAAACTATAGGATGTATTCCTACATAAAAGATGAGGTAACTTTGCTGCTGGGTTCTCCTGGTGTTGCTGGGTAAAATAAAGGGGTGTGGCTCAGTCATAGGAAATTCCCACATCCTGTGTTACAAGGTTATGGTAGATTTCTACAGCGATACTTTGAGTTACTTATTATCGGCTGAACTGTTTCCTTTTGATTTCACATTCCCATTCCAATTGCTTTCAGGCCATGATCACAAATGTCAGTCTCGAACCAGAGATGTGCCTTTGATTTCAGTGACATTAAAAGGCATTAGTTGGTTAGCTGTGTGCTTTTTTTTTTAACATACTCAAGTTGCTTTAACATTTTTATTACACTCTTGTTTCCTTTACAGCTGCCTAAACTAATAAATGCCAATTTTCCAACTGACCCTGAACGGATGTCTATTTTTGGGCATTCCATGGGAGGTCATGGAGCTCTTATTCTTGCTCTGAAGAATCCTGGAAAGTACAAAGTAAGTTGAAGTACAGCTTATATGAGGTATACTAATGCCTAGATGGATTTCTGTAGATGTGACAGAAGAAAACATAATACTGAGTTCTACTAGGGCATTAAATGTATAAATAGTTTCAGTTGCTGCAGTTCATTGTTACATAGTATTTTTTTTTCTCCTGCTGTCTTTCTGAACAGTCCGTATCAGCATTTGCTCCTATCTGCAACCCAATTCAGTGTCAGTGGGGGAAGAAAGCCCTTGGTGGATATCTGGGACCAGATACAAGCAAATGGGAGGTATGTGTTGCAGCCACAGCTCTTTAATAACAGATGAATGAGTGATCTGCAAATACATCACAGCAGGAGCCTGGAAAAAAACTCTGGAGTGCCCATGAGCTGGTACTGTTGTTTTTGCTACACCCCTAAGCACAGAAGAGGATTGTTTCTGGCAGGAGTGACATGCTGTTGCCTTATGGTGCTTATGAAAATGTAATGAGGTACAGGTGTCTCATCAAATCAGCTACATTCCTCTCAGTTTTATGAAGATTTAAAAGTCTGGGCTAAGAAGAATTATGAGCAGTGTATTTTTGTAGTAGCCTGAAGAGAGAGACTGCTGTAAACTGTTCAGACTGATGAGCCTTGTGCCATCTTGCAGGGGCAGCCTGTGGGAGGCCTCCAAAAGGAGCCCATTGGATACTTGGAAATCAATATCCTTCAGAACAGCATTAAACTAGACAAAGTTAGGTTTTAGCTCCAGGGCCCTAATTTTGAGCTATCAGTAGTTGTATATGAATGGCTAAGATACAAAAATATTTGTCTGCATGGTTGCTGCATTACTTGGGCAGTGCTGCAGTATTTTTAATCTCAACTTAAACATTGCACTGTATTTCTATAATTAAGTTAGAAGGGACTGTAGTGGCCATGTACTCAGATTTCCTTGTAAACAAGCACAAGCTGCAGTTCAGTCCCTTGTAAAGTGGATTAAAGTATGTCTGATTAAAACTTTACAGGATTGGAGAGTGCTCTCAGCTTTCATAATTGTTAATAGAGTAGTTTGTGTACATAGAAACCACCAGTTAAACGTGCTTAGACTTAATGCAATGGATTTGTTGTGAAACAAAACAACACCCCAAAAACCTGTTTTCTGTCCCCTTAACTTGTTTTGGAGCTTTTCTGCAAACCCAATCCAGTAGATCAAAAGCAGTCATCAGGAACAGCCTTAGACCTGCCTTTGGCAAAGACATACAACCTCTGATTTCTGTATTTCGGCTTAAAATTGCCATGTAAATACGTTCAGGATCATTTGATACCATGGCCACAGTGCTGGGCTGAGCCCAAGCTCCCATTTCCATCGTAGTGTCATTTCTGGATCTGGTGGCATCCTGGAAGGATGACTCTGATGCCTTGGTGTAGGACTTTGGATTTTGCTGTCTGTTGGTGATTGGTCTTCTCCACAGCCTTAAACACTTCATGATCTTTTAAAGGGGTTAGTTATTTTGAGCATGTGCCAAGCACAGGACCCCATGGGTAACATGTTCCCCATCACAATTACATTTTGATGCGTTTGCTTAGAGTCTTTCTTTTTTGCTTCTCAGCTGCACCAAGTTTTCTTGGTCAAATTATCATGGTAACCTTCAGGTTAAATGCCTTCCCATGAGCATAGTTGTGTTACATTGGTGTTTTGACTTCTAGCTGCCAGAATAATTACACCAAGACACCAAGTTTCTTCAGCAGGATCTGGTTCCTGCACTTGTGCTGGTGTGAATTAGTACTGACTATATTGATGTTCTTCCATTCTGTAGGAATGCAGCCCTGGGCTGGATGTTCTGTTTGGTCAAACTGCCAACTTGGTAATTATGGAGCTCATGCAATTTGCCCTTTTTAAAGCAATGGGTATTGCTTTTCAGTTGCCTGGAATTTCCCTAGATTTTTGCTCTTCCAAAGTGCAACTTGGTGTCCTGATCAACACTGCCCAGGACTTTCTCTGTGCTATTCTTTTCCTGTGGTCGACAAACTGAAAGCAGTTGAACGTGTTTAACTGGATGTTGTTTCTCTTTTATTTCTGCAGGCATATGATGCTACACAGCTTGTCAAGTCCTACTCGGGCTCTCACCTCGACATCTTGATTGACCAAGGCAAAGATGACCAGTTCCTGTCCGCAGGCCAGCTACTGCCGGATAACTTCATCGCTGCCTGCACCGAGAAGAAAATCCCCGTAGTCTTCAGACTGCAGGAGGCAAGTTGTTTCTGCAGTCCTTGGGTGGTGGATTCTTGTTTGTGATTTTTGGTTCTATGCAGCAGGCAGTGAAGCGAGTGTCTGTAAGGGGGCAGGCATGCTCCCACTGCGGGTCTGTCCCTGGCCACGTGAGGAGGAGCGTGAGAAGTGACACTTTTCCCGTCGCACTGGCCATCGAGCTGTGCCTCACCCGCCCGATTCAGCCGCGCTTCACCACTAGGTGCCGTCGTGCTTCCAGCTTGGACAGGCCGGTCCCTTCATGGGGACTCAGGCTGCCGGTGCTCGGCTGAAAACACAGCATTAATCATTTCTAATGAGTATCGTAGTCACTGTACAGCCAAAGTGACAGATGGCCTTTTGCTGCATCCCTTGTCTGTGCTGTGGGTTTTGTGTTTACCATAAAACTTGGCCATTTAGTTTGCATGTGTTTGTGTAAATTAGGGAAGGGGTGGAACTGCTTGACATCCTAGATTCATGTGAAGACCCAGGTGGAGGGATTGCTCTTACCTGTAGTGCAGTGACCCAGAACAACACTGTCCTGAGAGCACTGGAGTCTTGGTAAGCCACTGGCGACTTCCACCCAGACCCAGTGAGGAGCCCAGTTGTGGAGAGTGAAGGATTGTCCTCTCTGGTTTATTATAAACTTTGTACCTAAAGATAGAGTTAGTGCTGATGAAGGGGCATGGGTCAGAGGGTGACATTACAGCACAGGGATTGAGCAGTAACTCAGACCTGGGCTGTGTTCTCCTTATGCCCTCCCTGTGTTTTACCAGAACAGCGCCCCGTGAGGGCAACTGTTCTCTCAGATTGTATCTCACTCTGCAGCTGACCCTTGCTGTTACCCATCTCTAGCTTACAGGCCCAGATTTGGGCAGCTTAAGGTACTTGGTTTGTTTAGCTTCCTGGTGCTCATCTATACTTAGCCTGTTACATATCCCTTGCCATTTTTATATATATTCTAGGTATTTCTTAAAATGGATAAAAACAGGAGAGTGATGACCTTTCCTTTAAGAGAGCTTAGTGTGATTGCTTTATCACGAACTGTATGTTCTCTGCTGATTTCTTTATTGTTGTTCTTTTCTAGGGTTACGATCACAGCTATTATTTCATTGCTTCATTTATTGATGACCACATCAAACACCATGCAAGATACCTCAATGCTTGAACCATTTGGATGCTGCCTGGCCAATATGAATCAAGAGATAGAGGTGAACTAAACAAAAATAATTTGCTGAAGTAATGTTTGTAAAATTGAGCTCTTCTGATTGTACTGCTAAGAAAAATAAAAGTCCCACTTAATTTGATGTGTGTACTTTAGAGTAAGTATTGGGAATGTTCTTGCATGCTTGGAAAACTCTTGATGCCATGAAGTTACATCTGCTGCATTTTGGGTCAAGATGTAAGCTGGCAGGTACGTGAGTTTCAGATCATGAGTGTGGGTGTGTATGTGGCACCTCCAGACAGCTTCTAGTGCAACTGTGCAGAAACTGTGATTAACAACAGCGTGCCCCTGCAGCTGATTAATTACTGGGGTTTCCTCCTTCCTTTAATGGTGAAGGAAGTTGTTAGTGGCACAACTAATCAAGCTATTTAATTAATCTGAAGTGGTAGGTGTATTTTTCCTTGGCCTGTATAAATACCTTCCAAGGCCCAAGTCTGGTGGAGAATGCAGACAAAAACCTGCTGTGCACAGTAGTTTATTGTCCTGTGTGTTATCAAACAAATGATCTGGAGTATTTAATGGATGATACTTATAGAAAAGACCTTGTAAAAAACATGTGAAGGAAGCAGTCTGTAGTAAAAAGGATTTTTTCTCCACTTACCTTTGATTCTTAAAAGTGTGAAAGGCTTGTACTTGTGTTTCTTAGATTTGACAGGACTGAGAGGAAACTGCTAAATAGATCTGGAAAAAGCAATTGCTGTCTAGATGATCTAGTATCTCATTGCTGAAATCAAGTGTGCTTATTTTACAAAAGATGGCAGAATTTAGTCCTGACAGTTGTAGATCTAAAATAGCTCCTGATGGTGTAATTCTGCCAGCTACCTTGGACAAGAACACAGGTTGTTCCAGTGAGCTGTAAGTAATCCCTTGT
This sequence comes from Gymnorhina tibicen, assembly GCA_013399875.1. Classification (NCBI taxonomy): domain Eukaryota; kingdom Metazoa; phylum Chordata; class Aves; order Passeriformes; family Artamidae; genus Gymnorhina; species Gymnorhina tibicen. The sequence continues at coordinate 431,038 of VXAZ01006360.1, forward strand.
AAACTCAGCTTTCTTGTGGTTCAGCTGGACCTGAATCATTGCTCAAACCTTGACTCACGCTTGCCAGAGGAAATACTATGATAAATGTAGGATGGGTTGCCTTTTTTAAGCAACGCTGAATGCTCTCCTCTCTCTCTGGCTCCTGCTAGATTCTCGGTTACAGGGAGGCTGGTGCTGGTGACGGCCTTAAATTACGCATTCACTTTTATCCATCTTGCATCTATTTATTTATTAAGTAAGCTCTGAAGGCTGGCAAGATACAACTGTGTGCATTGCAACAGTTCTCCAAAAGGAAATTATTGCAGAAAGATCACCTGCTTCCAAAATCCCCTATCAAATGTGAAGAAGTACAGCCCATAAAGTCACCTGTTCACTAAGGTTAAGACACTCCATTAGAGAAATTGGAATCTAGGAGAAGGTGTACTTGGATGACTTCAGAAACCTGCAGTGGGAAAGAGAAGGCTGGATGCTGTGACCTGCTCCTTGTTTCCACAGCCAGGGGTAGGGCAAAGCAGCTGAGCACAGCCCTGGCACACTGTGTTATCCCCAGGGCTCAAGGCATTACTGTGCTTACTGCTTGGATTCAGTACTATCAAGGAACCTTCAGGTTTTGTTTGCTAAAGCAGAAGCCTGCAGAACAATCTCTGCATTTCAGGAGGAGAAAAAGCTGCCCTGTACAGAGAAGTGTAAGCAGCAAAATGAACAACTCTAATACATCAATGTGAGCAGGAGCAAACTGAAGAAGGGGTTGGTAGGATCCAGTTATTAAGGTTCTTTGGAAATTCCTCTGCCCGAATTAAGGTGCAAATGAGACCACATGCCAGTCAATAGTAAGAGTTTTATTTGATGGTGGATATGAGAGAGACAAAGAACTAGAAAATAGGTGGGGGGGACAGAAAGAGAGTGACAGGGACAGAATAAGGAAAATATCACCACTCCCTGGATGTCAGCGATGTTCTGTTAATCTTCTCCAGCAGGTCTTCTTGGTGGTGAAGGTCCCCCTGGAAGCATAGAATCCGATGGGTTAATATACCCTCGAGCCAGGTGGCAATGTCCGGGCATGTCCCCCTGGGGAGGGGGCAGTCTCTTACAGCAGACTCTGGGTCTGTTGCATCCCCTGCAGTCCTGTGGGGCAAAGCCTCTCACGTGAATGTCCCGTGGGGCTGGGGGTTCCACAGCTGGGCCGGTTTGAGTAAAAGGGAGGATGGGCGTTCACTGCCCCTGAGCAGGGGTTACACCCGAAACCTCCTTCCCCCCACCTCGTTTCTGGGGGGAGTCTGTGTAAGCCTGGCTTCTGTGAGCACTCAGCCAGGGATGAATCCTAGCACGGCTGCTGGGTTTGGCTCACGTTTTTTTCTTTGTTTACCTCTTTGTTTCTCCCCGGGCCTGAGACTGATGAAAGAATGGATTTTTCCTTTATCTAATCTCAGTAGTTTGACTTACAATCCCAAATTCTTCAAGGAGATTTCTGTGGTTGTAGCTTCTTTAAAACTTTATATCAATGTTTGAGGCATGAACTATTTTCAGTCTCTGCCAGGGGCTCTCCCCGATTCTACCTGAGCCCAGCCCAGCCCTGGCAGCAGAGGGCAGATAATTCACTGCCACTGACTGGCTGGCAGGAGGCCTTCCCAACAGGAGCACCGAAGCTGCAGGGAGAACACTGCAGTTACGCAGCAGTTACCAGCTGGATCTTATGCCTACTTCAGCTGCAAAATTCCTTTATTTGCATCACATCATCATCTTCTCCCATCCCAAACCCATCATTTCCAGTGTTAAGCCCTCCAACCACCATCTCTTTTACAAGAAATCATCACTCGCAGGGATGGGCATTAAAGGGTTTCTGCAAATAATATGGTTTAATTGTAACTACCGTAAAGATTTTCTATATACATTATGTTCACTGCGAAGGGTATTACAGATTCGCCATGCATGTTTTATTGCACATATAAATATTGTACAAAGGATCATGAAGATTCTCTTCTTAGCCGTACAGGTTAAGACTGCATAAAAAAAGCTGTATTACAAAATACTTAGAGCTATTTATTTACAGCCAACTTCAAGCAAATACTGAAAGACACTATCAGGAGAAAAACAAAATTTTAATTATGAAAAAACAAGATTTGTCAAAATAATAATAATTACAAAGCTTCATGTTGCCATATATACATTGTAAAAAAATACTCAGGAAACCTGCATTTTATCCCTCAAGATGCAGAAATCAATATTCCTATTTTTATACTTGATCCTTGAATGCTTTTAAAATTTGATAAACTCTGACTTGAAAACTTATTTTCTTTACATTGCTCGTGCTTTTTGACAAAACAGATATTTGTGCAGCTCTGTAAAATATTAAAATACATTTTCATTTAGTGTTAAAGTGCACAGTACATTGTATAGGAAACAATATGCTAGCTGCCAATCAAATTACAATTTAAGTCAATGTTCCCTCTATAAAATAAATGTTTTTGCTTTGGTTGAAGTAACTGGATATTCCATGCATACTGTCTGTCCCATTGTCTGTAGTCCACTTTCCTCCTCCTCACGTGTTGCTGTCACTACCTCCCAGCCCGTTAGCAAGCGGTGGTGTTGAAGTGTGTGGCCTGTGTTCAAATACCACCGGAACCGTGCCAAACCTGCTACTCAACATGGGTGGGTTTAAATGCAGTGCCTGTGAACGTGTGCGTGACTGCCTCGAGAGGGGGTAGTGACAAGTATGCATCACTCTGCCCAGAAGCCCTCATATAATAGTTCTCTCCACATCCTCTTGCTTAAATATTTAGTCCTCCCACCCCCTTGCCTCTTTTTTTTGCCACTCTACATTTCACACTCCCTGCTTGTGTGCCCCCAGCCAGCTTCCCTTTTCACCACATGCAGCTGCCCCCTCCTGCTTGCCCAAATCCCATCACTGGCTTGTGTGAATGAAAATAGCATGTTCCAGATAGCACAAGAATCACTGTGCTGAACTTTTTGATCTAAAATGCATGATGTCTTAATAATAAATTATGTTTTTAAAAATCTCACTGAAAAGTGTAAAGTCGTGATAAGGAGAAGAACTTTTATTTCCTATTGCTGATGTGGAAGTAGAGGTCTGATGCTGCAAATGTGCACTACAGAACATTGTGCTTAATTCTGTGGAGACTTTTAGAGAGAAGCACTGTACCCAGGCAGGTTGGATGTGGAAGATCAGGTCTTTGAGACTGCCTTTGGCAGTTTCAATCGTTTTATCTCCTTGAAGAAATCACTGAAGAAAACAAGTTAATTTTTTGGCTACCTGGTAAATCTTGTTAACATTCTTGTGCTATTTTTTAGTATTTGTTCTGTAGTGCTATAATCTTTAAAAGAAATCAAGTTACAGTGCAAAATTACATTTCAAGACACGTGATCCTAATGCACATAATTCATTTTGTTGTGGCAAAAGTTAAATGTCTTGTGCATAGTAAAATAAGCAATCAAAAATATTTGTTCACATTTATTTTTCAAGTTTACATATTTCCTTTTGTTTCTTGTTTTTAAACATCTATATACAAATAAAATGGGTGTGCTCTCACTTGCAGCCAATTTAGTCTAGTGAGGGGAGAAGTGTTACTGGAATGTAGGAAACTCAATGGAATGCAGACAATTTTTTACCAATGTTCCGCAGATTCAAGAAATAAAGAATGCCATTCCAGCTAGCTGTTTTTTTAACAGAAGCACCTAGTTTGTTTGCTTTTTATCTTACATATTAGAAAATACAATTTACGGAGATCTAGAGCTACTGCACACCAAGTAGAATAAAAAATAACTAAGTATTTATATTAAAATAAAGTGTTTAACCACAAAAAAAGCAGTAATAAAATACAGTTTCCTAATTTACATTTTGCATCCAAAGGATGAATAACAACTCACTAATAAATAATATTTATATAAATATTTTACGTCTGGATATTTTTAAAAGGCAATAGCCTGAAGCAACTGCAGAAAAACCTAACGTGGTAGCAGTCTGATTTACTCTCCCTTCTCCCTCCCCCCAACTGATTACAGTGATTCTTAGTTTAATAATACAAAGGTATCTTGCTGCAAGACAGCTGTGTACTCCACACATTTTTAAGTGGCAGAGAGGTGGCTGTTTTAGTAAGTACTGTACAAAGTGAGCTATAAAAGCAGTGAAGCGCCAACTTCCTCTAGAAAATGTTTCTGTTCAGTTTCTGCTTTGTAGTTCGACACATACAGTCTGAAACATGGGTTTAAAATGGTAAGAATACTCTTGGAGTACTGGAGTTGTTTTCAATGCAGTTTGAAAAGATGGGCAGTTTTTTGATTCTTCCATGGCACAGTGTAGCTGGTAACAGCAGAGAGAGTAGTTTCATGTGAATAAAGCTTGTTTCACTGTGGTTACATCTAGCAATGCTTGAACTGTTATGCTCACTTTTACCAAGCCCCTTTCTTCTAGGATGTGATGTGGTAGGCAGAGCTTCTCCTAGAAAAAGACAAAAAAAGGAGTAAAAATTAGAATATTCAATCCTCACCGCAGAACCTCACTTCACATGATCACATTTGGAACACAAAGCCCAGCAAGCAGGAATTGTTTCCTATTTTTAATTAAAAAGAACTTCCTGTGATTTTGACAGAAAGTCTCTGATTTTGCTCCCACTACATCTAGGAGTTAGTGAGAGATCTGTTAATAGTCTGGGCCCCAGAAACCAAGTTGTTCTGTGGTCATTACAGCATGTAAACAGCTAGAGCGAGGGCCAGCAAGCACACACCAGACTTTCACCTACAAAGCAGGAGAACATGGCATTTGCTTTGCTATGACGTATGTGTGAGATGGGGGATGGAAGGCTGACTTTAAAAAAAAAACAAAACAAACCAAAACCACCCCATTCTCCCACTGAGCTCTAGACAGGTGCCAGGATAAGCAGTTTGAAAACTACACACTAGCACATACAGGGAAGTGTGTGCAATGTTGTGCATTCAATAGGCAAAGTGTTTAGTTCCCAGTATTTGCACCTTATTAGAAATACCCAGGAATCAACTTTATTCACCACAAGGACACAGCAGTCATGGCCAGGATGGAACTCACTAGCTGTCCACAGAGGCTGCTATAGCAGAAAACAGTCAAGCAGTAAATACTGTATCTCCTACAGGGAGAGCAAGACACCCGCCCATGAATAATTAGAGAAAGTTTAGAGGGGCAGCCTTGGGTCATGATTGGCCCTCTCTTTAAAAAGAAGGTTTTTTAATGTAACCTTGTAATTACATTACATTACCTTGTAATTAAATTAAGATTTAATGTAATCTTGTTAAGAAATCAATGAAATTATGAACTCAGGCAGCAGGTTTATAATAAATAAATGGAAAAGCCAGACTACATCACATAAACCATAATTACAACTGTAGACTCATTGCCACAACATGGAAGCCAAAAGCGTAAGTGGGATGACAAAAATATGCAGATAAGAGAAAAATCCAAACAATGCTATTTAACACAAACACATGGAAACGGTGTCTGGTCCATAAAGTCCTTAAGCTGTATGTCATTGCTTTAAGCATGAAAAAGGCACCATCTGTGTGAGCTAACCTGTTCCTTCCCTATGCATCCATACATGACCATCAGCAGACTTGGAATATTGATTTTTTGGAAAGAGAGGGTGGTTTTGATATTCTCACTATTGAATATCTTAGTTATTCAATAAAGTTTAAGGTTTTAAAACTAATGATGCATTTGAGGTTCTGTTTTAATTAACTGCCTGTCTTCTACTGAATAGTCTTCTTGGATCTGTAATGTTAACGAAGGGTCCCTTATTTTATCTTTATACAATTCACGGTCCTTTTCCACACTTCCTCACATTGTTTACTTCTTCAATTTAAACCTCACTTTCTTCAATTTAAACCTCACTGATCTCTTCAGCCTCTCTGCTCATGACACATTTTTTCAGCTCTAGTCCCTTCCTTGACTCCTATGGACTCTTACAACTCAATATAATGGAACTGGTACACACAAGAACAATTCATAGAGTCTTTATTACATTATGCACCTAATTGTTTTTATCTCCTTCCACTGTTGTCCAGTCCTTGCTCAGGAGACCTCCTCCAGTGGGCCACAGCTCCAGAAAAGTATCAGTATTAAACAGCTCCACTGCTTCTGACATTTATGACTTTCTTTTGTTAATGAGTATTTCCTTTATGCATAACCAACACTTAGCTTGCTTAAATTTCTTGAGTTCCTCACACCCCACTCCAGCCTCAATGAGAGGAAAAACTGCAAAATGTACCTGTTAACTACTGAACCTGAAGATAGGAGCCAAACTTCATTCACAATCATAGCATCTGATACTAGTAATTGTAATTTATCTGTATTTTGTTTACATTTTGTATTTACTACTGAAGTTGTTTTAGTATTTATTATTTTATGTTTAAAAGATTTTTTTAAGACCCAAGGAACAACTTCAAACATAATTTTCAAGGAGCTTGGCTGAGTAGGTCTGCAGGAGATGGACAACACACATTTCCCCATGGAAGATGCTGTAATATTCTTGCTAATGCTGGGTTACCACTTCAGAGTTTGTGGATTCTGATTCACATTGACCAAACTATTGTGGCAACTGCCTCCTGTTCCTGTCGGCCACCCTGCCCCTCTCTGCTGCAATTATTTGTCCAGTCAGGCCAAGGAACTACCCTCCTCTTGCAGCCATTCCAGGTCATCATCCACATTTCCATCCCAAACCTACCTACCATAAACTGACCATTTAAGTTAAGATGCTGAGTTCTGCAGTTCATTCTTGTTTGTTCTTCTGACTGAAATATTAACCTGCAAGCTGTCAGAGATGGCTCCCTCCAACATCTATTCCTCTGAAAAAAAAGTGTCTTTCCCAGAGAAACATATATTTTAGGATGCAAACTCCTAAACTGATACCCAATTAGCACTGGAGTAGCTACATAAAAAGGTAGATACAATGATATCAAATAAAAGGGGGGAAAAAAACCCCAGTATTCTTCTACTTCAAAAGTGTGATTTCTACTATACATTTTGCCAATCTACTGTCCTGGGAGCCAGTTTGTCTAAAAATCCACAATGCTCTGATGCTGATAATTTTTTTAAAAAATTATTATACTAATCTTATTTGAGAATACAAATCAGACACTTGAAGTGAAATGTTATTCTTTCCACACTCTTCTACTTCTTTCCAGTATCATTGCACAGTCGTCTCTTGTTTCACAGTCTTGGTGGCCCTTAGCAAGCCAATATTTCATTATTCTTCCATGCTAGACAAAAGACATTTAATAAGAAGGCCTGCTGAATCCAGTACCTGAAAACTAAGGGACTGGTATTACATGGCTGAAGGGTAGGGACTGAATCCAAAAACCCCACCCTAAGAAAACCTACCTTGCTAGATATTTATGTTTGAAAATATTCTACATTTTGCTATTGAAGTCAGATTTGCTTAAACCACCAGAGTTAAGGATGTCTGCTTAAGAAAAATTTAAATTCCAAACTCACCGTTTTTGTGACACCTTGTAGCACTCACTGAGCTATTCTGTCATGCTCTCTTGCTAAGATTTTTGCAGTTGTTTGTAAGCACATTTGCACTAAAAGCATAAGGGAATGCATGCCCCATTTAATATAAAAACCCATCCACTATGATTTTTTTCTGTTTTTAAAGGCAAGCATTATCTATTTTAAATACAGCATAGTAATTTAGTTTGTATAAAGCAACCCCTCTCCACCTGCTGTATTTACAAGATGTATACTCCAATCCGGAAAGCTGTTCTAGGAGGTCTGCAAAAAAACAGGACCATACAACAGTGTTGTAGGAGTGAAAAGTTTCCCAGCACACAACTTTTTTATGTATCATTCTATGTTAGTGCTCAAAACATATACACTTGACAGCCTTCTCTTATGAAGCAGGTGGAACTTGGCTCTATTTTATAATTCTACAGCTAAACACATGGCTACAATGAACTTTCCAAACTTGACAATGAGACCGATGCCATCTCCTAAAAATGACAAACTTCTCTAAATGTGTCACAAATCAGTTCTGATATGTAAGCCCTAAACACTGTCTTAAAAGCTTTGTAAATGGCTTTCATCAACCCCATCTCACGTACTTTTCAAATCAGAGTTTTAGAGTCACATATTTACTTCTCAGACTAGGAAAAGTCAAATCCTGCCAAGGATGGAATCCAAGGCACAAACAACAGCTTTCCATAACAGCAGTTACACCCAGGTGTCTCCGTACTTAGGTTCAGCCGCTGTCCCTGCTTTTCCATGCTCTGCCTCATCCCCTCACCAGCTACAACTGCTCTCTGGAAACCACCAACAGCAGAGCTATGAAGCTGCAGGCCATGAAGATTTCAAACCTTTTCTTAAATCCTGTCGTTTTGAAGCAAATGCCTGACCAACCAAGAGGAGAACTTGCCCCTGACTCTGAGGAGACTCAAGCTCACCCACTTCTCCCCACATTTAATAAAATTTCTGTCCCTTTTACAATAGATTGAAATGCATAACACGTCTATAAAAGTGTGAATTCTCTCTCTAAAAACACCCCTGTTGAAACCATCACTGAACAAACTCCAAAAGAACAGACAGAAGAACTGGCTACTAATTCTACAAACCAGCCTAAAACAATTGTGGGGGGAAGGGCTGCCACTCCACTCATAGCAGCCCCAATCTCTCCATTCTCTATCTACTACAAAAATGAAGATGTAATGTATTTTTGTTGTCTTTTTTCTCTCTAAGAACACAAAGGAACTTAATTACTTGTTGCAAGCAAACTACCTTCTACAGACACACAGCCATTTTGAATGGCTAAAGATGTTTCCAAATTCATCATGAAGCAAAAGAACAAACTCCTGAAGGAAAAAATACTAAAAAGTGCACAAAAAGGAGGCAGCAGCAGGAGGCTGAATCACAAAGCAGTACAAAGAGACAGTACAACTGGTGTACCCACAAACGTGCACGTGTGCAGGTGCTTGCCAGAGCAAGTTTCTAATCCTGGAACAAAATGTCTAATTTAGGATAGAAGAAAGCCAGGAATACACAATGACATGAATACCTCAAGAATACGTGACACACTTCACATACACATCTATTTTCTTTGACACCAGATGACTTCAAAGTCAAGACAACTGAATTATTTTATGGCAGGGCAAGCAGTTTGGCAATTCAGATACAGTAAGCATTTACATAAAAGACATTTCTGCCCTAATATCAGATTGGTAAATGGTAAAATGACCACACATCATGATAAGAGCAGGGCTCAACTGTCTGTATTTTTAGTAAAAATACAGAGACATGGAATTCTACAATTTGGCAAGAGCCTTTCTCTTTCTTCCTTGTATTTGTAGAATATGAAATTTCAGCTCCACAGGAGAAAAATATTAATAAAACAATGAATACTGGAATGTACAATTTCTCCAAGCACAAATTAAAAACCTAAGTCCATGTAATGCCCATCATTTCATTTTGAAGCTAACTATTTTGAAGTGGGAAGACACTAAAAGAAACTTCAGGGCATTACACTTGAACAAACTTTTATGTCCAGTATACTCAACCTTTACATTTTGTTAGGTCAAGGCCAGTTTTCTTTCTAAAGAGTTGGAAAAGAAAGCTATAGCAAATATTTACTTTTCCATATGTCTAAGGCAATTTAAAATTATGTCCTTTTATTTTTTTTTTCCTTTTCCACTATTACTGTTGATGTTTGTGTATGCCCCGAATCACCTTTCCAAGTACAAATGAAAAGAGATATAAAAAAACACAGTAATTCAGGCTGTACTGCAGCTGCAAAATCTGTGTGGAGTCATAGCCAGTTAGGTATCAAGATATGTGCATCTTCTGAACATTCAATAAACTGGAAATACTTGCAAAACTGTAATTGCTGATAGTGGGCTTTGGATTCTCCAATAAATTATGACCTTGAGCCACAAAACTTAAAAGTAGACCACATATTTTTACAAAATCCCTCACAGTTTTATTCTAACAGGCTTAGAAAATGGTGACCTGAAACTGCAAGGAACAAAAATCTTAATAAAGACAAGACACACATGAAACAGTAAGAGAAAACATATACTTACAAGGGAAATACCAATTATACCATAAACTTATACATTAAATTCTGAGAAAGTGATGAGTGTTTTGTATCATCAAAGCAGAATAGGTCACTACCTTACAGTATTTTTCTACTACTCTTTCTGCATAATACAGCTTATGTTCTAGAAATGAAGGAAATAGCAAAGGTTCAGAAAACCAGCTGTACCTTTTTTTTCTCAACCTGCTTGTATTACTGGGGTTTTTGGTGTTTTTTGTGTAATAGAAGTGAAATTTTTGTGAAAAACAATGACATGGCAATACTTTGGTAACTTATTAATGTATATTGAGTAGGAATCTGTATTGAATATTTGCTCAGATCTAATTCAGTCCCCATTCACATAAAGTTCAACTTTCAGAAGACTTATTAGGAGCACAATGGGATCTATACACAGCTTTCAGCTGTAAAAACTTGTTAATATACAAGAGGCATTTGAAGGACTACTACACTGCATTACACTGCACTTGAAAGTATTTCTTTTTTCTGGATCAAGGAAAAAGAAAGCCAAATCCTCACATCAAAATGCCACTTGTGATCCAGTGCAAACACATTTTGCCTGCAAGTATGTCCACTACAAGCTGTATTTATTACTTTATTGCAGTAGAGATGACATGACCTCCACAGGATGTAAGAGTAATTAATATGATGGGCACAGTACAGATTGGAAACCAATTTATTAAGAAATCATGGTTTGAAAATCTCTGATGATCACTGCAATGGAAAAAAATGAATGGGAAAAGAAAAGAGGAGCAAATATGGTTAATGTTATTAATGAATATAGGGATGAACTACAGTGCACCTTTTTTTTTTAAACTCAAGGTGATCAGCGATTATGTGACTGGCTATGAGCAGTAAGTACCAATTATATCTAACTGGAAGTCTCAATATGGCATCTCCTCAAAGGTGAGGAACCACCAAAGAGCTGAACTGTTTGTTTCACAAGTACTAAAACCTCAGAACAGCAGCACAGAAACAGGACTCTGAATTTAGCAAATAATCCATTAGAGTTGATTAATGATGTTTTAGTTTCCAGTTCCCCATTTAGTGGAAAAATTTCTGACTTCAGAGATGGAAAGACAGATATTTTTTATATTTGCATTACGTTTGAAATATATTTTGAGAAACTTTATTATATTCACATTTAGAAAATGTAAGGGTAATTTCACTATTTCTTTCCCTGGAAGATTTATAGATATTTGGAAGTGCAATCAGTAACAACCCCCAAAAAATACCAAACTGGGTAAGCTTCATGTATGGTAGCACAGCTGTGCTTGTCATGAACCAAGTATGTTTGTTGTTTTTCACCATCTGTTTCAAGATGGCTTCACCATCTCTAACTACCAGAAACTGCACATAATGCTACACTTTAAACACCAGCTACTGTCATAGCTGAGAATACACATGGTCCCTAAGTAACAACTCCATTTGCACGGTAAGCATGTACAAAGTAAGGACTTTGGCCAAGTTTAAGAGTTAAGTGTCACGGTGACTGGGGGATGTTCACTTAGTCTACACTGGCACAACAGCAGTTCAGTTTCTAGCCCAGTGTCTACTCTGATAAAACATTTGAAATGACTGAAGACATGAACTTCCATTTCTGAACACTGAAAATGCAAAACACACTGATTACTCCTCTTACCTCGCTCCAAACTATTCGAAACAGGGGATAATCAGACATGATATTAGACAATGAGACAGACGTGTACTATAGGATGGCAGCAAAACCTTTCTCCACATGATTTTCTAATTTCAGGAGATATACATGTAGTACTCACACATGTAGTTCAGTACTATATAAGGAGGGCACAACACAAAGCATCAACAGGAGACCTGTTTACCACTCATGGGAGCAATAGTCAAATCCCAGCCCTACAGAAGACACCACTTTTGTCTCAAATGCCTACACTGGAGTATAGAGAAACATATAATTAATAGATTCTGAACTGATTCAAGCCATATGTCACTAGGTTTCATCAAAAAAGCAAAATAATTGGAACAAGACAACTAAAATCAAAACAAAGATCTGCTCAAAGTGGAAGCTTAAATGTCAAGCTGTGACTAAGTAAACAAGTGTCTGGTGTTGGAATTGCTGACACACAGTTAGAAGGCAGGCCTGCACAGGATGAGGGCACAAGTCTAGAGCTACATACCAAATAAAGAGCTTTGAAGCACTCACTGAACTCTTGCCTGGTCACAGATTGCACTCTTTACAATAAAGTTGTTGTATGTATGCACTGGAAGGTGCTAGACACCAAACCCTTTAAAATTTTTGATTTATCCATCATCTGAAATTAATTTTTCCATCCTAAAATATGTATCTAATAATACATTTACTACTTTTTATCTGTATCTGTCTATATATATGTATCTACCTAGATCTATATATTTAAGCCACAGAAACCAGGAATAGAACTGCATTTAAAAGTTTTTTAATAAGATTTTACAAGTATCTGTGGAGGGGAGGTATTTATAGAGCAGCATTAAATCATAACAGTATGGCCAGAATAATCACTAACATACAAATTCTTATCCTAGTTATACTCTAAAAGTCTATAGCTAATTCTATTATTCACTAGACAGGGGAAATGAATGCATGTATTTCCAAGACACAAAACTGAGGTCCTTTGGTTAGCTAGCCTGAGACTGAGTTACGAATTTAGGCAGCAGCATCTAGGCCAATATTGCAATGTCAGTATAGGTTTATATTTTTCAATTAATTTTCATTTGTATATTTTCATGTCAATAAGAAGAAAACCCAAAAATTGTCTTACTTTAAGTTTTAGAGTAGATGAACAGAACACAGAACTGGAAGGGAAATGGAGGTCATCAGTCCAGCAGTCTAACCATAGGCAGAGTTCAAACATAAACAAAATAGCTCCTGGCTAATATATGTCTAAGCTGCTCTCTAAAACCTCCCAGGATGGAAAAGCTAGAGTCTTCCCAGAGGATCTGTTTTCCTAGCTACATTGTCTTTGCTCCATTGGTTACACAAACAAACAGTATCTGCATTTTCACAGGTGATGAAACAGAGAAGATAATGATGTGACTTGCTTGATGCCACACAAAAGAATGGCAGGTACAGGAATTTAACAGCTTATTCCCAAACTGTCTCACTGCACCGCATGATCTTTGTCCTGAAACATTCTAAAGTCTCTTGGATTCTATGGCTTGCTCACACCCACTGCTAATTTACAGTCACCTCTGGGTGTAATGTAGCAAGTCTCTAAAAGGAGTTCAACACCGTTTTGTGTGACAGAAGAAAAAGATTATTCTACCATAGGAAAACATAACTACTCCAGCATGGAATTTAATCACAACAGTAGAGACAAACAATAATCTTTAAAGTACTCTTGTAAATACATAAGAATTAAAAAATAACAGTAATTCAAAAGATAGTTCTCTAAGTGCTCTTAACACAATACGTGCAGAGATAATTGGCACCCACTCAGAAAATACTATCACCTGCTGGAAGTGCCATCTGAAGCTGCTTCAATATCTGCAGCATTCTTGGATTTTCATAAAAAGTAAGAGGCTCAGTTCTGTTTAGCTTGTGATACACATCTAGCCTACACCCAAAAGTGGAATAAGAGGAGCTTCACTGCTTTAACACATTTGGTGAGTAGTCTAGGCAACATGAAAGAAAAACTATAAATAAAGAGGTACATAAGTTCTTAAACTAGAGCTGGAGGGGAGTGAAGACATGGGACTTGCCTTGAAGATGCTAGTCCTCTCTCCTATTTCAAGAGATTAATAAAGATATTACAAGGAAGGGAAGCAAGGGAAAGGGAGAAGTTTGTAAGGCAAAGGAAGGAAATTAAGTACCTGTAACTTGTCAGAGACAAAGCAGAAAGTTTGTGTGCACATGCGAACAGGTTATGCTGTTAGCAAATTCCAGTGATAAGTTATATACATCAAGACTATAAAAAGTATATGGAAAAGACAAAAGCCTATTAGATCCCAGGAGCGAAAAGTAGAAGTTGACTGTGGGGGTTTCTCCCCGAGGGCGAGCAGAGTGTCAACAGTCTTTCGAATGTGACGAATATCCGACTGCAGGATGTCATACGGAGAGCAGAGGTCAGCCTATCCCGAAGGGCAGCCATTAGAACAGAAAAAGAGTGCAAAAAATTAAAAATACAAAAATAGAAAGATATTGATAAATAAATAATCACAATATTCTAGCATAAACATGTAGGAATAGTTTCTTCCTAGTATTGCCTTAGTCAGCAGACATCCCAGCTTTCTTTTATTTCCTCTAAATACTGAATCTATCATATAACATCAGAAGGTTAAGATAGAAGAGCTCAGGTCTTCTAATCCTTCCAAAATTATGCCATATTCACAAGGTAAGGAAGTGCATGTGATCTGCTCATTCCAATGAGGTCTGCACACCTTTGTCCATCTGGACCTTATTCAAAAGCTTAAATGGAACCAGCTGAAAAAACTAATTTATGAAATAGCAAACGGTGGGTTAGAAAGCTGTTAAAAGCACAGGCAGCAGCAATATGAAGTCTCAAGAAAAAGTACTTACAGAAATCATTAGAAGTATGCAAAATTCTCTAATATAATAATCTAAAACTTGGTTTTCAAATATCACCTCAAATGATACCCTGGGACAGAAACTTAAAAAGTCAATGTAGCACTAACTATACTTAATTTTAATAAAGTTTCTAAACTGAAGGCTTGGACACTAAATTCCTTATGTAGCATTTTTAAAATTATTAGCAGGTTAGATTCCCATACCTTTTTTGGAAAGTATCAATTACTTGATGTGGCAACTTACTCTAGACTAGCTATACCATAAGAAGTGTAATATGTAATAATATCAATATGTTCACACGATATTTAACATTAAAATCAAACCAAGCGACACTAGTACTTTTGAAATGCAATCTAAGATACACCATTTTACATTGCAAATGAGGCCTTACTGAGATAATGAATACTTACTGAACAAAATTACATGCAGTAAGAGTTTGAGAGAAAACTGTTCCTGTGGAAGCTTTTCAGTCTCACTTTCTTAATGAACTGACAGTACACCAAATAAACCAAGACATGGAAGTTCATTTTTCTGTTAGTGCAAAGCTTCAAGGTCCAGTTTGAAATAAATGAAACTTTAAAATTTTTAAAATGTCTTTCTATCCTGAAAAGTGGCTAGTGAAACTGGAAGTCAAAACTGTCATTCATACACAAATTAAAAAGTGACACTTTTTTTTTTTTTTTTTGCTTACCATGACTGGTTCTAGCTTTACCAGGAGTCAGAAGCTGCAAAATTTTGTTACCTAGGTCACCAGATAGAGCAGGGAACCAACCCGCCTAGCAACAACACTTTTTGCAGTCATTTTTCAGAATTTTTTTTACTCAAAACTCTAATGTGGTAATAAAGTTCAATGCAATTTTGTCATTTTTTAGAGTATTGAAACTCACAGACAGCACAAAACATGCTGATTTTGTTTAAAAATGGGATGGAATTAGTACTGTATTCTACACTTACACCCACAAGCTGCTTACCAGCGAAACAAGTTTTAGTGCAAACTATTCGTGACTAACAACTACGTGATATATTGCATTTTACCAAACACAGTAAATGCTGGATTAATTTTGGAACAACATACAAGGCTCAATTCCTACTTATTGCAAATACATACCAAAAGTAAGTATCTAAGATACATTCAACTAGTATTTCAAAAAGAAAATTCCAGAACTTTATAACAAGGACTTTTAAAATTTTTTTGTCCAAAAAAACCCCCAAAACAGTGCCAATAGTCCCTACTGCAGTCAAATGGAGAAGGGAGTAATTTCAGAGTTTAGAGACTGAGAGCTGGTAATAGGTTGACTTTTTACAGATACTGATGAAGTTGCTAACCCAAGATTAACATCCTAAGCAGCATAAGGAGAAGCCAAAGCGTACAAAAACAGGCAACACATGCAGAAGAAACTTCCTACAGAAACTGCCATGCTGTGTTAAATACAGTGAAACTTGGAGAAGCCTTAGGAATGTCTGCCTATTTTTGTGTGTTCTGTGACAATGGATAATTTGGTGTTAATAGTCACACGTTATAATGTAAAATGTTTATATTTTATGTATTTTAAACTTCTGTAATGTAACTGTAGATGAAAAATATATAGCTCTTCTGTAACACTAGAAGTATTTCCACTTATTGCACTGATATTGTGCAATAAAAATACAAAACTAAAGCATGACATCATGAAATAGTGAAAAAGCACATGACTCCCACACAAACTCTCAAAGATAATCACCCATCCACTACCCCTCTCATTTAGGGGACTGAAATTATTGCTAATAAGAACTACAAAGATACATCTATTTAATCACTACATTTACGGACTGATATTTTATGTCTATGAAGCTGTATGACTAAATCATACAGCTGTCAATCATGCACACAGAATAAACACAGTAAGACAGAAATGGGACAGCAAAAGCATAACCAGCTGTTTGTGTGCACAAACCACCCTCATTCTGCATGCCCCTGCAGTGACTGAAAACAGACAGCATTTCAGAACTGACCTCCTTGGATTTAGACTCTGGTAAAAAAAGTCAAGAGTAAGTTTGCAGAAGTGCATTAAAGAATGAGATCTGTAGTGCATATGCACTACACTCAAAACACAAATGAGAGGAACCTCAGAACTCTGCTTTCAGGATTAAGAGTGTACTGAACCACTTAACTCCATACCGTAGGCCAAACAGTCCATTACCGAGCCCAGAAGGAAAAGGTGGAGAAAGGAGTCATACCTGATAAAACTTACTGCAACTTCATGGATGTCTCATGATGAAACTATGGAGAAGTAACTGATTATGTGAAGTGATCAGAAAACAAGCATAAGTGGCAATGATAATATACCTTGCACCCAACTGAAAATATGATTACCAGTCAAACAACTAACAGGTGGATAGAAGGTAAAACACTTTATAGTCACTGCTTGGCTGCCTTGTTTACTTTGTTTTGCTACCAAAAGCCTCCTGTTTTGTTTTTCTTCATTACTGTTATTCTTAATTTGCAATTCCTACACTAACACAAATCACACTGATTTTTAAAACAATTCTGTCTGACATTGCCACATAGTGGACTTCTTTTTCAGAGGAGAGGTTTAAACACAGTAATAGGTCCCATTTGCAGGACTCAAAAATCACTCCGAAGGGGCACAGCTAAACCTCTCAGAGTCTGCATCTTCATATGATGACTTGAGGTCCAAAAAGCCATTTCTTATCATCACACTCTTTTCTGCTCAGTATGTTTACACCAAGTAAATGACTGTAAATTTAAGAGATACAGCAGAAATCTCTCATTCTCACCCAAGATATAATTTGTCCCACTAAATCATGCTGCATCACTACTGATATGCTGGAACACAGACAATCAGTAAACCTGCTGGACCATTTGGCTGTGAAAGATTTAATTTTATCACTACCTTTTATCAATAGAAATTACCATTCTAGTACTAATCATGATAACTTCAATCTATCTTTTTTTTAAGTATGAAGATGAACAAGATATTTTATGTGGGGAAAATCTTTCCTTCCTTTTCAAAAAAAAAATCTTTTTTCTCTGACCTGACCTCATAAAGGGTCAAAAGATACTCAAATGCCTAAACTGTTAAGATATTACATTCGTGTAAGCTGTGTATCATAAAAATTCATTCATGTCTTGGTAAAAAGTTAATTTCACAGACATTGAAAATACTTCATTTCCTTTTTCAATAAATGCTTAGAAGATACTACTTCTGATACGCCTTTTCATAACTGAGAACCAGAAAAAATGCAGACCAAAACTTGTAACTTTTGTCTTTCAAACATATTGCATGTACAGCTTTGTTTTGGTTTAAATCTTACTTGTAGTAAAGTATCACTCAACCCACCACAAATCAATTATTTTTAACTTTTGAAAGGAATATTTGTTAACACTACTGAATAATACTCTGTAATACAGATTACCAGGAATAACAGCTACCAAGAATAACAGCTCAAGTTTAATTAATTTATTAATTTGCAGGTTAAAATGGGAAAGTCTATTTCTTTGCTTCTAGTATGAATACTGATGTGGCAATGACAAGTTGAAGAAATCTGCATGAACATTTTTGCCTTTATTTACATATATTGTTACCGGTTCTATAAAAGAGCAGTTGTAAACAAAATACTTCCATAACTTCACATACAAGGCAATGTGATGATAATTCACTCTTCTGATAATTTTTAATATCTCTGAGATGAGATGGCTCACGGAAGAATAAAACTTCACTAGAACCATTACATTTGACACTTCGGGGGCCACACTTCCATGCAAAATAGAAATAAAAATAACCAGCTTTATTTTTCAAACCCACGAAGTATGAGAGGGTGGGTGCAATACAGACGAACTGAGTAAGCAGTAAGGGTGGTGTTATTTGTGGGTTCATGTGACATTAACAATATAAGTCCAGTGAATGGGACCATCCAAGTACTGCATGTCACTGAGAAATGCAGCAGGACCTCAGCCCTGCTTGTCACAGATCTACTGCCACATGCTTATTCAATCTGTATCAGCCAAAAAGTAGGAATGTTTGTCACTGCCGCTACTATAGAAGAAATCAGGGAATTTGATGGGGTTTAGTTAACAATGTAAAATAAAGTATTCTTTTGCAATTTTCTAAGACACAAAGATAGCACCTTTTTGTCATACAACTCCTGAGGGGCACGCAGACATTTTCTGAATCTTCAAGCTTTCAGATACTTACCTGACAACATCCCTTTCTCACATCAAAAAAAAAGTTCATTTGTCTCAAAAATCTACAAGGCGATCTACAAGGTTCTCTGATAAGGTGCTACAGCAAAGCTTAAGAGGCAAAACTGGACACAACTCGATTGTCCTACAATTCTCACACTTTTGACAGCCTCCTGGTGCAGCCAGAGCATTGCTATTTTGTTTCTTATTAAGGGTCAGACTTCAAACTTCCCTTCTGCACATGATCCAGCACGTTCCTTCTGCATGCAATCAGAAGCATCATGTGGCCGTTAACAGAAAGCGATTTCAATGTGTCCCCCGTTGTACTGGAATTCTCACCTGGCAGCTAATGGCTTTCAGAGTCATCTACCTACCACGTCATTATAAAGAGACACTGATGTTCCTGAGTTTTGTATTTGTGATTCTTTGGTCAAGATGCCAACTTCTGATACTCAGTGTGACACATTCAGATAGATACCAGCTGCATTGTTCTACATTTGTATGAAGTTTCCCAGGATCATTATGGGAATGTAATTTTGATCCAAGAATTGAATGCTGAAAATCACAGAAGTAAGAGACCATGCACATCAGCACAACACAGAAATTACTTAGCTATTTTCTTGTATTCATTTTACATGACTAAACAGGACATTATTTCAAACCTGTGGAGTTCAGGAAACAGCACATACTCTGTTCCTTAAATAACTGAAAACAAACCAACACAAATTATGACCATTTAAAATCCTTTTCAAACCCATGCAGCAGAATTTCAAGTTAATTCTCAGGAACAAGACATGGGAATAAGTACCACAGAAAAGCGCAATACCTATGGGTATACAGACCCAAAAGCGGAATCTATCGCTTTCCCACATAAGGTGCTCGTTTTAAAAAAGAAGTTGTCGTTCACTGCACTCCTTTTCCTGGTTTCTCCAGAGATAGTTAGGCACTGCACAACTCGTCAATCTGAAGCAGCATGAGCACGCCATCTGTAGTTCTTTAAAAACTTTGACAGTTGACTGTCATACTCGCTATTACACAACTTCCCATTCCTAATCCGTGTCCCTGCAACGCACAGCGAAGTTCTAGCATCTACAGCTACTTCCACAACATGATGTGTTTTCACAAAATATAGAAAACATATACATTTGCAAATTACCGATGGCTAATCAGAATATCTTCAGAGTACTTAAAACCTATTGTAAGTTTATAATTGCAAGCAATTAATTTAATGTTTAAATGAATGAGTTTTTCCCTTCAAGAGAAGTTAATGCTTATTTAGATACATAAATCAGACTGGTAAGATGTGGCTTTGTGCCCAAGCCTCCATGCAACTCTTCAACAAATAAACTTTAGTAAAATTTTTAAAAAATCCAAAGGAATTCAGCACTAATTTCAATGAAAGGATTAAAAAAGAGGGGTAATAAATATATATATGGAAATGCCTATTCACAAAATACAAAAAAGATATTTCTCTAGAGAGCTTACTTACAGAAATCCAAAATTAAAAAGAAGGAAAGATTTCTGAAAGATGTCATAACAGCAATCAAAACAGCTCTTGGCCTTTTCTTTCCCAATAGGCTACAGCCAGGAAAACCTGACTTGTATTTTATTCACAGATAATTTATGATGCATCAGAAGAATTTTGGGGGAGCTTAACAAATACTCCATGTCTAGAAGTCCACAACAATGAGTTTTTAATCTTCTCTGAAGTGAAATTTTACCTTTAATACGGAATTGTTCTAACATAATAAATTACATAACTACAAGAACTAAATGAACCATTACAACTTAAGAGACCCAGCCATTACACTGAATTGTCAAGTTAAATTTAAGATGAACCATTCATTGGAACTGTAAGAAAGTCTCCCCCTCAAAATTCCTACAAATAGCAAAAATGATCTGTCACTTTTGCTGTCCTCCAAATCAAATGCTAAAATACAGCTAAAACAAAGAATTTAAATTGGAATTCTTTCCCAATGTGAAATCTTTGCATTACCATCTGCTCCCCAAGGGGATGGTGGCGGAAATCATACAAAATGTCTTTTCATTTCAGCATTCTTGACACAGACTAAAAAGAACTCAGCCTTCGTTATACTGTCATATGTAGGCACCAGTGAAAATACATAATGTAATTTTCCTGTGTTCAGTTTAAAATGACCTTATATAACACTTTACCTTCTTTTGAGGGTCACTTATTTGAAATTTAACTTTTTCTTAATAGGTTCTTCTACACCATAAGGGAGTCTTTGAATTAATCCCAATGCCAACTCCAGTATTCATTACATTAGTTAGGAAGATGAGAATAAATTACGTTGTGAGTGATACCATTCTTAAATGAAAAGCAGAAAACACCAAGCACTGCAATTTCCCGGTTTTCAACTCCTGAAACACTTATACCTACATTATAGAATCTTACACATACGTACTTTCCATACTTAACATACAATGCTTGTCTTCAAATCACTGCAAAATGTTTCAGTACCAGAGATGAGTCTGTTATTAGTCATCAGCACATAGAGTACTTAACATTGTAAAAAAAGGAAACATTGCAAAAAAAGAAAAAATTAAAAATAATGAAGTTCATTTTCTAAAAGCATGAGGTAGAAATGCAGTTATGTTATGCAATGAAAAAAATTGGCAAGCTTTTGGCTACTTACGTAATATATTATCATAATTCCTTATTTATTTTCCATGGCAAAGATAAGGAGGTATTAGAGATAATACTGAATTACTCCTTTAAGACAAAACTTGCAATTTTTAAGTGCTATGAAATAAGCCATTTAAATGCACTAAAGTAATATTAAACCACACTATTTAGATAAATTTTTATATTCAGTGTCTTTATTGCTAAAAAACCTGTAGTTGATAAAGTTATCCTTCAGCTTTCATGTAATAATGTGTTTTCATTTTTGAACATCTAGAAATGACAGGCTTAATTAAATTACCTCTGGTATCCCCAGTTTTCTACATGCATCCAAGAAGTTTTCCACATTTCTCCTGCATTTGGCCATGCTAAGTTTAGGCTGTAAAACAAACAAACAAACAAACACACAAACAATTAGTCTATGGCAAAAGCCTTCAAAAACATTCAGCTGGTCAGTTCACCTATTGCATTGTTCTTGTACTGATGCACCATTTCCACATTTCTCCTGATAACAATGCATAAAATTCTGCTCAACTTTTTCTTTCTAGAACACTAAAAACATGTTGCCTACAAATACAAATTGAGTACATACATTGTGGATGCCATGTGCTTTCACTTATCTCTTAAAGTCACCAGCACATTTAGATCTTCATTTGTTCACACCCAGCATGTGAGGTTCTAAAACCTGCCTATTACAAAGATTTGTAACAGACAGCATTGATTTTCTGGACAGGAAATTAACTGATGAAGGATTTTAACATACATCATGGAGAACAGACTTAACTGTAATTAACAGGCTCACTCCTTTTAAATTTTTTATGTACTCACAAATTTAGTGACTATACCCAATATTAATGTCTCTGAAGAATAAATGTCCTATTACTTTAGAATCTCAAATACTTCTATAATTTGTCTCACTCAGGACTATTCACCAAATACTTACAGAAGTATCATGTTACTAAAAAGAAAAACCGAAACTCAAACTCCTCACTATTTTAGTTTTTCAATATCAGATGCAAAACAATGGTAATTCCTGAACATCCACTTAAACCAAGAATTCACTATAGTAGCAAGGAATTCAAAGAACTAATTTTCTAGATTAAATTAATTTGAAGGATGTTTCAAGGAAGAGAACATCAATATAAAGTTGAAACAAAATGAAAAAAATTTAAAATATGTGCTTTTTGTTACAGAAGACACCATAAGATATTTATTTTTAAAAATCAGCATGAGAAGTTTTTATCCCAGAAATTCAAGTTTGCATATTTTGGCAATGTCATATTTTTACCGAAGATAGAAATGATTTTAAATCAAGGAACAGCAAAAGAAATTCCACTAGGCCATCTGAGAAAATATCTTTTTCTTAAATCTGCCTTCTTGGAAATTCTTACAGATTGCCTTCAAAATCCACATGGTATCCTCAGAATTGAGTATCAGGGTGTACATGGCAAATTTTTACCAACATGTACATTAAAAAGAAAAAAGGCAAATAGTCTGAAAACACACAAAACCTCTTCAGAACCAGACTGTTATCAGAAATCTGAAAGAAAGATCTATTCAAGAAACAGACATACAAATAGAGGAAACACATTAGTGTTTTCTTAAGTTTCAAGAAGTGCACACAGAGTTTACACTGATTTTATGTCCTGAAATCTTCAGGTCCTGAGATTTAGGCAAGCCAATATTAAATCACTACAGTGCAAGTTTCTGTTCTGTCTGCAGCTAAAAAGAATCACCTCTACATTTAACTCAACAGGACAAATATGCAATAAGTGTTTTAAGTGCTTTAGTAACATAACATCTGCTAAGCCAGAGACTGCTGAAACCAACCTCACATTTTTTCAATCAATAAAGGAGGGGCTAGTTTTCTTTTTTAAAGGTGTACTAGAATAAAAACTTGTAATCAAAGAATTTCATACTGTTCTGAACAAGAATGCCATTATGAAAATATCTGATCTTGCTGCTAAATCAGGGAAAGGTAGGATAACTTTATTCATTCATAGATGTGTTTGTATATAAACGTATACGTGCACGATATATATACACATGTATGGATCATATATAAAAACTAATGAACATTTGAATTTGGAGTAATA
Source organism: Gymnorhina tibicen (assembly GCA_013399875.1). Lineage (NCBI taxonomy): Eukaryota > Metazoa > Chordata > Aves > Passeriformes > Artamidae > Gymnorhina > Gymnorhina tibicen. The sequence goes on from VXAZ01006360.1 coordinate 454,565, forward strand.
TAAATGTTGCCCTTAACAGCAAAGATCATTCATTTAACAGCAACATAGTTTCTGTACCCAAATACCATTTGGCAATAAAACAGTAATCAATACAACATTTCAGTGCAGCAAGAAACACGCAACTTACTACTGCTGGTGAGGGTACATGGATACTTCCGACAGAGCGAGGGCGAACGTGATTTACTAAATGGCACAGAACGACACCATCCATCAGAGCCGAGCCCAGGTCTTCAGGCAAACAAATCTTTAGTCTTGTTTCTATGTTCTGCAAAGGAAGAATGCATGCACACTCTGATACAGGAATGGACGAAGGGGAAAAATGGGGAATACAATACCCTCATCTCCTATGCTGTAGACACAGCCAGTTTTGGAGTTTTTATTACAAAGAAACACAATTCCTTTATATAACTAATTCTTTAGACACTAAACCACAACCTCCTTTATGCTGGTCACTGAACTACATAAACTTCTTTAAAAGAACTCAATACTGCAATGTTGCTGCCACAATAGGCATCTATTTTTATATATAGACATATAAAAACACATCTGCATGCAATTAGTCATGTGACTCAACTGCATGTGGTTCCTTCCTTCCACCATTTCCCCAAGTCTTCTACTTACCCATCTTAAATTTTCTTTATTGGCAGCACATTGAATCTACATTGTGTTAATGTCTGTACAAGCAGAGAATAAAAGGCAATCTTTCCCTAGTAGCATAAGTATTACTCAGGAAGCATTAGAGTGGTCAGAGAAATAGGTAAAGGAAGGCAAAACATTCAGATGTAAAAGAGAAATTCTGGATACCTGTTAAGAAAAACAGTCTCAGTGAACAGAATTTGATATTGCAAAATAAAATACTTCTGAAAATATTTAAGAATTTAAAAAAAAATCCAAACCCAATATACTGCTATATATGATGAGTTTCCTGAATTGTGCTCCAATCTTGAAAACATTCCAACCCTACACTTACACATAATTACTCCCATTATCTTTAAATAGATATTTCTTATTCCTAGTTGAACCTCTTAATGAAATTACTCTCTATTAATATGTTACCTCAACCTATACTGGTTGAATATGAATATCTACGAATAGATTAATTCTTTTTAGAATAAAAGAAGTATGTTGGAAGGGATTTTTGAAGGTCACAGTCTAACAAATTTGAAGTGACACCAGAGCCCTGGTTAGTTAAGTTTTGGATATCTGCAAGGACAGAGAGCCCTAAAATCTCCAAGCAACTTTATTCAATGTTACACTGCCCTTATGGCGAAGAGTTTTCTCCTTATAACTACTTGAAATGTCTTTCTCTGCAATTTGTGCCACTGTCTTTCATGGGTTCACCGTTAATCTTTGAAAAGCCTGGCTTTACCTTCTCTTTTACTACCCTTCAGGCAGCTGAGGACAGTCATATGATGTTCTCAGCACTCTAAAGCAGGAAATCCAAAGAAATCCAGCTCTTTGCTTCTTCCTCATACATCCTTTATTTGGGTGGCCTCACCGTGAAAATAGCCTCCACTTAAGCACTGTAGGGTTTCATTATATTTTCCCATTTTTTCTTTTAATAGACAGACTACTCAAGTACTTGCATGTAGGTTTCACAAGTGGCAAACAGGGTAGTGCTTCATGTTCACTAGTATGTTTTGTTTTCACCTTGGTTTAATTCACAAATCAGAAAACAATTTTGGTATAAGAGATAAAAGAATACACTTTGAGACTGTTTTTCCAAAACCTGTTACAAAAATATTTATAAAAATTAATGAATTAAAAACTTATTCATTAGAACACTGATTTGTCTGTTGGGAGACTACTCAGCGTAGACCAGGGTACACTTTTTACAAGAGCACAGTGCATCTACAATACCAACTCAATGCCATTTCATGCTGGAGTTCATGGCTCTGTGGAATCTCACTAAACGCTAACTTACCACGAAACAATTTAAAAGCAAAATTAACTAATATATATATTTATTGCATAAAGTATAAAGTTAATGACTTATATGTTCTGGGCTATTTTCTTGTGCAGTACATAATCAAATGCTCTGGTGGCTACTAATGTCACTAAAGGACTCAGTATACCTGAGTAAATTTTATTAATTTGAAAATCTCACTACGTGTTTTCAAACACAGTCAGTCTTCTCGCTCTTGTAACCACTCCTTGACTTCTCAATCAAACTTCTCACAAGAAACAAAAGAATTTTTATTCCAGGACATGATGTTTCAGGGTGAGGGCAAAGAAGGATAGCGCATGGAGCTGAAGGTCAGTAACACATTAAACCAGCATTACTGGTAATACCTAATACTGTGTAGAAACATCCTTATTACTTCTGCACAATCAAGCTTGACACAGTGAATAACCTTGTTCTACTTTTCACTGTGAGGATTAACTGAACTAATGCACAAGGCAGGAATCTTGTGGAAATTATCTATGATTATTTTTAGGAACTTGGGGACTTGCTACATACTTGTGGTAACTCTTAAAAGAAATGTTAAAAAGCTGCATTGATGCTGCTGAATAGATGAGGCTCAGAATAACTACGAACTAGTGCAGTTTATTACTGCTACTTCCATTTTCTTCCCCATTACCAATAAGTCTGTCTGATCTAATTCCTGCATCTTGTCCTTCTGGCATCATTCGAGTTTAGGATTGATAATATACTACATTCTATCAACTATGTTAAATCTTCAACAAGATCTGTTCCATTAAAACAAAATCAGCAGGGCAAAGTTAGGTGAATTCATGCTTAAAACAGGTGAGGGCCTGAGGTAAGACAACACAATTCTGAAAGTCTGCATAGTTCTACATTAAAAATCCCACCTTTTAAACACTATTTGGTAAAGAGAAAAAGGTGAACCCTGTTGCTTTAAAATTAAATAATAGAAGACATGTTATTTGAAAAAAATTGATAATTTTTCAATTAGCCATTCCATGAAGCTAATGAGATAAGAACAAATAATCTTGTAATTCAGCTCTGATGTGAAAATCACCTATCACTTTCAGGATTTGCAGTGACACCCTCTGTTCTGTTAATGTGATATAACTGGAAACCTTGACAGGTTCAGGCTTGCGACATTCCTTGCAGCAAAGGTTGTCATCTCTTTTTTTTTAAGCACAGCCAGGTGTCACACAAACAGTGCTACCAAGGTATTAGTTGTGTAACACAAATCCTCTGCACCAATTCCTCCATCAGGCTCTGGCTTCCACATTCAAGACAATGTATCAGGAAACCACCTTCTGTATTCATATTCTCCAGTGATGAAATACTAATTTAATTTCTAAGAAAGCTGTTTCAAGCATTAATTATCTACTTTCAGCTTTAAATAATAAATTTCACTATGCCTTTTACATGCAAAACTGGAGAATTATCTAGCTGTTTGGAAATAGTTCCTAGACCTCTCTCTCTCAAGTGCTCACTTCATCCTTTCTGATTAAATTAAATAAATCATTAATTCCACCAGTGCAAGGCATGCTGATTAACTGTATGTCGTTCGGATAACTCCCATTATTATTTCCCATTTTACAAAACCTTTCCTGAAGTACAGACATCTGATTGTGATAAAGAACTTCAGCAATAGTCTCATCAGTGTGATTTGCAGAAGTAATATTGCCTCATTTAACCTTTCTTATATTCTCCTTCTTAGGCAATTTTCCCAAAGCAAAACTAAAAAAAGGACATTCCATCAGCATAAATTAATTCTACCAACATTCACATACCTCACGTAGCTGTTCCACAAGCTCTCTCTCTTCTCTCATCTGCTCCATTTTCCTTCGAATTGTGAACTGTGGATCTATTGATTCCAAATTTCTTTGTGGTCTTAAGAACACTATGATTTTTAAAAAGAGAGATTTTAGTTTAAGAACAAACACTTTGATTTATTTATTTCTAAATTAAGCAAAAATCCCTTGCCTCCCCATCTCAGAAATTTTTTTTGTCCTTAGGAGGACAGAAAAATCTGATCTTGGATTACAATTATGAATGGCTGTTTTCTGGATATTGCTCTGTGCAGCATCCTGAGGCATCAATGGCGTGGATAATTTGTCATCCAAATCCTTCTCAACGGGCAAGTCTCATCAGATGATTAAGCACTAGCAGTGTCCCTTAGAGAGTCTGATCTGTACAACACTTTGCATTTAACATGGCAGGAAACACCTCTTATTCTTTTAAGTAGAACTCCTAACAAGATGTTGAATTGTGTAACAAGCTGTGACAAGCTTCCTACACAGAACAAAACGCTTCCTAGATAAGGTCATGCTAAAAAAAAAAACCACCCACCAAACAAAGACAAATGTAGGAAGACTCAGCCATTCAGTAACTGCCTACACTAAAAAGTCGTACTGCAAACGTAGCATTGCACAAACTCTTGGCAGTTCTCCTTCCCACCAGTCCTGTCGACCCTATCACTTTGCCCACATACAGTTCCTTGAAATCATTACATGACATTTCCACAAATATCCATCTCTACCCTTCCATTTTTGTGATCAGTGACTGTTTTGAACGGTTCGGACGAGCCAGAAGATGTATGGTCAAAATGCGACTGTCCCTGTTTGTGACTTTGCCATCTCAGACAAGTGCAGTCATGAGGAATCTCCCCCAGCTGTGTGCAGGCTCACCTGTATGCAGGCTGCTTACGTAATGAGATGACTGATCTAAGCTACTGCTCTAGTCAAAGGGACAGACAGACAACACCTATGGCACTTCAGCCAAAAGGCAGAGTTCTTTACCCTAATTACTATAAAAAGGAGCTGAAGACAACAAACTCCTTGCGTATCTTTAGGCTACTCATCTGAGGCATCAAAATAGAATAAACCATGGTCAGTTACCAAACTCGCTTCCTTTCACTACTTGACTCACACAGTCCTAATTTAACTTTTCCCAGGCAACTGGAATTTGCTACATTGCTGTTAAATCAGTAATTTCTGGAATGCCATATTAACGCTATTTGTTAAACAGAACTGCTTTTAAATGAAACACCTAATATTACAGTTTTATATTAGTAAACTCTGTTCTTCGTAATGTCATCAGAAATCCCAGTGGCAGAGTGGGAGAACATCCTGTAGAGAATGTGCAGGGCTGAGGTAGAGAACATGCAGGACTGAGAACTACAGAGAGTGACTGCAGCTCAGTTCCCTTCTCCAGGTGGACTACACATCTTCAGTGTCACAATTCAGAAGGATCTACACACAGGTGCACACATCATAAATAAAAACATTCTTTATGCTGACCTGACACACAATGCATTAGAGTAGCAGAGCCATGCCTTCAGATGCAAAGGCCCACAGTTGTACTGACATTTAATCTTTGGCCCTGTAGAAGTCAAACTGGACATTTGGAATTGAATTCTATATCCAAAGTAGAGTGTATGAACAAATACATGCTTCCTAACATGTTGTAGAAAGGTGACACACGACTATGACTGCACATGCCCAAATACACAAAGGCTGTTAGAACACTTATATATGGTGAAAAATACCTAAAACGTTATTTAATAAATCATATCATTTAGGATGGCTACAACAACAAAAACATCAAATCTCAAGTTTTTCAAGAGCAGAAACCCTTATCAAGAACTTCTATTAACTCCAGAACTGTGCTGTATTAAAATGTCTGCATTAGTAACTCTGTAATAATTTACTGCAGACTGCTTCTAAATTTTTAAGAGGTGAAATAAAAATCTCTTATCACATTAATTAATTAATTAAAAACAGTAGTTGCAATTTCTAAGATTTTATGATTCATTGTACAAGTCTAATAATTGAGCTTTGCTGCCTTTCACAGATGAAATACCTAGATAAAAATCCTTCTTGAATGATAAAACCATGTTTAAATGGTATTTAAAAGTCACTGTAGCTTTATTAGCAGTAGCAACATTTCAAATGATTATCAGTAGTACAAAATTATGTTCAATTTTCATAGAATTATAATATTACTATGGTCTTCATTCAGTTTGGCCACAGCTATCCTTTTTTAGGCCTTTGTGAAGTCAAAGTTCCAAGGTCTACTTCCTTCCAATTACAGATTACAAATGTCCCTTACTGAAAGATTTCAGCATTACTTTTGTCAATTCCACCACAAGAAAAAGGCAAGCTAATCTCAGGCAGTGAGAAACTACAATTAGAAGCTTTTCAATGAAATAAGTTTAATTGATTAAAAAACAGAATTAAAAAACCTCCACACTCTAAAGCATTAACTATAAAAGTTTTTGTTATGTACTGCATTTTTTAAAAAACTGTTCCCAGTACAGGAAGTTTTGGCAGTCCTAAGTGTTGCTTGCTTTTCAGCATTACACACCATCTCCAGCAAGGGGAGCCCATACCTCACACACACCTGAATGTCTATTTTTTACTCTTTCGAGGAGTCAGTTTCTGCTTTTTGAATCCATGGTCAAGCCAGGTTATTATGTAATGCTTGTTCCAATAACTTTTTTTAGAAGTATTTTGCACAAGTGTTAACAAGTTAGATGAGTAATACTTAGTAACATAGTATGTACTCAACATACTACTGTCAAGGACAAACTTCCATGTGAAAATTCTCATTTCTGCACTGAATTCCAATGCACATTTGGGCACTATTAATTGCACATCAAGGAATTCAGTGTACTGAGTACTTAGTGTGACAACATTATCCTTCAGGCAAACCCCAAAATTATTTAACCTGACTCTAAAGATAGCAGACAAAAAGAAGGTTGGACCATGACAGGCAGAGATGAAGTCAGGCCAAAAGTTTATAGTTACATTTCTCTTTGATTGATTTATTCAGTCTAAATTTAAGTAACAGAAATGCAATAGCCGCAGTTAAAAAAATATGCAGCTGTAAAGCAGTTTCTGTTGCAACATCCCAAGATAATAAATGCTAACATTTGCATTTGGCTTAAGATTTGAGTGACAGGAGGCATCTATCTGTTCCAAATGCACAAGCTAGTCTGTGCCACTCCTTTCATTTACAAGATTAAAACTGTAACAAATATAGGTTAACACAGATCAAATTCTGCACTGATTGAAGCACCTCTAGGTTTCTCTGTTAGAATATTCATCAGTGAAATGTTAACTTAGCTTCACACCATCATGAGCTAAATTCAGTTTGTTCAATTTACCAGTATCAGAATTCTTATATTCCACACTCATTTCCCTTATGGAGCTGATTCCTTACATATGTTGTCTTTTATGGTTTTATAATCAAGAACACTGAGGCAAATAGCAAATATTGCCAACTAAAGAACAAAACTAAGAATGAAACACCCCTGTGAAGGGGCTTCAGTCCTGAAGTCTTGGGTGGTACAAGTGTGACTCCCAGAATGGCATCTGAATGGTAGGACAGGAAAATTTCCTTAACAGTAAGCTAAATGTTTGCATTTATCACTCAGTATTTCTGAGTGGTCTTGGTTTCAATCTGATGCTTTTGACAGTTTCAATATCTTTTAATACCTAAATACCCTTCTACTTTAGGGCGACTGGAAAAACATGGCCTACTTTGCATATTAGTGCTATGTCTCAGTGTATTATGACAATAAAACCCTGGAGAAATACAAAACAAAAGCAGCACTAACAGAAGTCCACTAATGTACCTGACTTTCACGATGAACAGCTTAGTAACTGTTTCTATTGGACAGAAATCACTATTTTTGCCTAGCTGATTGTTTCAGCTTTGTTTCTTTATGGATTCTTCTATTAAGCTAGTTATGCACCTGCACCAATAAAGGCAGATGGAAGCAGGATATTTTAATAGTCAGTATCTTTCAAAAAATAATAAACAAAAAAATGCAGAAGAGAGAGCAGCAAAATTAACTGCTAATTTGAGTACAACTTTTATAAATTCTTATAAATAAAGCAAGTAAATAAAACTACACTGAAAATAGTTCTTGGAATTAATATCATGGGAAAAGTTGTTTTGCCAGAGTTGAAAAGAGTGAAACTTCACTCATTGACTTTTGACACTACATATTCCAGAGCAAATTAAAGTGCATCCTCTGAGGTATTTAGTTGTATAAACATCCCTTGGAGAGTACTGTCTTTTGTCCTTAGCCACATGGGGCATTCACCACATACTCATGTTTCTGAAAACACAAAATTAAGTAAATTATATATGGAACACCTACCATTGTCACTGTCTCCTTCAGATGGGATACTGTAGCTAAAGTTGTCCCATGTTTGTGCCTGTGTAAGTGTGTTGAAGGAGATAGGAGGAAAACTGAGGGATGGGTCTGCTGGAAGGGGAGTGATAACCAGTCCAATCATAGTGGTAATAAGGACCGGAGTGGGGATAAAAGTGGGCAGCAGCATTTCATATATGGCATTAGGATTGTATGGTAATGGCGAAGATGTAATTCAAAGGTGATTAATACAAAATGCATAAATTTTGAGAAAAGAATGAAAGATGGTGCAGAATAAAAAGAACGAAAAGTTAAATGTTAGTACTTGCAAATCATACATTATATGTGCAGTTAAGGCTGTTAAGCTTAGCAAGATCATTGTAACCATAAAACTTCACACAACTTGTTACAACCAAGTTTTAAGAAAAAGTACCCATAGATTTTACATTAAAGCCTGATAAAAACCTTGACTCTGAATCAGAAGGCAAATATACCAGCTGTGAAATTTCAATAAGGAAACTTTCACAGAACAAAAATTTTGATGTATTTGTGTAACTATGTAATAGGAACACTTCTCACAAAGACAAAGAAAATTTATACATCCATGTGAAAACATTATTACATTACAATTTCCCAGCTGATTTTTGAAGTAGCAACTACATTATCACTTGGATTCGCATTTTGTTGAAGGATGTTCAGTAAGTACATGTACCACAGATGTTTTCCTTTCATTTTAATTCACTTAATAATAAATGAAGCACTACTTTTTTTTCTTGCTAACTCCCCCAGCAATAAATTCAAATCTACAATGGGTCCACCATGCTATCTAAGTACTGGTCCTCCGTAACTTTAACAGCCTTCTCAGGGACAAGAACAGGCATAGAATACCCCCAGAGGGTGATCCTGAGTTTGTACAACAAGCTTTGGCAAACTTGCACCATAGACAACATAGTCTTGTAACAAACACAACTTCATGAATGATTTGACTGGGCTCCCTGAAGCACACAAAACTCTATAATTCCACAGAAGCTGCAACAGTCTGCTGCAGAATATTCACCAGGAAACTGTAAAAGCATGTCATGCCTACAGTTCATGACCACCCATGAACTCATGGAGCTAAACTTGGACAGCAATACAGACCCTGTTCTCCCTATCTATTCTGCCTTCTCTCCTTCAGCTAGTCACAACACCACCTCTTACTGTTCCCCAGATCCTTCAGCGGAAATTTTTATTCCTTCCCCACCACATCTACTCTGCACTTCTGTATCTTGTCTTGACTGTGGCAAGGATTTCTGCCCAAGTTTTCCTCAAAACTCCGTTCCACAGTGTTTCAGAACCAGATACTGACACTCTTAAAATATCCCCTTCCTGAATCTCTTCATCCTTTCGAAGCTTCACACTGGTTTCCCATTTTCTGACAGAGATTTAAATCTCTTTTCTGCCTTTCACAATGATGCTGCTCCTTAATGAATGCTTTCTGTATCTGATCACGTTCCTTACCACTTCTGCAAAAAAACCTATTAATTCACTCATTTCTTGTTCTTCTACATGTATCTCCACATTTATCTACTGAATCCTACACACAAGCAACATTCATGTTCCTCAGACTAGAGATTATAAACTACCTCTGCTCTAAATGCTAAACCATAAACACAATTTAAGATTGCTGCATAGATCTAAGAGCAACTAAAACCACTTAATATTAGAAGAGAGTCCAAAGTAAGGTTTCAGTAAGCACAGAAAGTCCCTCTTTTCTGTCATTCCAAACTATATTCAGAAGGAACTTAATCATGTAGGATTTCTCCTTCCCACAATTTTGGAATCTGTATTAACATGATAATAATTCAGACAGTGTCACATAAAACTTCACCCTAAACTTCTTTCCAGAGCTCCACAGCTGTCTCTCTTTAGACTTTTCCCAAGGCTGGGTCACTGCTTCTGGCTATTGGGACACCAGATCAGCTGAACCTGAGAGTCAGCACAACTTAAACTCTGAGCAGAGTCAACACTGGGTAACAAAACACAGATCTATGGCAAAAGATAAACAGTCTGACTCTGGTAGCAACTGGGATTCTCAACTATTTTCCAAAGTACACAGATAATGCCATTAGGGAAGAAAACAAATGGAAGGAATAAATATCCAAAGATTAGAAAAACAGTAACGAGCACTCAAACGAGAGAAAAATACTGTTAAGTTTCAATGATATGCTCCAACTAACTTGAAATACAAGCATGTCTACCATAGATACTAATATTGTGCTTCAAATTCTCTACAAGTCACCCAAACTGAAGGCACTAGATCTACATACAAGTAATGTTATGCTACGTAAACAGTTACAAGGGAACAACTTCTCACTTCAGAATTCAAAGTGCTTTGTGACTTTGAGTCTTGTCAGTGCTTGTTTCAGCCTCTGACAGCACAAATTTTTTGTCTGTGTTGCTGTCAATTTGTTCAGCAGAAACCAAGAAACACAGTCACCTAGAAATGGCACAGAACAAAAGCAAAAAGTACTCTTGATTGCAAGATGTATTAGAAGATACTCAGACTTGAAGGTCTGGCACATTAAAGACAGCATAACAAGACCTTGCCAACTCTCAATTTCAACAATTAGCACACTCTTAACATTTTAATCAATTCATGGATGAAGGAGCGAGAATTTAAATTTATTAGCTATTTTGAGTGATGCCTTTTCAGAGAGCTAATGAACTTCCCAAGAGGAAAACTACAGCTGTAAGAAAATTGTTTATTTTCAATGGTATTTTTTTAAGGTTTCCAAAATTAATGTGAATTTGAAAAGTCCATACTCTCTCAAAATATTTAAAATAAAGAAGGAAATAATCTGAAAAATTAAAAAATCCTCTGTCTTTTTACCTTTAATGTAAACTTCTGACCCTTGGAAAAAAATGTTTCAAGAAATCTAAACACATTCATTACCTTTCAAAACATTTTCTTTGGGTACTTTGGATTCTTTCTGTCAGCCATCAGACAAGAATTTTCCCAATGTTTTGCCTAGCTTAAAAATGAAAGTATGAAAGAATCTTCAGTCCTGAATACATATCAGTATGTGCTAACACAGAAGTTTAAACCACTGTGGTTTATCCTCTGGAAGCATTTACATTTGTGTGTGTACTTCAAAAAACTGGAATCTTTACCAGAAGTCTAGAACAGTTTACTTTCACCTTTCCAAGAGACATAAACCATTATGAAATTATGATGAGGAGGGAAAGTCAAAGAGAAAGCAACATTCATTTTAAATAGATGAAAATAAACACAGTGAAAATAAACTCTCAAATTTCAGAAAAAAATATGGTTGTATATATTTTCATTGAAAATTTGCCACTATTTTTTCCACAGAGCATGATGGATGCATTTTAGTTAGAACACTTCAATGTTCTTTTAATGTTGCACTTGGATTTAAGAGATTTATAGAAGCAACTAATTAAAATGTAAGCTCTAACAAAGTTAAATAGTTAAAACTCATTAAGACTATTTAACTTCATTAAAGCTTACATTTCCAGTAAGTTTTAACATTTCCCCTAAGGCCATTAAGAACTGAAATGAAAAAACCTATTAAAATAAACTACAAACTAAGCTAAAAAAGTTTCCTGGATCACAGAAATGCTGGATCTCTGCACTAGCTCAGGTCTATGACACTAAAGCAGTATATAATTAACAAGTACAAATTCCAACCAGTGATAGAATGGTTCAAATGTACAAAAACTTGCACAAACTTTTAAAGGAAATACAAGGAAGAAACTACAGACCTGCCAAGCAAACCAGCTTGAAAAGGAAAAACATGCAGGCTTCACAAACATGCCAGTATTTTCAGTCATGTACTACTTCTGTCTGCAAATATTCCTTATGTGTTAGCAAAACAGCAGAAGACAAAATAACATGCAGCTTTACTATGCCTTTGCAAGGTTTCCTTTTTGCTTCATGGTGCTACATAGCTAATATACAGTGCTTTTATCTGAAACTGGACGTAAAGTTTTACTATTGCCAAGTTCCCCTATCTTACCATGGTATGAATTTAAGGTAAGATGACCGAAACTAGATGTGATCAGGTGAGAAACTGTGCAGTAATGGTTCTATCTTAGTGACTGTAGCATCTTATATGGAAAAGAAAATAAATTCATTATTATTACGAATTAAATTTATTATTAAATTCATTCATTATTACTCATTATTAAGTTTACTGCAACCATAACATGACCGAAAGACACTACAGTATTGGCATACTCAAAGCTATTCAAATATATGAATTTCAGTTAGCACAGTGCAGAAAATCAGCAGGTTTTAATCAACTGACTTTGGTCAGTTCAGTGAGGCTATACACAGCTGCAATATAATCAGGGGAAGATCTAGGACTTGTGCACATCTGGTCTTGAATCATGTTACTTGCAGGTTTCGTTACAAAGGACTGCAAACATTGCAATCCAGTCTTTCCAGAAATTCTCTCAAGAAAAGAGTCACTAGGCTATTTTGCCCTCACCTATTCTAGTCATTCACTATAAGAAATCTGGGCCCGGATATGCCAAGATTCCAAGTGCATGTTAAATTAACGCTTGAACAAGAAGTCACAGTCTTGCATATTTTTCCACAAAGCAGCTTCCAGTCGCCAGCAGCAGATAGCACTGCGGGCTCAGAACACAGCCCACATCCAGTGAAAGCAGCAACATGGCATAGGCCCCTTTGCTTTCACACATCTTTCTCCTGACAGTGATATTGCAATATTGCCACTGAACTATGCAATATTACTCAATGTTTTATTTTCAACAAATCCTGAAAGGACCCATTTGCTCATCATTTAACCCATATTTTAAATATATATAGAAATATCAACATTTCTTAATCATCAGGAACAAGACAGAGACAGAGTTTAACATTCCAACAACCTAAGAAATGCAACTGAACAGATCTAACTGTGTATCACAACTACATGAGAAACTTAAAGTACCTTCCTTCATAAAAAAAGCTTTCTAACACTTTAAAAAAAAACCCAACAAAAACCAACTAAATCTATGGGTACAATTTCATAAACATTTTCTTGAAGTTTCACAAGCAGTTTAACAAACTGCTGCCATTATTGCCAAGTATTTTGTTATGGACACTACGAGCTTGTAGGGTTTACCAGCACTTGATTAAAAGCATTTGTGGTGAATGACAGAAACCAGAACTCCAGTCTTAGGATGCTGAAAGATTCTGAAAACCTAGAGGTGACAAAACCTCTTTACAGGTGACGTGGCATGACTTAGTATTGACTACCTCAGCACAGAGAAGATAAAAACTGAATTAAATCACGTAGCTAATCCTGTTTTTAAAGGAAGCTGTTATCCAAGTCCTCAAATACATATCTAAGTTTGAGAGGTTTTTTGTTCTTACTTGCTTTTAGGTTTTGTTTTCAAACAAACTGCTGCACGTTAAAAGACTGGTGGTTATGCAGATACAGTGCATTGCAAATTCATTGAACTCAGCTGCTGGCTGAAGTAAAGATCTAACCTTCCCATAATGTTTGATCTTTACTCAAGCATAACTACTGAGACTCAATGAAGTGAAAAATTTTCAAAGCAACACAAGTGTTTTCCAAAATAGCCTAATTATTCACATATATTATTCAGCAAAATCTAAACTGTATCACTACATACTAATCAAGAAAAAAATCTTATTTCAATTAGTATGTCAGCACGGATGACAAATATGTATATACATATAAAATATGTGTAGTTATATCCAAACACATATTTTTTAAATATACATACATGTAACTTTATAAAACACCCAATTTACTAGTAATAGATGAAAATTGATCCATATATAATGTGCCAAATAAGTACTTCTTACAAATTCGATCTTGATTCAAAACTAGAAAACCTTAAAATATTCTAAGCTTCTTCTAACTGTTGTACAGAAAATGTTACATTGCTTACTTCTTAAAGGGGAAAAACAGAGATATCTAATAATAATAGAGATGCAAAAAACCCCAAACCAGTACACACAAATTGGTTTCCCACATTACCTGATCGTGGCTTCAGGCCAAAAGGGATTGTGGTGTTTGTAGTAGGAGACATTGCTGGACTTTTATCCTTATTCTGTGTAATTCAAGAACATAAAGTTAGAATAACACCCAGAATATAGCTCAGCATATATGACTATGCAAAATGCAGAAGTTAACAATACTGCATGCTATAACTATTCCACCATAATCTGATCACAATACAGTCCCGAACCTATGATAATCTCCCTTTTTTACTGTACCCTATTCCCCTGCTAGAAAAGATGGGTTTCTGACAAAAGAGAGCAAGATATTGCCCCTAGTTATAAATAAGCTCAATAATTTCTCAGTTTTCTCCCATGTCATCACTTGGTTCCACCAAACATACATTTTGTGGCAGAGTACATTTAGAAAAACAAGGCAAAGGCATGTTTTTTCCTTAGACACGTTTGTTTCTTTTACAGAATTAATTACCATTCTGCATGGTATTTTCTACGCAACACTGAATTTCTGTGTTAAATATAGAAAATAGGAAATTAAGCATATGCCTCAGAGCAGGATCTCCCCTGACCCTGAACTAGGCTAAGAGCTGGAACAGGAAGAATGGAGGAGCAACATACAGGAGAAGGGAAGGTATCATCATCATACCACCAATGGCAACACAGAAAGAGTCCTATGACCAAACTCCATAATCACATTTAAAAAGAGATTCCGCTGGGAGCTACAGAAGTCCCATCACCAAGACTGGTGGACGGTGGCTGGGTGCTCACGAATTTGCAAGATGCTTATGCCCAATGCAATATAGAGGGAGAAGCCCTATTTCTGCACAAAAAAAAATGTGAAGGTAAATAATCTCCACAAGGAGCTCCATATGGTTTTTACCTTTTTGATCTTACAATGAGATTCACACTAGAAAGCTACAGGATCAATAAAATCAGATTCCTCTCTGAAAACTAATCAAGGACATAACACAAGTGTGCAAAACAAAATTGCACTGAAATCAATAAAAAATCTTGTTGAACAAGGAAGAATTAAAAAAAGAAAAAATTTAAAAAATGTGTCAGAATGGAGAAAATGTAAAAAAATTAAATGTTTTATACTAAACTGCATAACTCAGAACCAAGCTGATCAGGAAGTATATTTTTATACCCTATTAAGTCTCTGAGATGACAAGATTAAACCACACGCCAAACAAACCACATATTCATTTCTGATGAGCTCAGTCATATGTTCTGTGGAATTCAGTTATGTTTCATTCAGTCTATGAAATATTCATATAAAATATATAAGAGACAAACAAGTGACATCTTACCTCATTGTGAGAGGTTTGCCCGCTTGTGTTCCAAACAATTAGATCATTCTGCATGTTTGGAAAGTTTAAAAAAAAAAAAAAAAAGAAAGAAAAGAAAAAAAACATTTCAGAAATTATATTAGTGATGCACAGCAATGAGACATTTTACTAATTATAGTCAGATACACATTAATGCTTAATTCTTTTTTTCACTGAAACCATTAATTTGCATTAATAATAAATACTTTTATTGCTAGCTGAAGAACATTTTTTAAAAAGCATGTGGAAGCTATTCATACAGATTTTTCATTAACTTTTTAGCTTCAATACTATATAGGACTATAACTGCATTTATAAGAATTTAATGTTTGTTGGTTAAAATGCAGCATACTTTTTAAAATTAAACTACCACAAGGGTTTAATTTGCAAATATAGATTTTCAATACAGATTTGGAGAAGAATTCTGTAAACAATTAAATTTATAACTGCAACGTAACATACTTTTTGTTACCACTTCTGTTATAGTTACATTGGAAACATGTATACCACATTGATAAATATGAAATATAATCATTAATTCAGCATCAATCATAACTCAGCAGAAAGATAACTGGCATAAGTAAAAGTAAATTATAATTCAATTCAAAGCAATTTCCCTAAGGCCACTTTTTTTTTTAATTGACAGAAAATGGAAACAAAAGAGAGCACTTGGAACACTAGGTCCCAACAGTCACAGAGCTTTCCAAAAGTTAGCAAAATGGGAAGGAAGATTACACACCCATTTTGCTTCATGACCTTTCTTGGCCACTTTTCAAGATTAAAAAAAATTCTTCAGCCTTAGACATCTTTCATAATATTAGCTCAACCACTGTATTGCCTAGAATAAACAGAGAGGAATCTTACTCATCTGATCCTAGCCAGTTCTACCTGGGGACTTGCATGCTTGAGCACTTCTATTTTATTCTAGTCAGAATTTTGAATTGAATGAATTCAGAATGCTGGATTGAATTCATTTAGTAACACAAGTAGCAACACAAGTGCTTACTGTACTGCACAGAACACAGCATGATTAAAAACTTGCTCTTGCAGGACATGTTTCCATTTCACACAGTCTGCCTAGTATTTTCACCTGCATAAGACAGTCCAGATCAGACCCCCACAAGTGTTCAGGAAGATTTTGTTTCTTTTGGAGAGGCGAATTAGTGGTGTATCTTTGCTAAACAGTTCACGACAATACAGAGACCACTTTGACACTGAATTAGCCTTATCTGTTAACCTCAACAATGAAGTAAAGCTGCTCCAAATAAAGTGTGGTAACCCAAACATACAACAATATAACAAAGGAGATTAACCAACTCCATTTTTTGATGTTTTAAAGAAAAACTAAGATTAACAAAGTCACAAATTTATCACAGGAGTGTTTGATATTATGATGATGACTATACAAGAATAGTTGAAAAGCATTAAGATAAACAAAAAAACCACCTATTTCTGGATGCAACAGACAGTATTAAGGTACTGCCAATATAGACAGCATCTTCTGTAATTTTGTTCTCACAATCTGCTTGCAAAGTGCAGTCACAAATTCCCCATATAGCGAGTTCTGAAGTAGTAACAAATGCCCCAAATATTTAATTTTTTTTGTAGTTCTTCATTTCTGGATCGTAACAGTGTAGAAATCTTAAAATATTTTTGAAACTTTAAAACTATCACCTCAACCTATATACAGTCTGTTTGCCGTATTAAATACAATTTAAAAACCCTGCTGTTAATATAAACTTAGAAGCTTATGTAACTACAAGAATATTTGGGGTAAGGGGGGAAGAGGAATCAGGTATTTCATTTTCCTGAAGATCTAACTTTGAGATGACTTTTTTTTCCAGGGGAATGCAACCCCTGCAGCTACTATCCTTTTTATTGGATAAAAATACTTTTATTAAATGTATTATATAAGTTCTTTCCAAAGGAATAGGTCTTAATCAACTTTCCATTTACAGTCAAACCTTGAGATTCATGCTAAGGCCAAAAAAAAAAAAAAAAATTAAGCCAAATCCTCACAGTGGGGCATTATCCCCACACACAAATTGACAGAATGCAATGATCCCATTCCAAATGTTTCCATATTTACTGCATCTGGACACCTCCATACCTGGCTCAATGACCATTTTTCACCCTGTTCACAAGTTCTCGATTCAGGCTTTGCTTTCTCCATAATCAAATCCCTCCTCCTCTGGAATTCCAGCTCCTCTTCAGCATTTTCTCTCTGTAAGATAAATAACTCTTCTGTCTGTACTACTGGAAATAGAACTTTTTTTTTTTTCCCATAATATTACCTTGAAGTATTTCTTAAAAATACTGTGACGAAAAGCAGACACAGAAGTAAGCAGATACTATAGAAGTGCAGTTCCAGCACTAACAGGTGGATAATGTAAATCTAAAACAACTACTTCACAAAATACATCAGTTCACCAGATACAGAACAAATAATAAGCAACATATATCACACTGTAAAACTCAAAGCCCATACTTTTAACTATACTCTGTAACTATAGTGACAGTACTCTGGAAAAACACTAATTTTTATTTTCCAAAATATTCTGGGGTTATCCTTAGTGCATATACTCTTTTTCTACACCAAAAGATGGAGATAGGGGGTCAAATAGTAGATGATGATGCATAGCTGAACTGGCATACAGGGAGAGAGGGCGGGGAAACGAAAATGCAAAAGTAGCTGATAAACACATAAAAATTTTACACATACACACACAGAGACAAAAAAACCCAACCAAACAAACAAAACCCAGAACAATTCCATAAATATGTTAAAGAAGAACTAGTTTTGTCCTTCAGCCTACTTACTTTTTACCTTCCCTACTTGGCAGATTGATGAAATTGTGGGCTCATTTTCTGTCTTTCCCCCCCAGAATATTTTGTAATAATACACTCATTAACGTACCTGACCAAGAGAAGACATATCCATCTGTATTTGACCACTATGTATAAAGACAAAGGCAAATATGTAATTCATTGTGTAGCAACTTGAACATCATGCATCTAACAAATAATTTTTTTTTTCCTAAAGAAGGTATATAAACACACTTTACTGTAGACTCATGAAATTCTAAAATTGTTGCTGGTTCCATGGGATACAGATTCACAGCAATGCTCTCTGAAATATCCATACTTAATCTGCACAGTTTGATATAAAAACATTGCACTGGCTATAGCTTTGGTAACCATTCTGTTCAGTATTTAATTTCAAGCAAATGATTACATGAAGTACTTTTATAGTTATCATTTTAACCTTTGCAGTGTCATCTCTTAAGAGCTTTTGGAAATGCCTCCTGATGCTTCAGTTCAGTAAAAGTAACATTTATGGTTTCATCTGCAAAGTGTCACGCTGAGCAGTGGTCTGTATCAAAACAGAAGGTCCTGTTGATTGCCAACAACCATGTCATTATCTAGAAGCCTGCAGATTTCTCTAACCTCTAACAACTCTAGTATTCAAATGGAAGCCACAGCCCTGCCTAAATATTCCCACTTGATTTACAGTAGCTGAAAATAAAGCAGTGAAACAGAAAATGAAAGAAAGCAGGAAATACAGGAAAGCAAATATAGAAATACGATGCAAACATCGAAAATATTTAAAAGGTTGAATCTGAAATCTTCTCCTTTCCCAGAAACGAAATGTTGTCTATGTGCAAAAGGGTATGAAGATTTTAAATTCTGTAGAACACTAAACCAACAGTAACTGGACAAGCATTTTACAAGTTTGATAATCACACCCACTAGCAACAAGAGCTTGAAAGAATTCTAGTCAGTGCACATTAGGTGTGCCAGCATCACCAACTGCTTCAGCCCCTACAGTGTTTTCTCTAACTCCTAAATGGCCTTCAGTGTGAGATAAGAACAGTCCTGGATAGAGTTCATTATTTCAACTAGGTTACCTTGACTAAGCCACCAGAATTATATGGATGCACAAAGGAAACTGGAAAAAGTTGCAATGTTTGACATGCGCTAGGTTTAAGTTAAAAGCAAATGCCAGTTTTGTTCATCATAAACTAAGGAGCTACAGAAGCATGGAAATTCCTTTCTGGATCTGGATAAAAACAAAACCTCTTCCATGTGAAGAAAGATTTCTCACACTGCTTTATACAAGCAGGTATATAACAAAATGCCATAAAACCCAGTAATTAAAAAAAAATATGAGGAACCCATGGCTCAGAGGACTGAAAGTCTATAGCATCATTTGACAAGTACTGGGCACTCAGATGTATCTTGCTGCTTAAGTCTGGATGCTAATATATAGGAGGTGTATATCGAAAAGCCTATACAGTGCTCAGAAAATTATAAATAAATGCTCTTATTTTAAGGTTAGAAAAGAAAGTGCAGCCGCAAACTGCCCAACACACTGTAAAAACAACAGTAGAGAAATACAGAAATACATTACATGATTAGCCACTTCTAAAAGTAATTTTTCAAATTTATGATAGTGTACTAATGAAAGCACATCTGTGTGTGAACAAAAACCAGATTTTCTGTATTTTATTGACCTTCTTAATTTAACAGAAGTACCTAAATAGGAGGAAACATTAAGGCAATGTCTGGAAACAAAAAACCAAAATGACAAAATTTATCAGGCTAACAACGAAAATATTTTTGCTGGTGTTTTTTTCCAAAATAAACATTTTCCTTTTTTAACTGCAACACTCTTCCAACAAAGTAATAAGCCTCATATGAGATGCAGAAGCAATGGTACTAGAAAGCCAAAGGAACTAAAGAGATTTCCTAATTATCCATTTCCTAATTTTACAACATTTTATTAAGCAAAAATATTTTTGATTCAAGTATTTAGTATATGATTCAAGAATTCAAGTATTCTTTACATGATGCACAATAAAGCCAGCTAACTGTCTCTCTAGAAATACTAACAGGAATCAATTTCTGTCCTAAAAGTACAGAAGTCTGCTCGGTGAAAAAGTGGTTCAAAATAGGCATTTAAAGTAAAGAACAGTGTAGTCACAAAAGCAAGCAGCTATCAAGGGAGGAAAGAGAACCAAGTACACTTAAGGCTGAAGTGACAAGGAGGTTTCTAATCTTCAGAGAAATGAAGCTGTAAACCAGCTACCTCATCGAAGTAAGAATTAAAATGAGTTTTGAAATGAACTTAGTTTCTGAAGGTGATTACACTAAGAAAAGCAATAGCAAGCATCTGGACAGACTACAGACACCACTACAGTCAGACTTTTTCCAGTAGGGCAAGCACTTGTTTTCTTTTAAATACTTACTCCTTTGTTTAGCCACAGTTCCCTAGCCATTCTGTGTCACTTTGGCCACTTAAAATGGGCATCTAAATCATAAAATCTTGCCATCTGTAGTCAGGGGAAACTCTTCCTCTTTCTCCTCTGGATTTCAGAAAACTAAAGAAACTCCACCATTAATTAATTCAGGCACCTCCTTTATGTGCTTCATTGAATTGGCATGAAGATGGGCCAG
>VXAZ01006360.1:475710-539074 GCA_013399875.1 Gymnorhina tibicen
AACTGTAGGGAGAAAAACAGTTTCTCTGCACATTGGTATGTGCTGAATTTATGGAAAGAGCTTCTTCTGAAAAAGCTCTCCAACACCTAGTCCTTAGCAAAGCCCCTCAATCTAATACATATATAAATAAATGTAATGAAGTAAAATTTTTAGCATTCAATTAAACAGAATGACGTCTAAAATTGAAAATTTATTTACCAATATCTGACTCTTAAAGGCACTCATCCCATGAATTGTTTCAGCATTAATAGTAAATACAATGAATTTTTATAAGGGCCAGCTTGCTTTCTTTTGCTTTTCAACATTTGTAATTCTTTTTGGGGAGTAGAAATATAACCTCCCATTACTTCTGCCAATAAGGCTCTTTCAGAAACTACTTATTCTTCCCTCCCTTCAGGTTTGGGTCTTTTTTTTATAACATATAGGACTACACTGTTCTGATGAGTGACAATTTCACAGTACAGTCATGTTGAATTCCCTTTCCTTATGCACTCATTTCAGCAACTGATGCTCACTTGTTCTACTCTGGAATTAATATCTATCAACTAATGATTGCTTCAAGGTTAAAATTATGACAAGTAAGAAAAAAAATGAGGTATGCTTTCTAATTAAATTAATTTTTAAAATGTACATTAAATTTAGATCTTACAAGTTTTGATGCTCTTTTTCCAGAAATGCCTTTAACAAACAAAATATCTAATAAAAAAGATTGCATTCTGCATAGATAAAAAATTATTAGGGCATACAAATTAATTAGTTGTAATATAACATCCATTCTATTCAGTAATAAAATGTATAACACTGAGCACACACAAAGTGCAAGGTTATGCTATTGCCATGCCTCCAAATCTACAAAATTATTAAACACCAAAGTAATACCAGTCCTGGTCAAACTAATTAAACGACACAGCTAATTATTTATAGATACATAAAAAATACTCACATTTCGTCTGCTTGCCATTGCGTGTCCTCTTCTATTCTCAATAATTCATCACACTCTGCTGCTCTGCTCTGTAAGCAGACAACAGTGATAATGAGAACTGAACTTTGCAATTAAGTAGGCAGATAAATTTTGCTTTCTGACTCAGCACTGACCTAATTTATGTAACATTTCAGGCTGGCTGGTTGAAGCAATCCAACACTTCTGCTCCATTCCTCACTCTACCCCTTTTTAAGATACTGATTACTAGATCTTCTATTCAGAAGATTTTATTGAGGTCAACAGCCCTTACCCTCCTTTAAGTGTAAAAAGAAAGTCAAGCAGCACAAGAATTCTTTGTTCTATGTCCCAGATTTCATTTGTGACTTTCTAGCATACAGGAACAATGCTTCAATTAACCACGATCCCAACTCTCCTCCTACTTGCTCTCCTACTGCAGCCAGATTTGTTTATGAAGCAAGGAAATTCCAAACATGCAAACAGTAGCAATTATGTACTTCACACATAATTATTAACAGGATTCATATTTGACAATTTTGACAGTCACGAATAATTTCTTTTTTAAAAGGAACAAATTGAAACAAAAATTGCATCCAGGAATTTATATCAGTCAGCCAGTTATTTTGGGTTCAATGTAGTCATAAATGAGATCTCCCACACCTACAGATATGAAGTGCTACTTATTTGAAAACTTGAGTCTCTTTTACGCTTCCACTTGGTGTTTTGCAACTCTTTCATCTCAGACAGGCAGGACCAGTAAAGTAGTTCAGCTGCCAGTAAAGACAGAAGCTCTCTGAATGAATGTGTATTTGTACTTGTAGAGAATGAACAGCAGAAAACAGAGGCTTATCCTCTTTTATGTCATGTGTTTGGCACATCAGTTGCATCATCCCGTACCAATAAATTCTACCCAATTCTGCTGTATGTGACACTGAAGAATGTACCAGCTTCTCTAACATTCTCTAATGATGGCTCATTTCCCAGTGACAATCCCTAGTAGAATGAATAAAGCCATTCTTTTTCATCTTTCTTCACCTTAAAGGAATAAAGACCATGACATTTTCCTGTAACAAGGGTACCTACCGTAAGACAACAAAAATGCAGTACTTATTCTAGAAGGTGATATAATTTGTCTTTATGGATTTCTCAACTGCTACTCTAACGTTTCAAAAATTAAGAAAATGTATTTTACTACCGTAACATTACTTCACAACTTTAGCCACCACAGCTAGCACAAAGTCATCTCGCATTTTAGCAATGTAACAAATACAATAAACTGCTCAATTCAAAATATAAAGCAAGTAGTACAGAACACACCTGCCATCTTTTCTTAAAGCCTTAAACATAGTTAAAGCACATCTCTCACATATCCTAGAAAGAGTTATGGGTAAATTGTCCTAGATCAATTGTACTAATTATAAACCTACCTGCTTATTTTTGCTTTCTGTATCTTTTTAAAACACTGCACTTATGAAAGTAGTGAAAATATGTTCCCCCACTCAACATTGTCACAAACTTGCCTTAATGTAGCTCATAAATTCAGTAGTAAGAGTATCCGATTCATCAAACTGGTTTCCCGTTTCTCGTGATTTATCATTGACAAACACATGAGAAGATCCTTGATGGAATTCCACTAAGAACAGTGATGAAAAAAAAACGATAGAAGAATGATTTCTGGTTCAGCTCAACATTTGTTACTCAACATAATTTACTCGTATTATATCAGAGAGTTCAAAAACAAAGTTTAAATTCAAACCACATTAAAAATTTCAAACAGGTTGCATATGCATGCCCAAAGCCTTCTGGGTAGGTAGGCAGGCACAGAATCAACAACAGAATTTCTCTGTATTTAACTTCCACATTTTTACATTCCAACCTTTTCTTGAGTTAGCATGGTGACCTGAATCATCCTTTATAATATGATCTTCTTCCACAATGTCCGACATTGGAACATTAAAGCTGATAGTATCTTCATCAGATGGCTAGGAAAAAATAAGAGAAACATTAGTTCCAGCTCAAACCAAGAATGACAAAAATGTACATATTAACAAGAGTGCTCATTAAAGAGCTGCAAATTAACATGGGAGAGGATACCAGAGCATCTAACACGACCACATCCTGTTGAAAGAAGTTGTAGTCACGCTGAATACATTGTCACAGCAGGTTTGCCAAGCAGAACAATTCCTATGTCCTCTTTTCCTGTCTTCCTCACTGCACTAGTCCTCTCCTTGCAGTGACACCACTGCATTGTGCTGCTCTCTGTGCTTCCCTGAGGCAGCTGAAAACAGGGACTCCTTATAGCCACCAAAGTCTGTAGAAATACTGAGCCTCACATCACAGTCCTTTTTTCTTTCCCTCCAAGACTATTCTTCCCTGCTTTACCATGCAGCTTCTGAACTGAATGCCCAGAGCAAGCAAGATGAACTTTGTAGACCAAGGCAACATCTTTAATTATATTAACTGACAGAGATGAAAAAAAAAAGCATAAACTCTCAAGTACACCAGCCTTTTCTGACTTAAAAGCTCTCCCATTTTTTTCAGCTGTATTAGCTGGTACACTAAAACACATTACTTGTATCTACAAGCCTATCCTGTCTATGACTTTACAGATAGCAGCTGCACAAGGAAGCACTGACACATTCTGTCCCAGGCCACTACAGCTCTGTTTCTCCGCAGGGCCAGCAGTGACCTGCTCAAGTGGGACCTGCTCACATTCCCTCCTGAGGTGAACTAGAGCAAAACCACAGTTTGCAAAAGAGGCCAAGTTTTTATTCTTGCTCTCCTGAGCCAGAGAACTTACCACTACAACAGTCTCTGAACTTTGCAAATGTGTTCTCCAGCAAACCCATGGGTGTTGCTCATTCTTTAAATGCTCTGTTAACCTGCTACCCTGTATATACATTTTCCATACATGTATTCTGTAATTATAACAGCTATAATACATATATAGCTGTTTGTTCCATATCCTTGAAGAATATATGTTGCTAAGGAAATTATATTCCCCATTTTATCAGTTCAGACCACTGTAACAAAAAGATCTGCAATGAAATGGGACTGTGTCACATATAATCAGTTATTTAATTCTAGCTAGCTTCTAGTAGAAGTCTGTCACTCTTGCTACTTTTATATGTTCATATTCCATGTAGAAAGTATTTTTTTCTAACTCCTGAAGCTAAAGTTTGTGATAAAGGATGGAGCAAATCTATCTTGCTCTTAAAAACGCTCTCAAAGATACATGTGGTTATTCCTATTTTCCAAGAATACCTTGGACTCAAAATATGTTGTAAACATGCACCATGATGAATGTTCTTTCTGATGAATAAACTGCATGTTATTAACTGTTTGACTTCACTACCTGTATTCTTCTGCTTAAGGAGAAAAAAATTCAAAAGGGTGTTCAGGGGCTTCATAAAGCCTTTTCAAAATAAATTTTGAATTTTAAAATTAATGCTATTTTAAAATGAAACAAATTAGTATCTCAAACAGAAAATAAATGATGCTCCAAGTATTCTACGCACAAAAGTCACTGTTCTTTTAGATCTGAAGCAATGACAATCCAACAGCTTAAAAAAAAAAAAAAAAGAGACAGGTACAGTATAAATTAATTCAGACAACCAAGGTCACAGCGAAGTTCCTTCTCTTTCAGGCTGTATCTCATGTGACATTTAAGCACTATATTCAATTATTCTAGATCAAAGTTCATGTTGTGTTAATTTTTCAACTATCCTTTGAAAATAGTACAGTAATACATTCCTACATACATTATTAGAAGTTCTGGATCCTAAATGGGCACACTTTTCTTTTCTCAGCAGAGTAACACACACTTTGAAGAAAATATTTTGGAGTGTTGGTATAAAAAAAGGAACAGACCATTCAATTTGGAAACAAAAAAATTCCTTTAACAGGCCATGTCTGACTTTCAGGACCTACAGAATTCTGCAATTGATTTTCCAGGTGTTTCCTGCCAGTATACTATGAAACAAAAACTATCCAAGGCAGCTTTGGATAACACAAAAGTACAGCTCCTTCACAGGTGAAATACTGTATCCAACTTCCTTCTTCCACAGTTTTATTTTTTATTCAGACAGCAACAGAAGACAATAGACATATAAGAATCAAAAATACCTAACATTGTTCTAAAACAGAATTCAGATGAGGCACTTTGAAAGATTCTTCATATACATTCCTGCTGGTACTAATGCATCACTCATATGGGTATTAAAGGAGAGAGACCATTCTAATCTCATTCTAATGAATTTTAACAAAAGAAAAAATAAGGCCAAAGGAAGGGGGAAAATTAAATCAAAATGCTGTATTTTTCCTAAAAGATGAGGTACATGGTACACTGCCTTAAGGCAGAATTTGCCTTCAAGTTGCAGTGATCAATTTTACAGCAACACTACAAGATATCTTTCACTTGAAATGCCCAAGATGGCTATAGCTGTGAAAACTGATGCTGTAACGACCCTACCAAGTCAGAGGGAGATACATATACAGTTCATTTCATCAAGTACTCCCTACTACGTAAATTCATCCAAAGTCAATTAGCAAGCTTCCTAAAAACTACATTAGTGTTCAAACAAGTGATTCATTTATGTTATGAAGTTACACACATGAAAAATGATGTTGTAGTAAATTCTGTAAAAGAGTAGAAACTCAATAGTCACTACCTTTCAGGCTAAAGAGTAGTTTGTATTCATAAAAAAAAGCCCAGAAACATGTTTTAAGGATTGTTTTATGACTGATCATTTAATGTTTATCCAATGTTTGGTATGTAACTTTCTGACTGTAATTAATAACATATGTGAACCTGTATTTGCATCATGCTAATATTTCTTGAACAATTCCCACGTGTTACACAGGTATTAAAGGTCACATCAGAAGGAAAGTGAGTGGTAAATTTACTACCGAATGCATTTGGGATTACTGATCTCAGCATCTCTTTCTCCTTAATAGTAAAGCAGCAGTCAGGTGGGGATAGAATGAGTAAATTGTTCTCATATAAAAAAAAGCTTTGTGCTATTAAAAATGGTTCACTGTTGGTAGTCTTTAAAATATTTTTTCAGCATTTCAATTGCTGTATATTGATTACAGGCAACATGATCTATTTACTAAAGGTGATATTTATAGCTAAGGAGGAAATTCTGCAATAACAGTTTCATTAACAAGCCAACTGAGCTTCAGGAAGTGCAAGACTGGCAAAACAGTTTGTGTCTCTGAACGGATCGCATGCTCTTACAGCTAGAGGAAAACCATCAGAGATTTGGCTAGAAATCATAACAACTCTGCTTCACTTCCATCTACCAAGAAACTTGCCCAAACACTTGGAAATTCACGTGGGGTTTTTTAAAGTACCGTTGTAGTTAAAAGACCAATCAGTGTGTAAGTGCATTCATGTTCAATTTGCTTTTTATTAACTATAAATTCAGTACCTAAGCTTGATTCTTCATACATGTATTCCAAAAGAAACAGAATCCCTTTTCCTCAAAGGAGAAGAAAAACACTAAAGAATCAGTTTAGAATTATTTTAAGTAGCAAGAAGGTCATCCTTTTATTGTGAGATATTTCCCATTAGGTTAGACCACAAATCCCATTACTGTACATTTCAGAAAGATCATCATCACTGATTTATACTGCTAATTATTTACTTATTTACCATTATATATTCAGTTCAACTCCATGTAGATTTATAGTACCCTGTTCAGCTGAGCAGTGCCTCAGCAAAAAAAAAACTCAGTGAAAGTCAGTTCTAACTGCTTAGGACAACACTAGTCCCACAAAGCTATCCCTTCTCTTTCTCAGTCAGCCAGCAAAGCTCAGGAAAAGATCTGAAGGTTTATTTTCAGCATTGTCGAGCTGCCAGAACATTTAAACATATTAAGATCTGCAAAGTTTCTAAAGTTTCTACACTATAGCAATCTGCCATAACCACATCACAGAACATATTGGGACTGGGCACTGTTAATTCCCAACAGGAAAGAGTAATCAGGCAAAGAGAAAAATATGTGAGAAGTCATCAGCTTGTAACCTGTTAGCATGTTTACTTTGTTGAAAACAGCAGACATGAATTCTGGTTTGTTTGTCATTCTCTAGATTATGTAAACTGCGGGAAAACTGTAGAGAATTTTCACTACTGCTAAGTCTGTAACCATTTGGAAGCAAGTATCTCATTGCCCTCTCCAGTGTACAGACAAAAAATTTTTTTAAAAAATAAAAAAAAATCCCGGTCTCCTTTTATCTTTGTTTTAGCCATTTCTTAGCGTAAAATTCTTGTCAAGGATATGGCTGCACAGTTTTTAAGTCTAAAAATCTTTTCACATTATTACCCAACTTAAAACACAGTCAAAATACGAGTGCTGGAAGAGGAGCTGGACACACAATGCAGGTAACTTACCTCTGTTGCTGACAAACGTTTATCACCATTATCACTACCAACACCTGAATCTGAGTCCTTTTTACTTGGGTAGATGTCATCAATGCTAGATGTGAATAAAAAAAATTAAAAACCAGTAAAAAGCTATCACCACGTTTACGTTCAAATTCTGTACTGGTTTTACTCAACTCTGAGCAAATTTTGAACAATTCCTAATAGTAGAAGGTGTAATAGCCTAGTACAGAGTAAAATACTAAAAATTTACAATCTGGTGATGGTAAAATATATCAGACTGAATGGCTAGTTAGCCTAATGATTAATGAAACAACAGAAATCATCTGCTATCAGCTTGCTTTTGTCTATACACTAGGCAAAACTGCTTAGTTACTAGCTAAGCAGCACAGGAATCCATTTGAAGCAATTCAGCCATGTGAGAAGCAACCAAAATAGTAAAACTCATACTGGAGTCAACTGATCTAATTGTAACTATTGATCCATTAAAAATGAACTAATATCTCCCTGAGGCTTGAAGTAATTATTAACACAGAAACCTCCTTTTGGTGCCTTTAAATAGACTTTGGAATTTAGGTTCTTAAGAAAATTACTGTAATAACGGCAACTGCTCTCTATTCTGGTTTCATTACCCAATATGACCTCTACTCATTTTAAAGTGCACTATCAGATGCAATACTCTCATCACCTAACTTTTTTTAAAATATACCTTATTATCCCTTTATTTGCTATCCTGAAAGCTGTGATACTGAAATCAGATTGACACAGCAATTTAAGAAAGGAGCTTTTTCAGTCTTCACATGAATAAGGTATCTGATTAATTAATCCTAATCCTAAATTACCTCTTATCAGTAAACACTGAGGATTGTTTTGTAGAAACTGCCTTTGGAAATCTACTCTGTACCATCCCCTTACTCTAACCTGTATTCTTCAATATGACCAAAATATCAGACAGTACATGATATTCCTGCCAATTTTTTTGTCTACTAAAAGAACAAGACAGAAAACCAGTAGGTGTTCCCTAAATGGAAAAACCTACTCTTCATCCTGGATTCTTCTCACCTTTGACATTTATCTGATAGAAATTCACAAAGGGATCTCCAAAGGTACATGGAGAATGAAAATTTATTTGAAACCTTACTGAGATGACTGAAAGAGAGATTCCCGTAACAGCTCTTGGTTTTTTTCCTCCCAGGGTTTTAGCAGTAATATCTCTACTATTATTCATATCAACACTTCATTTTCATTGAGTACTTCTCTTCAAAGATATCACACTTAGTCTCTGACTGGTTATATTACACTGCCCATGTTAGCAAAGAAAGACTGGGCTAAAAGCTGATTTCCAACCAGCTATGGAGACTCTCATAGAAAGGAGCTGCTTTTGGTTCCTGTCCTCAAACCATGGCACAAGATCACATTTCCTATAAGTCTGAAGCAAGACACAGAAGATTTTGCCGCATTTTGCTAACAAATCAGCACACTCCATTTTAAAAGCATCTGAACATTCATGCAGCTCTCTTTGTTTGGCAGATGACTTTGGATGAATTTAAAAAGATTAAGGTTGCTATGTCACGAATGTATAAACATATAAACCACATATAAATCACAAAACACATAAATCCCAAAACAACAGATGACATTAAAATTTATTTAATGTGTTGATAGATAGATAGATCGATCCAACACCTAATGTAACTACCATTTGATTGTTTTCAATGTATTCCAGGAGTCCACTAGAAAGAGGTTAGATTTAAACTAAACTTTAAGTTCATTTTTTAAACTCGTAACTAATGCGCTGCTAACTTTAATCAGAACTGATTTTTAATTTTCTAAACTCTTACGGGGATTTCATTACAATAAAAGCAAATTTGTTTAAATTAAATCAAAGCAAATGAAATCTCTGTGCAAAAAAGTACACTAAATAGCATCTAGAGAAACAAAACTGGAAATTAAAGATAAATACTATTTCATTGTTTATAAGTGTTACATGGAAAAACAAAGTGAGACTTGCATACATACCTCTCTTCCACAGGTTGTGGCAAATGCTGTGGTTCTATGGCATTAAGGTACAGCGAGTCTGCTGTTTTAATCTGACAGGCTTGTACAGTCAAATATTTGAATATATGCACCTTACCCTTTGTACAAATCTGTTGGACAAGGAAAAAATTAGGTTTATAACTAGAATGAAAAAAGTAATTTATTCCAAGTGTCACTTAGTGTAAACCTCCCTGAAATGCAACTAATATTTTAAATTTCACTTAGGAAGTGAAAGTGATAGAAAAATCAATTTTACTCTCTTTTTTTAATTACTAAGTACTTCAATTATCTACTCAATTATTTGTGTGTACCAGCATTTGTGTGTACTCAGAGACTAAAACTAAAAACAAGAAAGTAATGTATTCTACTTTACAAAAATCCAAATGAGCTTCTAACTCAAAAAAATTACATTAAAATATATGGTAGGGCCTATTACTAACCATAAAGAGAGTAATTAATTATTTTTCAAAATTTGTGTATAATGACAATTAATTAACCAGTGTGCTCTTCATATTCTTGGTCACATTGTTTTTAGTAGTGTCCAAGCATACTTATGATGCAATTCATTTTCATTTTAGAATTTTCTTTTTCTTTAAGTGCACACTTCAATTTGCTTTGTATTTTTTCAGTTTAAAGGCAGCATCTCTATTGATTATGAAAAGCATTTCTCCAATATAATAAAAATTTTTAAGTATTTCAACAGCTGTTGATCTAGAACAATTGTAGCTCTCAGAGATGCAGTTTGAATCTACTGTCCAGTAAGGCATCAACAACAAAATTGTCCTTAAGCAGCAAGCACAGGTTGCATTCCTTTATCTTTATTACTCAGAGTGGCCTACAGTTCCAAAGAGGAGTTTTATTTCTTTGTGTATCACAATCTATAAACTTACTATAAAATGAAACAAGTTTCACATGGATTATATTTTAGACCATCTGCGTATTTTTTAAGTCAATAGCAAATCACTGTAGAAGCTTCTAGAACTGGATTCTTTTTAACAGAAAAGAAAATTACTCAGGAAGTTTATCACTACTCTTTTTAAAAATGATACACATATTCCAACATTAAGTTTCATACGCAGATGGAAATGACAAAAATAAACAGCTAACAGAATGGACATCTTCTAGATGTGTGTTGGTTTAAGTGGTGTACAAATTCATATTGAGAACATAGGATATTTTTTATGTCTTATTCAGATATCAACAACTAATGTCTGTGATGAATGAAATTCAGAAGCCTGCAATGGCAGAAGGTGACATTTTGTAGTCTAAAATGTGTTAGCAGCCATCCAGTATTAAGGCACAATTGAAATTATAGCTGTTACTTACTTGTGCTGGTGGAGATTGCAAAGGATTATTCTCAAGCAGTAATACTTGCAACTGCACCATCTTTCTAAAACAAATTGGAATCACAAGCACTTTATTGCAGGAAAAGTCAAACTTTACCAAGGGAAGCTGTACTAGTTCTAAAAGTAATAAAAAGGAGAGAAGGTGTTATATCTGTTTTTATTTTTGGCATAAAGCAATAAAATATTTTTGAATAACCCTTCTTTTGCATTCAGGAAAAATAAAAGCTCAGGGAGGAATAAGATCAATATTTACTCCATTCTATACTGGGAAATAAAAAAGTGTTATTGTTATACAAGTGATAATAAATTTTAAAACAAATACTTTGAAATACTTTTTTTCCTGAAACTCAGCTGACAGTTCCCATACTGCATTCAACTCATTCAACTTAAAAGTTGCCTAGAATCATAAAGATATATTGAAGAAACCTGACACACTGTTCTACAGTGGATACCATTGAATGTTGTATTCTGCAGAATCAAATGGAATAAATTTGAACACAAGGTAAGAGCTACTTTTTATTGTATCTATTTATATGATTAAAAAATACTTTCAAAATTATAATAAGAGCTACTGTAAAGATACTTTTATGTTTGCTTTTACCTTGGGGTAAAACTTCGAGGTAATTTCTTCTGACATTCAGTTCTTTTAAAGATTTCAGCTGGCCTATCTGCTGTGGCAAAGCTGTGATTTCATTACAGCTGACATCCTACAGTAAAACAGTAATAACAAATAATAATGAACTTCCAGCTCCTACATGTTCCATAATACAAACATAGTTAATTTGCTATTACCATTGTATCATTTTATTAACCTGAAAAAAAGCAACAATCTATGTCCTGTAGTCACAACGCAAAAAGAAGTACACGGGAAAATGTTTGCACATTACTTAAAACCAGACCAAATTCTGATTTGAAGAACAAGTTAATTTTAAAATTTAACTTAATTTCTATAGAAATATTCGAAGCTATTTACTTAAGAAATTCTACTTTTTTGGACTTTTCTTCATATGAAGAATTCAGTATCGTGATTATATAACCAAATATGTTAGGATGAAAGGTAAAAATCCTGCTGTGTGGATCTGAGTTTTTAAAAAGGTTCTTGTTCTTCTAGATGGAATCTTTAAGCAAAATAATAACAATAGTTATACAGCAATAACATTCTGTAATGATGCTCAGTAAAGGCATATATTTGATCATCACAGCACGCAGTAGGCCATGATGAAATAGGACAGAGCCTGTTTAGCATTATATAACTATTTCTAACAAGAAACTGCTATGAATGTGTATGAAAGATCAACTTCTTGGATTAAGTCAGTCTGCAATGAGACAGGTGTTAAATACTAGCTATCATTTTTGCTGCCAAATGGACATTGAAACCTCTGCTTACATCCCAGACAACCTGAAAATTTGAGTGATGTCCCAATTATGCTTTCATTTCTGTATTAAAAGAAGGAAACAGTATTTCACAGTATGAAAGCTAAATAGGGTAATACCAAATTTTCCTGAAAAGCCAATACTCTTACTCTCTCAACTGTTTCAAATGGATTAAAAAGTATCTGGGAGCTTTTAGACTACAAAAGTTTGAGAAGTAAGTCAGATTTCCAAGTCATGTTTTTGAAGAAGCTTGCTTTAATACCAGTCAAAAGCATTATATTAACTCTCTG
This sequence comes from Gymnorhina tibicen, assembly GCA_013399875.1. Lineage (NCBI taxonomy): Eukaryota > Metazoa > Chordata > Aves > Passeriformes > Artamidae > Gymnorhina > Gymnorhina tibicen. Next base: position 488,083 of record VXAZ01006360.1, read on the forward strand.
TCTTTGAGCCTAAAATCTAGTTAACAAAAAAATGATAGTAAAAGCGAAATGTGATCTGGCAGTGCTGTTCCCTGTATCCGACAAGTTTCTTCTTGTACTAGAATCTTATTGCCACCAAGACTTCCTTCCCTTCTCATCTCAAAACACAGTCAGGAAATTACTGTAGCTTTTAGACAAGGAAATCAAAAATCCCAGGTAATGAGTGCATTTTTGCCCAAGTTGCCACAAAGTTTGGTTAATTGCACTGTTCCCAGATCATTTATTTTTAAAGCTTCACTGTCCTATTTTTAATTTGCAGTCTTTAAATTACTTCATAATTAGTTACTTGATTTTTAGAGCACAGAATTTAAAGTCACCTTGTGGCAAAGAAACTTTAGACCAAGTGTACTTAGGCACACACATCAGAACAAGTCAGGGAAAGAGACAGAGAATTCTAGAGGAAGCACCAAAAAAAAGAAAAAGAAACCTGTCAGTGTGCAACCTCAAAAACAAAGTCCACTTCCACTTACAGCCTTTCAAAACATCCTCAGTAAGACTGATCTGTTGTGACAGCATGTCAGCATTCACAAGATCTCTAGAGACAGCAGTATCCTTTATCCTACTAAACACTGTAGTCCAATTTGCTTTTTTTTTTTTTACTTTGAATAGCTATGGAAAACAAAGACCTATAACATTATTCATAATTATGCTCTTGACTATTGTAAAACCTCATGAGTGCATATGTGACCGTGTTAAACTTTCCCATTACTCTGGCAGTAATGGAAGCAATACTACCAAATACCTATGGTTTCCAAGCTAGTAATTTTTTAAGGAATTATGCAACCAAAAGTTCGGAAACTCAGCTTCAGGGACATTTGCAGGTAACTGAAGTGCAAACACCTACTCAAGTTCTGTGGAGAACTAGTATTTGCTGAGGTCAGACTTTTTGTATTAATTATATTTTGTTCTCACTAGATAGGCCATGTCCTGTCATGACAAGGCAATTTGTCAAAATCAGAGAAATGTAAGGTGTATTTAAATTTAACGTTAATTTCTTTGGCATGAAGCTCAGAGGCACAAAAGCAAAATCATAAACTGTTTCCCTTTGTTTATGGTAAAGTTTAAATGGCCTTAAACCAATCAAATTCAGCATACATAGTCAGCAATATAAACAGAAAAAACAATATGGTACTCTGACTCCGTATTAACATATTTATTCATATACATATAGAAGTTTATCCAAACCACTCAAATTGAGGCGAACTTCCTCCTTACATAGTTTTAAACTTGGGACTCCTGACTGAGCCATTATTCCTACAAAGCACGTGGGTTCAGTCAGAGCTTGTGACATAGAAGCCATACTGAATAGTAAAAAGAAGTTACACAGCACGTGAGCACATGGACGCTTTTAGGAAACAGCAGGCAGCAAGTCCCACATGGTCAGGCTGCTGTCTCTGATTAGATGAATGAGGTAAAGGACATAAATCCCAGGTGAGAAATTTGAAGGCTTCCAACATGAGATAGGAGCATCCCAGAGATGGAGAGGGCTGTTATCTGAAGAAGGCAGAAGTGCAATACTGCCTGATAGGATGGAGAACAGAATTTTACTGTACATCTGATAGTTTTGGGTACAATTACTGAGCCATCTCTGCCTAATTACTTTTCCTTGGCAGAAAGTAAGTTTCAGATTATCTTCACACTAATTTTGCACTCTCCTGGCTGACAGTAGAGGCATGATTGAGTTAAAGATCCGCAAATAGAAGTAAATTTCCCAACCAAATTTTGCAAATAATGGCAATGTGTTCTGCAGGAAGAAAAATTTATGTTACAAGCACTGAAGTAAGTTACCTGTCAGAACCCTAAATTTAAAATAATATCTGAAAGTTTTCTGCATGTAATATCAAAGTTATTCTATGCTACAGGTATGAAATTCATAAAAATATATACATGTAAAAGGAAAACCATTACCTACTCCATTTTGGAGGATAGAGGGGAAAATGCAGAGTTTAATGCAAAGATCTGATCTAATTTGCACCAAATTATGCTTATATTGTTCTACAGTGACTATAGGGGTTTTTGTATTAAAAAGGTAGATAAAAAGAACCCTTTGCTATGTACACACAGCTCTCACTGTATGCAGCTTGTGGAATGTTTGAGGAACCTGAGGTTGCTCAGAAATGTTCTTTTGATACAAGAACTGCACAGAGCCAGGTGGCATCTCAGGATTGATCCCTCTGGCCCAGGCCAGCACCAGCACTGTGTACACACCAAAACAACAGCATTCCCTGCCAGAGGGCTGGGTGATGCTTCTGCTTGAATCCCATGCTATTCAGGCTGGCATTGCTCTCACACAGCTGAATTTTTTGTGCAACAACTGCAATATGACTTAATGTTTTTTGTTTGTTTCTTTTACTCATTTTAGAACAATGATCACCTTATTATCTAAACTGCTTTATATTACACGTGCCAACACAGATCCCTTCTCTCAATCCTACCACTATTTGCTTTTCCCAGTACATCACAGTTATGTCATTTCCAGTTAAATAGTGCATCTCATTTCACTAGAAATGTACCAAACACACATGGTGGCATCAAACTGTGTAATCAGGTCATCTGAACAGACTCATGCTCAATTTAACAAAAACTTGTTCTTCATTCAGCTCCGCCCCCGGTGCCTTCTAAATCACAAAGAACAAGCATCAGACCTTTTTAGTTCTCATGTATCTTCTAGGCTACCAAAGTGACACGTAGCTAGAGCCTCTCATATGAAATACTTATAAAGCAGAAATTATTTTGTTCTTCATGACAAAGAGTAACACTGAAACTATACTGTAACTGAAAAGCAATATGAAAAACCACTATTCCAGAATTTAAACACATTATATGCTTGAACTAAACAAACCCAATCTATTTTGGGTATAATTGACATTGATTTCAAGCTTTTAGGTTTTTACTAAACTTTTCAATTAAATTTACCTTAAATTATTTATAAAACTGGGACCATCACCTTTTATTGTCTCTATTTTAAGCACAATGAGAACAGTGCTATAAACTAACACATTTTTAAGATTTAATTAAATCAGAACCATCTGTGTAATCTCACTAAACCCATCACACACATACAAAAATTTAAAATATTTGATAAGATAAATTAATAATGCTCACCAAACAAAACAAACTTGTTAGTCTTGAGCTCAGTCATAACCCAGAAAGGAAGAGGTAACTACCCCCACCATCCTCATCAACAACTGTATCAATTGTAATATATAAGAGAAGCCTGACACCACAGGATGCTGTTCAAGAATATCAGAAAGAAAAAGCCCCACAGTTGCCACTTGACACCACCTATGAAGAACAAATAGCAGGGCTGGGGCCTCAAGCAAGGTTATTAATTTCTGTAACATAGTTTATTGGAGGAACTACTATTATAAAAGAATATGATAATAAGGCACTTTCAGGTACAGAAAAGATGTGCAAGATAAATGCTGTCAATGGAGGTACCAGCAGCTGGAAGGAAGTTCAAATCTGGTTGTTTTACTATGCATAAATTAGCAGTGTCAAAATGTAGTTTATCTGTCAATTTGTATCTCAAAAGGTCCAAATGAATAGAAATAACCAGAAGACTTGTAAAGAATTCAGTCTCAGCTTACAATACATAGTAAAGGAAGATAAAGGGAGAGAAAGGGAAGCATTCTTTTATATATATTTCCCACAAACATGTGCAATTAAATTAATTTTAAGCTATAGTACCAATTAAGTTTTGCTTTTTCAGACTGTCATTGACTGGACAATATATTTCAAATGATCTGCTGCTTGCAGAAACAGTATTCATGTGGACAGCTTTGAAAACAAGAGGAGCATAATCATTTTGTAGATCTGTTCAGATGGGTGTTCCAGGAAAGGAAGGTTGCATGACAAATGTAGTGAAATAAAATGAAAATAGACCGGTAAGAGCAGTATCACCAGTGGAACGCAGCGTGGTAAGCAGATAGTAACAACACAGAAAGGAAGCAGGAGGGGAGGGTGCTACATGGGGGTACAACCTTGCAGAGCCTGATGCCAGAACTTAGGGAGCCAGGGCAGGCAGTGAGCAAAACTGGTAAAGATGAGGAACTTTGAAACTGAGGAACTTTGAAACTGAGTTTTGAATGAACCGAGGCCAGTGATGTTGTTTAAAAGAGTCCTGAAGAACATAAAGGAAACTCTTACTGTGTTTCTATCCAACACACTTGAGAAGTTAAAAACTGAAGATCTGCAAACTACATTATAGTATTAAACACTTGTTCAAATTTATGTGAAAAGTGAATTTTATTGTTGCTATTTAAACTCAAAAGAAGTCAAAATAAAAAGTGAAAAAAAAGTCAGTAACATACCAATTCCATTAACTGTTTTAGCTGACCTATCTCTTCTGGAAGGGAACCTAGCTTATTGTTACTTGCAATTAAGACTTTTAGAGGAAGACCACACAGGCAAGCTGGCAAAGAAGAAAGTTGATTTCGACTGCAACAAAACAAAAAACAAAATATTAAAATCATCAGTGATGTTCTACTGTATACTCACATAAACTCTGAGAGTTGCAAAATTTCTTCATTTTCATGGGTTATATTTTATGCAGATAAAATTGAAATTTTCAAATGGCAATCATTAAAGAGAGACTTGCATTTTTTCCAGAGTGGTAAATTTTGCAATATTGTTAGTCAATAATCAGATATTTCTGATGTGCATTATATCAGTTTAACAACATTGTAACAAATCTGTTTGTCTCAAAGAACAGCTGTTTCCCTTCCTAATGAATACAGGAAAGTCAACTGAGACAGTCTTTTGCAAGTATTTAAACATTCCTGTGGTTTTACGTGCCATTAAAATGGATGCCTTTTGTTTCAACTGAAAGACAAATATATAAATTACAGACAAACGGTTATTTTCTCAATTAATTTAAAGTACATTTATAGTTGAAGATTACTTGGTACATCTTGTTCTATGGTTCTGTGCTATTAACCCAGATAAATACAGCAAAAATTTCTGGACTATCAATAGTTCATTTCTTTCAAAGATTCATAAGCTTAAAGATGACAAATGCCATGACCCTTTGTGATGTCCACAAGATTAAAAATAGTAATTTGTGGCTCAATTCCCAGAAGAAACTTTATGCTCATCAGAATAACATAGAAATTACTCTCCTAGAATATTTAAAAGTTTTCTGAAAATATAACATTTTCTTTCTTATGATTATTATCCTGTAGTAAAACAATGAACAGCAACCTAAAGTGGCACCCCAGTATAAACCATTATAATTAGCTCCTGCCTGTATGTTAAGGCTTCAGAAAGCAAAGATATATAACTGAACTCTGGAAATAAGTGGCAAAAATTGTCCTGTGCAATTTCAGTAGAAGTTGCAATATTGAGGTGAAACAAACCAAACAAAAATCAAAATTTCACAAGTTGCAAAGCATTTCTTCAACTGCCAATCCAGCACTGTGCTACAAAGATGCATTTAAGATGCATATTCATGCTCCACACCACAGTCTCAAAATGTTGTACAAAGCAAACTACCGTCATATCTCTGTTGCACATGCCAGGATACAGACAGATATCAAGTAACAAACCCGAAGAAAATAAAAATGAGAAATCCAACTACCAACCAGCAGCAGCTGGAAAAAAGCATCAACGCTTATTGTGGAGCCAGGTTTCTTAATTCTAGTGTTCTTACAGAAGAACAAGACACAGTTTTTTCAAAACATTACTTGGAAATACTTTTTCAAGTTTTAAAGAACTCAAATTGAGGAAGCCTACACTCTAAGACAGTAACTCTATGCCACAGATCAGACACAGAAAAAATAAGCAAAAACAATTTTTAAGCTCCACAGAACTCAGAAGTAACCCACTAAGAGATAAGGAACAGAACATAACCAGGCCAAGTGAGTAATAAATCATCATTAGTTAAAAGGGAATTTCTTTAAATAAAACATGAACAGTATCCACCAAGGCCCAAAGACTATATATAGATCTCTTGGCATCACTTTCTAATGCTATTTAACATATGGGCTCTGCTGGTAACAGGCAGAAAAATATGCATTTTAAATCTATAATGTGTTTCTTGCCAAGAAGCAACGTGGTTAGAAAGTCAAGGATGTATTTCCTTTTTCAGATTGTTCACTACATTCAACTAACATGGGGAAGGGCACATTCAAGTGAAGAGGGGATTTTAAATTGAGTGAAATTATCTTACTTAATCAAATGAAAAAATTCCTTTTATTTTGTCCAATTTACTGTCGTATGTGATATAAAATCTATTACAGTTTTGTGATGACTCAGACAAATTCTATCACTACACAGAGTTCTAATTCACTGTTTCATGACACTGAGTTCTCACCAAGTTAATTCTAATTCCTAAATTTACCAAGACATTTTATGTATATTTAATAACTTAATCCAGTTTTTAAGTTCTTTATGTATATCTAACAAACACTAATTCAAAATCTCAAGTGCTATTTCTTGTATGTGTGCACATACTCGGGACATACTATTCCACTTCAATTTTTAGAGCCAAAATAGTGTTCCACAGTGACCAAAACTGCAGTACAGTAATAATACAGACTTGAGAAAGATTCTCAGTGTTGATAAAACTGATGATCAAACCTTCATCCCTGAATTTAAAAGACCAAGAGCCATTTCACCCTCTACTCAGACCTCATTCTCGCAAAGACCAGACTGTTACATCTTCACTATTACAGTTTTTTCACAGTTAACTGCAAAGAAAACTCCACACCTTGCCCCAACTGAAAAAGGGCTCGCCTGCCCTCCATCAAGAGCACATGTGCATTCACCTGCACTTGAACTAGCAGCAATTCTCTGTACTGATTAGTATTCACACAGATTTTTCCTAGAAAGGTGTCGGTGAATCCTAACGGGACAGGGAGCCAGGACAGACGCTCCAGGAGCCTTTTTATTATTTTATCAGTCTCACATACAGAGTTGAGACACAGGAGATGATACAGGCTCGCGTTGTCGCAGGCATCCAGAGACGTCCTCGTTACACAGCATTCTTAAAAGCTTTTCAGCCCATAGCTTGATGTATAATTGTATCTCCTTCAAGTTTTCACAGCCAAAGCTAATCCCTAAACTGTTCTGCTTTATTTCTGAAACTTGCTTTTATTTCTCACACTTAAAAGTCTTTCTACCTTTTTTTGTGTTTCCCACAGAAAGGAGGAAAAGGTGTCTAACTCTTTGCCACTTTCTCCTAAAAAAGGCAGTAGCTATATTTCTTTCATAATATGACTATGCTAGTGATAGATATAGTATCATGCTCTTCCATTCCATTCCCTATGGAGAAAAATATATATCCTGTGTCTCTGTCCCTCCATCTTTTAAACTGCAAAATGTATGTCAAGTTTTACAAAATTTGTCATCAGAAGTGAATTAAAAGAATACAACTGTTTGGATGTGATTAGCATTCTGGATTTGTTAGAAGGTTAAGGGACAGAAATGGATTAATATTGCTTGGTTTTCTTTTAATAATTATTTTTACATTTTGGCATTTACGATGCCTTCATACAGAGCTGTCTCTGCAGCCAATGAGCTTTTGCATTACCCTTTCAGTAACATGAAAAAATGCAGTCAGTTGTGCCAGAAGCTTATAAAGTGCAGACAAAAACGCTTTACATATTTGCAAATAAACCAAAAAAATGCGGCAAAGTTAAACTTACCTCAAATTTAAGTAAGTTAGCATTTGCAAGTTTACTATGGCATCTGGTATAACTTTGATACAATTGTGGTATAGATTTAGTGTTTCCAGTGACACAAAATGGCACAACTCCGTAGGAACTTCAGTTAACCTATTCTTGGATAAATCTGAAAACAGGAAAAAGAGAGAAGGTACATTTTTTTGAGCCATCAGAAAGACGTACTTTGAAAAGCTATGCTTTATTAAAGTAAGTGAATAAATATAATGTACAGGGAGACAGCAAATTAGACCAGTATTTTTACTATGCAAAGTAAAACTAGTGCAAACTTTTACAATTTTGAAATGGAACAGGCTGCATATAAAAGAGCAAACATTCAATTAGGATTTATTTGGTCTAATAAAAAGTAATTATTTGCAGGACTCAATACGCTGAGGAAATAGTTGCAAACAGATTCCAAAGCTCATGTAATATACCCAAAGGTCTAGCCAATACACAGTCAGACATCTGCAGATAATGATAGCATTGAGAGAAAACAAGCAACCATGATTACATCTTTAATTTCTTTAAATAAATAAATAAATAATTCAGGTAATTCTTCAAACTGACCTTTCTTTGCTGAGTCTAAACCATTTATAAATGAATGCTACCTAAAGAAATAGCAGAGGTCTTCAAGAATGGATTCTATATAAGGACATACAAGACAACAATGATGGATTCCAATCCCCCAAGCCACTGTTTGTACCCACAGAACAAAAGTTTTTGACTTTTGATCAGTAGTTCATTATTCATTTCCCATGCTATGCACACAGACACACAGGAAAATAAGGAGGAAAAAAAAATGTTACTGAGCTTTCTTACTTAACTACTACCACTGTATGAAAAATGCGGTATCTTAATACTGATGTGAGCTCAAGTCATAAAATAATAGTGCATGCCAATATTCAAGTGAATCAACTGGGTTCAAATCATTACAGAACAAATATCTTATCCTCAGAAACTACACAAATGCCACCTACCCATGTCACCAGCCAGATAACCTGAGCTGAAGAATGGTCACCTGTTTAGTGGAAGGAACAGGAATGTACCTACGCAAAAAGTGAAATGTCTGATGGTAAGGAAAAAAATAGAACTAAATGATCTCCTCACTTCACTGCTGCTATTTTAAGCCTAGTGCCTGATCCTTCAAAGCTTCTTTCAAAGCCTACCTAAACTAAACAAAGGAAAAAGCAGCCAAAGTATGGATTATTTCCACAGCCCTGATGATTGTCTCCTGTTTCTAGGGCCATAAATCATATTTGTGCTTTTTGTGAACAAACAGATAGTTGTCTGAAGAATTTTTTAACTTCCTTTAAAGTTTGTGCAGAAGCACAGCTTGAATTCAAACCTATCACCAGTCAGAAGGACTTACTAGTTTTGTTCTTGTCTCCTGCAATGCAAGCTGAAATTCAGCACATGCTATCCTTTGTCAGCTTCCACTTTGCTTCACCTCATTGCTTCCAACAAGAAGTTGGTTTCGTTATTCCATCCCCTACCAAGACAACTGTGATGGCCTACAGGCACAGTAACTGAGAGCAGTTACTCTGCTGACCCCAATGGTAGCTTGATTCAGTTGAGCACCTCAAACAAAATTATTCACTCCTAAATTACTATACCAACAGCAACTCTAACTGCTCTGCTTTCTCTTACCAGGCTTTGATGGTGGTTAGATGCAGCATTACCCCAGCTTCTCCTTCCCTTCATTTCTGACATCAAACTAAAGCATTCCCTGTTGAGCGAATCTTTCTACTGTTTCGAAGCACGAGAAAGCTCTTCAGTGTTCCTCTGGTTTAGTGCTTTAATTCTCTACTGTTTTCTATTTATCCTGAGAGCACTTGTTTACCAGCATGGCATTCCAAAAGAATTCTGCTGCCTTTCTAGCTATGTTTATTATCAGATATGAACAGAAGACTGCCATGCTGTAACTTTTTGAATCATGCAGGGGCTATTCATATTTTACAATTCGATTGCAAAGAAAACCTTGCTTTCTTTAAATCATGCTTTTCTGTGACAACATTGCTACGAACATCCTGCTCACTTTCTCCATTAAAGTGGAAGGAGCAGCAAAATCCAGATGAGTGAAGTGAACTCTCCATCTAGGGTGAAAACAACCTGTATGGCCCTAGATGGAGAATAGTAACCCATCCTTCACCTGGTGCCTCTCCAGTGATACACAGATCAAAACCTGTGAACACTAAAATGTTACTTCTTCTCAAGCTCCTAAAACTGCAGCCTGCCACCTTAACTCCCTCTTCACACCTGTTCTCATTTATCTTCACATCAAAGATAAGACTGTTGCCACAACATTAGACTCACTCTTGAAAAATTCTAGTATCTCAAAAAACCAAAATAGTAACTAGATTGACCCTGCTCCTAAAACAGACATTACTAACATAGTTAAATGCCTTTAATCTTTTTTTCCCATTATTTATTACTATCTGTTGTTCTCAAGGTTTTAACTCTGTTAAAATGAAGAAAGAAAAACAAAAACCACACAGGTCATAACAGACAAATCCCTTCCTGTCATCCACAGGACCATGGGTTATAGGACACACTACATACACAACAAAGCAAGTCAATTATTTGTTGCTGTCTAGTTATCACAGTAAGGTAATTTCAACACTTGTATCTATTGTTGCTTCCTAAATAATGATTATGATGACAATAATAATATTTTTTTAAAATATAATCTATTCACAGCATAAGGCAGAGGAATAAAAACTACACATTTTATTTACCACTGTTGTAACATAACTTAAGAGAAAAGCAGAAGTTTGTCACTATAATTTACTGATAAAAGGTATCATTAATAGCAAATCTGAATGCCTTTGTGGAACACAGTACTGGAATGGAATATGACATACAGAATGCCCACCACATTTTTAACTAGTGGTATAATTTTTGCCAAAAAATAGATCTCCCTGATCATATGGAAGTAAAAAAAGAAAACAGATTGCTTTTATTCAGTCCTAGAATGAAAGTGAGCCTCTGAACATGATGCAGTTGTGAAGAAAGCTTAGCAGCTTTCTGAAAATTCCATACAGGAAAGCACGTCTTCAGAAACTAAAAGGGAAACAGCCTGTGTAACAGTTTTATGCTGTACCTAATAAGTAAGTCTGTATAAAACTCGGTGTTAACCTGAAATACCAGTTCTAGAATAAAATACAAAGGTTAAGACTTCAGGAAACTGCAGAACCTTTTGAACATATTGAGAAAAACAGTATGCATGTATCTTGTTTTGTCACCACTCATAAACTTTCTGAAAAATATTTTGCAAAGGCATTCTTGGGTTATTTAGGGAACAGGAGGAATGCAGAAACTACACTTTTAAACAACTTGTGAAAATACTTTTAAAGTACAGAAACAACTCAGTTGGCAAACCTTTAGTTTCTTCCTGCAATTCTTTAACTCTACACTTCCCAAACTGCTTAACTATACATCCCCCTTACGTCACTAATTTGAACAATAACACTTCATGGTAGTTACTAATAATGAAGTTACTGTACAGACTGACTTTTGCTACAGAAATGAAAATTAACAGAGGGGTGGAATTTGCTGGTGTTTAAAAGAATTTTGAACAATTTGCTTAGACTATGTAACACAAGGGACTTCTAACAAATTAATGAATCTATGATAGCAGAAGGGCATTTCATGGTTGCCAAGACAGTACAGGTAGGTTTCACCTGAGGTCACTACTTCCTGTAAGTTCCATTATGAAATAGGTGACACAAATATGAAACAATGGGGCAGGGGGACTCCATGCAATAGCATGAGCTTCCTGTTTTAAATGAAATACACCATTCATTCATTTTTTGTGACACCAAGACATTTTCAAACTACATCTGGCTTTACTTTGTCATTCCCTGCCAAGAACAAGTTTGTTAAAACTCCAAAATAAAGTAACAGAACACAAAAAAATAAGCAAGCCAGTTTAGAAAAATATTAGATGGAATCTTGATCTTTAAAAGAGTCAGCAGAATTCTGGCACAATGACACGGCTTTTGTATGAGAAATGTTACTATGTTGGAAGCCAGACAGGAACTACACAAAATAAGCACTTCCTTAGCTGGGAGCAAACAATAAAAAGCAAAAAAGTTCACACTGGTAAATAAGCACTTAACAGGAGACTCCAAGCCTTGTTTGGTGACTGGCACACTGCATGGCCAGGAATCACGCTGCCACTGCACCAGTAATTACTGGTCCCCACCCTTGGGGCAAAACCTTTTCATTCCTATAGCTCTGACAACCTCCACCACAACGAAGTGCCACCACTGAGTAGGACCTTCCTGACTTCACATTTCACAGCCAGATAACCAAGTGCCACTATACATATATATACTGTATATACAAGGTACAAAACACTGCACTGCAGAAACCAAAATGGTTTTGTCAAAATAACCAAAATAATATTAGAAGTCAGATAGTTACATTTCTTTCACTAAAGCTACCAAAGTGCTCCAATTTTACTACTTTCCAGTGATTAATATATTATTACATATCAGTTATTAGTACATTATTAAATTAAAATTGCACACTATTCATGGGAGAGCTAAACAGCTTAAGACTTTAAATTGTAACAGCAATTCCTTAAATAAATATGTATATGCACTACTACATCATAAATCTTGGCCAAGAACTTTAAAGAAAGCAGTTTATTAAAAAGAAGTGATTTACACATTTCAGATGTTAGACACATTCCCTATAAGTTCATGTTTCTAGCACACAAACCAGCAATAGACAAAAGTTGAAACTGTGCTATAAGCATCTATCCACCACTGAACAGGAAAATATCTATATATCTATATCTCTCTATATATATATGAAATATCTGTATTTGCTATAAAGTTCTGAAATCAAGAAATTGCAAGGGAAAAAAGTTGTCCAAACAACCTTAATTCCAGCCCACCAAGTCCCTTTTTTTTTTGTAGGATTCAGCACTTACTGAATAAAAGACAGCAATCATTTTGAAGAAGCTATTTGCATTTGTACTAAGATACCATTCAAGGTATTCAAATGAGATGTCTGAAATACATTTGACAAGGAATTCAAATAATTCACTGTAAAAGCCTAAAAAAAATAGTAAACCCAACCCTCATTTCATAATGCAAATAAGAACGTTAGAAAATACATAGAGAAGTCTATAAAGGCATAACTATATGGAGCTCTTCCTTTTATACTGTAAGGTACCCATAGTTTTATCAGGCTTTGAGGAAGCTTGTATTTCCTCATCAGTAAGGTATATCTTCACTGGCAACTGAAGCCACAAATTGAGGGCACCATATCTTGGACACCTTTTGGAATATCTACCTGAAGTGCACTTCAGATCTTTGGCAACACTGTACCCCACTTTGGCAAAGAAGGCAAGTCATCTACGATCAGTGTAATTGCACCTATGAGAATCAATCAAATGTCAATGCTCTCTAATGAAGCAATCACTTTGTTCTAGCCTTCCCCCTAAATGGTAGGAAAATACACCATTCTAGAGACAAATGCTATCCATTAGTCACGAAATCACTAATGTAACTATGAAGTGCTACATACTTTTAAGACATGCCCTACAAGTTGTCATTATCTCCGTACTCATGGCAGGATACTTACTTGTCCTCTGTCTCCGCCAGAATTTATAAATAATGTCCTAGGTGTACAGCCAGCTTTTACTGCAGTCAGCAACTTCTAGGACAGTGATGCTAGACGAGTGAAAAGGAGGCAGCAAAGACCTCCACCGCCTCTGGCATCAAATGCATTCTGCTTTACTCATGGCAATTATGCCAAAAAAATGCACAGCATTTCTTCACTAAGAGACATTTCTATCTCAGTTATTTAGCAAAGAGAATAACAAATAACAGAAGACAAAGAACGTTCAGTAAAGTAAAAACAATTCTGCTTCCCTATAAGAAAAAAATAATGACATAGTAATGCATAGGCTCAAAGTTTTTCATTCTGAAAGTACAACTTGTACCAGATTAAAAAAAAGTAGCTCTAATGTTGATTCCCAGCAAAGCCATCATTACTGTTCCCATAGTATGTAACAATAGCATCTGGACACTGATCAACACTGCTGAGTCCAGATGTACAGCTGCTGTCTCAAAACATGTAGAAAGTGCATCTGTCTCAGGCAGAAAGACATAAAAACATACAGACCTTGCATGACAAGTATTTTGAAAAGGTTATGAAACAACTCTGCCATCTCATACACTTGGTAAGCACTATTTTCGAGCACTGTCAGCATGTTTTCCATTTCCATCTGTCTCCCATTGATTAATTTAAGAACTAACATTAAAAATCTCCACCTCAAAGCCACAGTTAAATTAAGAGTACACTAGAGATGCAGGAAATTTCAAAGTGCTCATACGTATACTTTTGTATGCACTAGATTTAACACATCAAAAGTTTCTCCTTTACCACTGTGTATAATATGTGGCCAAGTTAAAGGGCTAATACAGAGAGGAACTAAATGTGGGATTTAGAGGAAAGGAGAAAAAAACCAGGACTGAATAAAAACAGGCTGAGAGCAGCAACTCGTAGAGTCTGGCAGAGGTGTCACCACTAGAGGGGGCCCCTATCTCACAGACTTGGCCAACACCCTGCGAGGGTGTTTCCCCTTTTGCTCCCAGTGGATGAAGGGGGCAGAAACAGGAAGGTTCGCTTTGAAACCACCCCTGGGCACTCCTGTGAGAACCTGTCGCCCACCAGTTTTCAAAATATTATAAATGTGGCTGCACAGTTGCAACCATTATTGCAGGAAGCGCATATATATACACAGATGTCCAATAGGGCTAAGCCCTTAAAAAGAAAGTCCATTCTAAAACAGTCACATTGAAGTACTTTTCCCCAACCTTCATTCAGAAGATGCAAGAATATGAGGCATCCTTGAATCCTCTGTAGTACACCAATAGCAACGTTTGGCCAAAATGATGATACATTTGACAAAGACCCTGCTTGCCTTCCACCCCAGAAATCTTTATTTACTCTATTCCATCCATCACTCCACAATGGAATACATAGCTTACTTTTCCACAGTGACCTGCAATAAAGCACAGCCAAATGTAAGAAACATGCATCCTACATTTTTTCTTAGGTAGTGCACTAACTAGCCTAAAGCAATCCAGCAGCATAAACTGGCTCTCCCAGTGATCCCAAAATTTTGTGTAAACATCACTTCAGGGTTTTTTGTTTCCTCTGTGTGAAATAAGAGGGGAAGGAGGGAGCAAAAGGCTGGCATATTCTCATTATTAGCTCCATGGCACATTCCAGTTCCAAGGAGATGAAAGGAAATTTCCCTGCAAGAAACATGGTCAAAAGAGTATCACAAGTCTGCATGAACAAAAAAAAGAAGGTTATTATAGTAGTCTGCTTCATTATCGCACCTGCTTTTAGGTGCCAACACATAACATTTAAATTTCTCCTTTATCTTCTCTTTCTTCCTCTTGAGGACAACAGTGGTTTGGGGTTAAGATGGACAGAAAAAACTGTTGGAAATTAATCTGTTGTGAAAGTGCATAAGATTCCCTAAAAACATATTGTAAGACAACAGGATTATTCCTGCAGACCTCCATGTAGGTACAGAGAGATGTGGACTATGGTGGGTTGACCCTGGCTGGCCACCAGGTGCCCACCCAGTGGCTCTATCACTCCCATCAGCAGCAGGACAGAAGGAGAAAACACAATGAAAAAGCTCATAGATTGATGCCGCTGTGGTGCCTGGCTGGTAGAAGCTGTTGCTTTTCCCTAAGAATTCCAGGCTCAGGAACTCCTGGCGGTGCTCAGCACCTTGCATGCAGCTTCTCCCTCACCCGTGCGATGTCGGCATGTGGCCAAGCCCACACAGAGCTTGTTAGCTCTGGCGGTATCAGAAGCAAAGAGTCAGAGATGGCCCTTGCCAGGAATCCGATGTTTTATTTCCGACCAGCTCCCAAGCCAGGCCAGGTAGCAAGAGAACGGNCACCACCGAGCTGCTGAGCCCCCTGGTTCCCCAGCCATCCCAGCTGGTGGCTCGGGGACTACAACAGATCAAGATAAGGACAGGAGAGATCACTCACCAGTCATGTCATGGGCCAAAAACATCCAGCTTGAGGAATTTAATTTACTGCCAGCTAGTAAGAGAGTAGGGTAATGAGAAACAATAACGTAACTAAAATCACCTTCCCCTTGTACCCCTTTTCCAGGCTCAACTTTTCTCACGATTCTCCTGTTTCTCTCCCTCAGTGGTGCAGGGGAACAGGGAATGGGAGTTGTGGTCAGTCCATAAACATTTTGTTTCTGCCACTCCTTCCTCCTCTTACTGTTCCCCTACTCCCAGACAGGTTCCTCCCATGGATTACAGTCCTCCATTAACTTCTCCAACACAGGTCCTTCCCACAGGCTGTAGTACTGCAAGAACTGCTCCTGTGTGGGTCCTCTTGCCATGCAAATCCCATACAGGCACCCAAACACTTGTATCATGAGATAGAAAAAGTATCTGGTAGCAAACATGTTCCATCAACACAATGACCTTTACTAACTTGTGGTATGAAACCCAGTTCATGGCCCATGAAGAATTCCTCCTTCTCCCACGCCTTCCGCACAAGAGGGAGGATCCAAGTCATTAATTTTTACTCCTCAATAAACAACCAGCCCTAAGAAAGATCAGTGGATTGTATCATGCCACTACTGTATGCATCAGCTTGAGCAGGACAAATATTTCAGGTGTTTTCTCAGACACAGCAGGAGTAAGAAGAAATCTTCATTCAACTCTAAAAACTTTAAAAACTGCCATCTATCTCCCATTTTTAGCCTTTATAGTAGGTTGACTCAGAGCACTGGAGAAAATAACTGAAGTGTTTACATCATACACTATCCAGCTGAATACCTTTACTGTATGGAACTGCATTTCAGTCATCTGCCTGAACTGTTACTATTGGCACATGAAATAAATTTCACAGTGAACACCCACAAATGAAGGCAGGGCTTTCCCCACCTTCTCTGTGGAAACAAAAAGTATATCTTGATACTGAAAAGTCCTGAAGATTAGCTTCGGCCACCAGAGATACACTTTAATTATTAGCATGGAAGGCTGCAAGATCAGGTACAACTGCAGGCTATATGGGTATATTAGAGATGTCTAACAGAACTAAGACTTGGATTATGAATTTTTTTTTTCTGAAAGAAGAACAGTGACCACTACTTTCATCAAATTCAAAGGAAAAGTTGAAAAATATGTAAATTTCACATGCATGTATATAAATGTGCAGGCACACAAACTTATTCCATTCAAGCAACTTCTACCTATTGGAGAACTGGAAGATGTGAAATAAAACCAGAAACTGCATTCTATCCCAAAGAAGGCAGTGGATCCCTGCACAGACAAACTCTTCCAAATATCTTCAAGTACAAATCTCTTATTTCAGCCACAGAGATCTTCTTTCTTAAAGCTGTCTACTTTGGAAGTCAACACCTTCCACCTCCTTTGGGGAATTCCACATGATGTTCTCAAAACCAGCAGGTTGTAATGTAATGGTCTAGAACCTTTTCCAGTCCACAGACGGCACTACCAAGAAGAAACAAGCTGAATGCAATGTCCAGGTTTGGTTTTCACTTCATTCTCTCTTTTAATAGCTATTATTTAGTTTTTTCCCCTCAAGCTGTGAAGAGAGGACATTGTTTATGCTATGCATTATCTGCCTCAATGACCTGCTCGAAGAGGAATTACCTCACATTTACCATCCGGTATGAGTAGCACATAAACCAATTTCTGTGAAGCAGCTCACTTGCCTGCACTTTGAGGATGATTATTTTTCACACCTCACAGACTTAAATGCTACATTTGCTTCTTTTAAATTCATTTTACACATGAACAGTCTCACTGTTCCGTAAGAAAATTTGCTACAAACATGGAAACAAACAAAAGTTATTTGATCTTTGGGTATATCAAAGGCATGAGGGCAAAGACATGAGAAAGCTACCTGATGCTAATTGACAGTGGCATGGAAAGCAGAGTATAACTCATCTAATCACTTCCCTTTCTGTCTGCCCACCTCCCACAGATGTCAGGGTTAATCTCCCTTATCTACATTATTCATGTCCTTCTCCCGCAATGGTTCTTGAAGTCAGCACAACATAATTGTAACAGTTTATCAACACAAATCTGTTTTGTACCCTGAAAGCTGACTTACACTACTGAGCACAACCTTAAACAATGAAGTAATTATATGGCTGTTACACAGTAGGTACAACATCTGAAAGAATGGCTAAGAAGTATTTCAGACTTCTAAACAGAACAGAAATCGATGAAAACATTACCAAAAAGTAAGGTACCAAGAAAGAAAAATCCTGGAATAAGCAATTTGAGTTGTAACAAATAACCAAAAATCAGATGGCTATTCCTAGATAAAGAAAAAAAAAAGGAAAAAATAATAAAAATACTTCCTTGAGCTGAAAACAAAATGAGCACAGTACATATTTTATCCATCCTCAAACAAACTAAAAACCACGTAGCTGGAACCACTAGAACTACAGACCTCTAATTTTTGTACTAAGATCTCTAGCCTATTTAAGTATTCCCATGGCTCTTTCTTAAGTTTAAGACAATGTTTCTCAACCTTCTAATTTTTCTTTCCTTCAAAATCAAAGAACCTTGCCTTCTTTGGGGAAAACAAAACCAAAACAAATATCCAGTATGCTGCTTGTCAGTCAGGGAGGGGTTGGAAGGATAACACATGCAACTTCTTTTTTTAACTTGTTTTAACAAGTCACAGTTTACAACAGGATTTTAATCTAATATCTTTACAAGATGAGACACATCAGATACACAGACTCCAAAACGACTTGGGAGGGGGAAGTAAAATTCACACACACAACCTCTACTTATAAACAACCCAGTGCCTGTGACTAGGCAGGCAGAAAACACCTAATGCTTGCCCTAATTCTTGCTGGGGAATACAAGTGAGAATAAGGCAGCAGACACCAATGGCACTTGTGGAGCAGCCTGAAACCACAGGTAAGTATCAGTGCTGTTGCTATGTAACAACTGCATGGCAATGTGTGTTTTGAAGGGACAAAAGAAAAGTCTCCTGGTCTAATTTCTTCCATTTGGTGTTTTTTTTGGGGGGGACACTTCACAGACAGAAATGTCTGTCATTTCACAGTCTTCTGAAATGCACAAAATAGTTTAATGCTCGTCAGTATAGCCTACTAAGCCTGGCCTATCATTTCTGCTTCTGGTGTAGATTCATTTCTACTTCCTTATTCATTTTTCTTTCAAACTACCTTTCATGAGGTCAAAGTTCCATCTTACAGGCTAAGTATTACCATGATATTTTTCTATAAGAATGATTTTGGGCTTAGTACTCTTTCTGAAGGAATTCAGTTGTGCTTTTATGTGTATCTTACCTTGCACATTTCTCTTTGTTTGATGGCTCGTATGCTCTCAGTGTGGTAACAATGGGTTATCACAGACACAGAACAGGTTGCATAGAAAGCAGGAAAGGGACAGGAAAGTGTTAATTCACTATGCCATTCCCATCAATAATTAAAACAAAATGTAATGAACTACAGACTCTGAGGTCTGCTCCTGAAAAGGCTACAACAGCTCATTTATTTATGCCCAAATGAGAAGAACCCTGCAGGTAGATAATGAGGAGTCCTGTGAAGAGCTGATGGACAGCATTATTTCCTTTCAGTTATCATAGCCTGATGGGTAGAAGCAAAGTCTAAGCAGGATTTAATAGATCTTAGATTTAAGAAGCCCAGTAACTGCAGTGTTATAACACTGTTGTTATATTTTAAAAAAACCAACAAAACCCCAACCTTTTACTCAATCCGCTTTCTTCCTGGTGATAAAATATAATAATGCTTTAGTGAAACAGTTGGGGTTAAATTACCCTTGTCAGCAGAAAAAAGTCTTCATTGTACAAGCTGTGAACCTGCTCAAATTAGTGACACAATGTTTTGATACACATGCTGCTGCAAATCCAGGTCAGTTTTTGTGAAAAACAGAATCAAGCTGAAAGACTAGAGGACTAGAACTTGAAAGATTTGGGGAAAACACCTTTAAACTGTGGCAGCAGAAAGTGCAAAAGATTTTTTGGGGGTTTTTTTAAAGAACTTTTTGGCTTGATTTGTTTATCCAGCATATGCATTTAAAAATCTTTACTATGAGATGAACTGTTAACTTTTAAGTTTTCGACCAGAGAAGGTGCTGAATCTGGTTGTTCAGAATCCTGAACCTGCTAACCTTATACTACCACTGCTATTACTCACTGGCTGAACTTCTACTGATATAATGAATGCCAAATGTGCAATTTTGAGTTACTTCAATTTTTAAGTCACTAATGCACTGCAAAACTCACTGATTTAATAACATACTGTCAACATATTAAACATTCTGACTCAATAACTGACATTTTAAATGTACTCCCAACAAGTTCATTAATACACAGGTAAAGCGATCCACTGGTGATTTAGACAATTTTATGACTTTTCAGACAGTACTAAAAGTCATCCTGTCAGGACTCTGACTCTTACCAAATCCATTCTCATGACACTATCTCAATGTCAAGTACTTCAGTCATGACTAGAAAGACAAGGTTACACCTAATGGGAAAACCGTGGTTTTAATCCAAAAATTGCCTGGCATTCTCAGATTACAATTTCTTTTCTGCATTAGAAAAACAACAGTCTCACATTTTTATCTAACTCACTCCCAATTCAGCATCTTTTTAGTCAGAAAAAAAGAAAAAAAAAAGAAGAAAAAAGAAAACAAAAAGCCAAGAGTTCACAAGAAGCTCTAAAATTTTCATTTGAACTTATTCCAAAACTGGGTAATCTTTGTGACTGACACATACTCTCCTCAGCTCACATCCCCTCTTCCCTCTGCCTCATCAAAACATTTAGATAGGAAATTCGTTCTTTTGGGAAGAACTTCTAAAGAGATTCACCAGCAAATATACAATTATAAAAGCATTTTACCTCAGAGAAAAAAAAAAAAGCTTTGATTATGTAGAAATTATGAATTATTTCAACCAGCAATTTTTTCTCTGCAGAGATGACAATACCACATACCCCCATGTGCTTCCTATGCTTACTTAATGAAAGTCTCATCTCTGAAGTTTGTTTATTCCAGATTAGCAGATAGCAGAAAATCAACTCTAACACAAAAAGCTTCTAATGTGGCTTGTGCTGAGCCCTCTGCCAGCACACCTGCAAATATACTGAAGGTGTTATTAGAGACTATTATTCCAGAGTTATATACTCTGTGCAAGATGTGAGACAACTGTTGTGCTATAAACTGTCAGTTGCTCTGTTTTCTGTACACAGCAGTATTTGATTTCACAGAAAGCTAATTTTAACCCTTGACTGAGAATAGAAATATCTATTTTATACCATGCTCTTGTAACAAGTGGAAAAGGTTAAAAGGTTATGAAACTTGGTTAAAAGGTTAGTTTACACTTTTAAATCAAGCATCTCAAGATTTTAAATGCCAGGAAGCTTAAGACCTATTCTATCAAGGTCTGTTATATCATCTGAAATCTTTTGCAGGAAGCATTTGTGAATAAAAAATTCTCCTACAGCTTCTTCCAATGCCTTACATGCAGGAGGTTTTTTTCTTGATTCTACAGCTCACTTGCTGTACAACCACCCACACAGATATGTAAGGCTAAGGACAAAGACTGTCCTTTTAACAATTCCTCCCCCACACTTTTTGCCTGGGATATTAATGAGAACATTATTTTCTCCCAGTCATTCTTCTAAAAGACTAATAATCAAGCTGGCTTCTTCTAGTTTCTTCTTGCTGCAGTTATCCTGACCATTCAAGTCCGCTTCTACACCTGCTCCAGTTTCAAGTCACCTTCCTTGAACATGAATGGAACAGAACCCACCATAGGAGTTTTATGTTACACCATTGCCATGCATAAAATCATTAAGAATTTCTAATCTGCATTGATCTTCTGATAAAACCTCAAGAAAAATATCAGACGGTTAAGATTTGTCATACTGGTGGCTTGTGACCATCTTTACAACTATCATAGCCAGTTTTCTTCCTTTACTAATTATCAGTGATGAAATCACAACTTAGAGCAGCCACTTCACTTTGTGACTCTTTAAATTTTCTTGTGGACCTTTCTTTACAGAGCAATGAATGTTTCCAGTGCTAAACGTACCCTAAGTGTTGTCATAAATCAGTGTTCTCATCATAAAGAAGTAGAAGTGCTTAAGAAACACAACACTAGGTGAAAAAAAAAAACCAAAACCAAACACTGACACTAGAAAATACTTTGTTTCTAATAACAAAGTTTCAGATCTCAGAACTATGTTACCTACTTCAGCTGAAATTAAAGAAAACAGAGAAACAACCACACCATAAAATAAAGAAGGGAAAAAATACCACCAACTTCTTTGCTCACAAGTAGACTGTAAACAACAGCATTTTCTACTACAAGTTCGGAACAACGAAGTGTTAGGCAAGTATCTGCAAGCATATCTAGCATTACAAGTCTCAGTTGTAATTCCAGAGAGAAAAGCTATGATCCTTTAGTAAACTATGCCAATAACCAAACCAGTGGTGTATCAGTAGATTATTTGAAAACGTGTATTGCCATTTGTTACTAAGTTTCCCTAAGTCTGCTTTTGCCAAACATCTGAAAAGAATCTTGCCCACACCCTTCCTTCCCACCCATACATCAGCCATATCTAAATCATGAAACCAGTTCTTGACACTT
Source organism: Gymnorhina tibicen (assembly GCA_013399875.1). Classification (NCBI taxonomy): domain Eukaryota; kingdom Metazoa; phylum Chordata; class Aves; order Passeriformes; family Artamidae; genus Gymnorhina; species Gymnorhina tibicen. The sequence goes on from VXAZ01006360.1 coordinate 510,479, forward strand.
TACACTCGCAAAGCCCATTTCAGAGGTTAAACAAACCTCTAAAAAAAGAAGAAAAATTTATTGAGGCTTAATTTAAGGTTTGTTTTAGAGGTTTATAAAGGTCTAAAGCAGTGTTTATTAAAAGAAACCTCTTTCACAACATAAAAACTCTTGAACCAAGTGTGAACAGATTAAACTGTATGCATATGTTATTAGGAAATTTTTATATATAAAGTACATATAATTTATAAATGCACTTTATTTATAAAGTATACTAGGCTCATGACTCAGTTTGCTGATGTGAAATGACATCAGTCATTTGTCAACAACTCCCCATCGACATCAACAACTCAGAGGTATGCACTAGCATTTCCATTTCATATTGCATCTTTTCCAGTGTGACAGAATCCATGCAAACAACCTCAGCAGCTCCCATCAGGGAAGACTCATTTGTTATCCCACAATTTGTTTTTTATTGAAAAACAAGAAAAATTGCTCCAAGGAGGCAAGGTAAGTTACAAGTCTGGACATTGTAGCCAAATTCCAAGAACATTATTTATTAACTATATACACACTGGATTTTTATGCAAATATTTTTTGAAGAGGAAAACAAATACTAGCATGCACAGAGGAAGGAGGGAACTTAGCCTTTCCTTTACGCAGGATGAGCAAACGTCATTAGCGACTGTGGCACAGAAACTGCGCAATGTGTGCACACCAGCAGTTCCCTGAACAAACACGGCGACTGTCACAGAGGACACTGGCAGGAGCAGGAAGAGGCTGGCACAGACCTGGACCAGCATCTCCTTCATCAGGAATATTGTAACAAAAAATACAGCCTAGTCCTGCTGGAGTCCTGTTTGCATACACTGGAGACAAAGAAGGAAGATGGAATAACAGCACCCAAGATGGAAAAACCTCTATTTGCTTAGCTCCAGTGACCAAGTGATCTTCAGAACCATGTAGGACACAACACCTAAAAACATTTCAGGGCTGTGGATCAAAGAATGACTCAATCAGAGTTATTCACAGATCCGTGAGATCACTGCCCTTGACAGAAAGGAAGGGAAGGCAGAGCCAGGGTTCTGCTGCCTTTCTTTCAGCAGGTGAATGGCCAGTGCAGACTGTACTCAACAACACACTTGCCTTTGTTTTCCAAGGAGATCAAAGCAGAGATGATTTTTTCCAATTTTTTCAAATGTAAAAGTTAAAAGATAGTAACAGAGAAAGAGAATTTTCTCCTCTAAATTCAGTTCTACTTCAGATGAGTGATGCGTACAGACTACTTGCTTCTGCTACACTAGGTTTTTTAAGAGTTTATTCTCCTATATTATTTCATGCTACTGATAGTGAAGAGGAAAAAAAAATTAGTCACTGACATCCATTTATCAGCTCCTGAATGCTGAAAGACAATGTCAAAGCTGAAAGCAGAATTTTCCTTCTGGGATAATTAATTAGTAATAGGATAGTCTAGGATCACAGTGTAAAATGCCTCTGGTTTAGGTAAAACCTGAACAAATTAAGATTCCAACATAGATACCTGCTTTAGAGGAAATAAAATCCTTCTACAAATAAGACTGCATTTTTTTAAGGAGATATAAAAAAAGGTTGGTCTAAGGTGCGGGGGGCTTTTTAAACACTGTAATTATCATACTTGTTCCTCACTAGACATTATCATAGTCTAAATGTACCCAAATGGCTTTGGATTTCTTTAAAAGGAAGTAAATTTCAACTCAGACATTGCATGACTCTTACAAGAACAGTTTGTCATTGACTGGAACAAAAAAACAGGGGAGGAGGAAATTTCAATCCTTGCATATGCTGCATTTATAAATAAGCAGGGATAAAAAAACTCTCTCAAAAGCACGAATGTCACTAACTCTTTAGACTATTACAGTCTAAGTATTATCATTACACATGTAATATTATATGTATTTAAGTGATGGCATGAAAAAAAATCTCCTTAAGCAGAGAAGTAATTACTTGAAGTCTCTCAATACACATTCATTTCTTTTCTTTTGGCAAACGAACATAAAGCCACTGATAAAAAGCATATCACTGAGTTGCCTCAAGCTGCTTCTAGATGTAGACAGGGGAATTTATTGCCAGCAGCAGCAGTCTACATTTTTAAAATTGTTTCTGCATTCTCTGTATACAGATTGTCAAATTATTTGCATGTGGTAGACGCATGTCATTTCCAGCTGCTCTTTGGTCCTTACTGTTTTGCACCAACATATAACAACTTTCAGTCCAGCTTACTGAAACTTGGCCACCGAGCAACAGTATCTTCCAAAAACCACAACCAAACATGCAAAACCTCTCTCCCAGTCATTAAAAGCTGTAACAAACAAGAAATATAGCCTTTCTTTAACAGCCAAAGCAAACAACTCAGTAGCTTTCATTCATTCTGCTTTAGGAGCTTTCACTGCCCAATTCTGACAGGCTAAAAGCCTCTTTTAGGCCTCAAAGTTTGCTTAAAACTAATTAAGTGGTAGTGTAAAGCACCTTTTGAGACTTCCATGAGTCCTTCATATATTTTCAGTAAGTTGAATACTGATTTTAAGAAGTCTTACAACAAAAAACTTGTAACTAATAAATGAACTCCAGTTTCTATACATAAGACTGCACTACAAAAGCAGCCAGTGAAAGTTTCTCAGAGCTCTTAGAAATTTATTTCCAGACTTTAATATAAATTTCTTAGTTGTTCCTAGAAGTTTCCTGGTCTTATGTGCTTTCAAGAAAATCCAGCTGAACAAGGAACTATATATTCTTTGCCTTCACATGGGTTTCCAATGTTGACTTTGAAACATGACTAATCTCACACTGACTTTGGAAAATAGTGTTCAAATAACTTATATACTGATTGTAAGTCATAATTTTTCAGTGCCCTAACTTCAGTGAGCTATAAAGTTCCCCTAACTCCACTGCAATGGTCAATGAACTGTAAAATTCACTAAGAAGTTGACCAAATCACTGCCTGGCTACTGTAAATATGAGAAGGATCACACAGACTGACAAGTAACCCATACAGTACTCAGATTAAGAATTCAATCAAAAAGTCATGAAGCAATGGAGAAAATACTCCTGATTTTAGACTCTGCTCTAAGTGATTATCCTTATAGCATGATAGAGATAAGTTGGTGGTTATCCTCTTTGGAGGAAATGGATGAGTTAAAAACATTCTAATTAGCAATCTAGTACACTTCAGTCAGAAAGAAAGCACTGTGATTTCACATTGTCTTTCAGAATTAAAAGTTTCTTAAATTCAGTTACACCATCCACAGTATTTCTCATCCAAATTTCTGCACAAATCCTCTCCAGTTTGCTTTGGCTAGATTCCTTGGCTGAACCCTCTTGACCGAGGTTATGTGACCCCTAGGTACTATCCTGCCATGGCAAATTCCCGAATACACAAGCCAGAGGTTTTGATTCCCTAAAATTTTTCTACCAGTTACCCGAATCACTATTAATACAATGAATTTACCCCATTTTAATTTCTCACACAACTTCTGGCCTATTTTCTACAGAGAGAGAATTACCCATCCTATCAGCAAGGAAAATAGTATTTTAACATTTTTCTTTATTAAATTATTTGAAGAATTATTTCTTTTTTATTTTCTTACCAGGAGTTTTAGACATGTGCACTATCTAAAAAAAACCCACCAAATGACTGAAGTAGTTTGGAAAGGCCAAGGAACTGTAAAGATTAATGTATCCTCCTCAAACTCAATGTGTACGGCTCACAGGACTTATTTTTTGTAATTAGTTTGTAATTTGGTCTGGAACTCTGGTATGCCCCTAGCATTCAGGGACACACATACAGGGCAAGAGGTCATAGGACTTCATCATGCTCTTGGTCTACACAAAACCTGCATTTTGATATACATGTGACAGCAAATTACAGCACTCCATTTTCTATTTCATACCAGCACTGTTCTGATTCCTCTTCAAGACAGTTTTTTAACTCACCAGCAATTACTCAGATATCTTCAACAGAACAATATAGTCCATGAATATCTTCCTAGAACACTGCAAACTAATCTAAGTCTGAAGACCGGAAAATTTGCCCAAAATAAAAAATTAAAGAAAAAATAACCAGCATATTTTCTTCCAGCTTTTACTAGGAAAAATAAAACTTCACAAACATGCTATTTTATCACTCCAGGAACAGCTAAATCACAGGCAGATCAAAGTGGCTGTCCATATGAATACAATGTACAAAACTCAGAAGGAGTTTAAACACATTCACTGTAGATCACAACCAGTAGCTTGTGACTACCAGAAGACAGAAATGAAAACAAGACCATTATGACATATAGTTTTCAACTCAAACTTCTTAAGTTATTGTCCAAATCTATTTAAAGTGGTGAGCTTATGAGGCAAAAGTGTTGACTGTGCTATTATTAGTAATAATGCAAATACATTTATTCCCAGAACTGTCTCAGATGTTGTTTTGAATGCTTAAGCATATAAACTAAAGCAAACACTTATGGCAAAAATACAAGTAAAAAGACAGAAGGTCCTGACACTGCTTAAATTCAGTAGAGGCAAAGTAAAAAAAAAAAGAAAAACCAGATCTGGAACTTCATAAGACACAACAGAAGTTTAGCTTTATTTTTATACTTTTGTTTTCACAGTACTACAATTAATTTTGTAAAGTGTACTGTGTACATCCAAAATATACTGCATTTTACTCTACAATGAACAAAGAACTTCTTTAATAAAAACTCTAATGTACTATTATTCCCCATAGAAAACAAACCTCAGTGTCCCTACTCTTGGTGGCAGGAGGTGTGAAGTTCTTTAGGAATAACACTCACTACAGCAAAAGCCAGCTGAATGAATTCAAATTACATTGACATCAAACACCCGACCATCTAAACTGCTTTAACTGGGAGTCCCAAAAAGAACGTCTGAGTTATTGTACTGCCTATGTAAAACAAATTTAAACAGAACTGAAATAAAAATTAACACCACAGAAATCTAATACAAATTTCTCTGTGGAAGTTTGAGAATCTAAATTAAGAAATAAAACAAACTTTAAAAATATTATGGGAAGAAACCACATGTATTGCTTTTTCTTACCATTCCATCTAAGTCTGATCTTACAATTGAAAAGTTCTCACCTACATGATTTTCAGTAATGTCTTTTACTACTATATTAAAGAGGTTGTTTATCCTCCATGAATTTAGTTCCAGAACTTTTAAAAGTTAGGATTGCCCCAACATTACCCTTATTTGAAATCGTTCAAATGGGTAAGAGGCTTTTGTGTTCATGCACGCAAGCCAGTAAAAGAGTAGACCACAAGGCCTTTGGCTTTATTCCTCTAGAACTACAAGATGAGAAAAGGACATTAGAAGAATGAATGTGAAGAAGCTATGATAAAGTTATCAGGGTCAGATCAAAGCAGTTTTATAAGCTTTTATCTTTCTACATGAGCTCAGCTTTCAACATTTATTTTGCAAGCTGTAAAGTAATTCTACCCTAAGCACCTGTTTGAGTGTACATACACGTATTTCTCTATATTCTTGGTAAGTCAATTATGCTGCTTGCGTTCTTTTAGTCAAACAGTGGCCTGCTAGATCATGACCTAGTTAACCATTACGACACAGCTGATAATACTACACTTCTCACACCTGTAAAGACAACGGTCAAATGAAGTGTTGTCAAACAACACGAACGCTGAGCAACCAGTGCTACACAGGAAGACGAATGAAGCATAAAAATAATGCATATGGTGGGTGGAGAACTGATTTAACATATCAAATAATGGGATTTAAGGCATGGGAAAATAAAATCTTATCCAATGCAGCACATTAGAGTGAAGTACAAAGTTCTCCAAAAAATGTAAAGTACTGATAGAACATTTGCAGTGTTTGAGGTATGTTTTTTAATTTAAAAAGTATTGAGGTAATACTTTTCCAAATCCCAGAAAGAGGCATTCAGTAAGCATAACTGGATGACACTTTTGCCCCTTTTTCTTCACTGTATGTTACTTCAGGGTATAGAGATTTTGAGTTAAATAGGTTTATCAAAGAGCAGCACTCAGCAATTATGAGTTGTAAAAGTAATTAAAACATTTGGAAAAGCAAGCAAGGAACAAACAATGCATAAACAGACTAAAGGCAAACAACTAAATCACCAAATAAATCCACAGAGCAATGCATCTATTTTGAAGACTGCACATGGTTCTACCAGACCCTGTACCAAAAGAATATGGCCAGAATTAAAAAGGGCAAAGAAGAGAAAAAAATAACAATGAAAGCGTTGGAACAATTTCCATGAAAAGGAAGATTGAGTTGTTTAAGGTTGTTCAGGATGGAAATAACCTGGTGGGAAAGATATGAGAGTCAAAGTCAGGAATGGAACCGACAGAGTCAACGGGGAACGGTAACTCAACTGTCTCTCTGTCTCTGTAATACAAGAAAAAAAACAAAACAAAACAAGGCATGGAACTCCTTACAAGAGGCTACTGGGACTCAAAAAGGAACAACACGAACTTTCTGAAAGAAATAGCCGTCAAGGACTTCAAAGTGGCACTTGTGCTTCATGAAGTCCCTCAGTTGCGAATTTGTGAAAATACGCCCTACGTTCCAGCCCATAAGAACACGTGCCTGGCTAATCAGTTCCCTTCTCCAGGCACACACAGTGGGCCACTGAGACAGGTGACTGGGCTAAGCAATACCTACTGCTCCAAGCTCTTCTTTTTCATCAGCATATAAAAAGCTCAGATAAAAGTTAAAGCCTGCAAAAATTGAGAGAAATAGCTTTATTAAAACTGCCAACTGACAGTACATTATGATTAATGACTCAAGTTCACTGATTCACTGTAGTCCCTTTGCTGCACAACAATGGACAGCAAAACTATTAGTCTGTTTCTTTGCCCAAATGATACTTTTGTAATTTCACTGTGCCATCTGCACTGCAAACCTGCTATACAGCACCTTTTATTTCAATGTCAGTTTTTTAAGGTTAAAGTAGACATTTAATATACCTCAATATACTTCAAGACTTTCAACCCTAAGTTGTGTATGCACAACAGCTTGATATTTTAAGATGACAGACAAGTGAAAATAAGACTTTTAAGGGAAAATAGTTGCAGCCCTTCTGTCACTGTAATGATGGCTTGTGAGTTTGAATGGAATATATATGCACTCTCCTAAAAACAGACTGGTAAAGAGCTACTTCACCTCCCAGCAATATATTCATCTAATAAGATAATAAACAGTATTGTTTTAGGGGCACATCAGCATAAAAAAACCCTACAACCACTATAGAAGAATTGTTAATTTTATATTAATAACGAGCATGTGTTACACAAAGAACAAAATCATCTCCTTTCTGAAAAGTTATTAAATCTAGACATAGTCAACTATACACAAAAGATGTGTAACACACAGAACACTAGAGGCAAAGTTGTCAGTAGACCTAAGTCCTACATGAACTATGCTTTCCAATAATAATCATCCTCATCATATAGCATTTCATTCAGAATGTCACTAAATTACACAATATTGGATTTACAGGCAGACAACTAGAACCGTAACCAAAAAAGGAAATGTAACCCACCTGCCTTCCTTCATAAAAACTGGCAGATCCCTGTTAGAATTATTTTTACCAATAGACAAAGGGCAGGCAACAAAAAAGTGCTAAATAAGACACCTTTCTGATAGGACTTCACACCTGACAATACATGAATCACAGCAGCAATTAGGCTGGAAAAGAACTCTGAGATCATCAAGTCCAACCTGTGACTGAACACCACTCTGTCAACTAGACCATGGCACTAAGGACCACATCCAGTCATTCCTTACATAGCTCCAGGGACGGTGTCTCCATCACCTCCCTGAGCATCCATTGCAATATCTAATCACCCTTTCTGTGAAGAAATTCTTTTAAACCTCCCTGGCACAGCTTGAGACTGTGTCCACTTGTCATGTCACTGTTTGCCTGGGAGAAGAGGCCAACCTGGCCGCACCCTCCTTTCAGGCAGTTGTAGAGAGCAGTGAGGTCCCACCTGAGCCTTGTTTTCTCCAGGGTGAACACCCCCAGCTCCCTCAGTCGCTCCTCGCAAGGCTCATGAAGTTATATGCTGAAATTCCCAGCTTTGTGAGATTTCAGAATAGGAGTGAGGTTGAGACAAAAAAACCACATTGCTTGAATCTCTGGCTGACCAGTTGAGATGCTTTCTCCAAAATTCTCCATAAATTATATGTGATGAAGCAAAACATGCTTTATGCAATTAATCCAGCAATTACACCTAAGAAGGTGATGAACCTGAACCTGCATCTAACACTTAAGAGGGCACTGGTTTACAAGCACAATGGTGACAGTGAGCTTAACATAGGAAATTGAGTTCCTGTGAAGAAGCAAAGGTACATTGATTTTATTATGCCCAATATTTGACTCTCAATTACAGTATTTCACAGCAACCATGTTAATAATATATTCACCATTCTGCAAACATGAGAGAGTTCAAGTGTAACTATTCCCATTTGCTTCCTTCTTTAACTTGAACATTACGAAAATTTAGTCACACAATGCTCTTCTGTGTAAGGGAATCATGACCTAAATAGAATAAGTTATTTTGACAGAAAACTACTTGCTTGGTAATTCTGGGCAAAATCAATCAATTCCCTGCAACAATTTTTTTTTTCAGCAGCAGGTGATGAAAATGCAAACCTCACGATGGACCTGCGAAGGGTGATGAATTTTTGTAAAGCTTTTCCAGAAAACAGGGTTGGTAAAAATTTCAAATATTAAAAGCAGGAACAGCTTTCAGCAAGGTCACCTACTGACAAGATCTGAAATAATTTAAATTCAATTGTTGTAAAATCTGGGTTTTATGTAAAATTTTGCCTAGCTTGATATTAATTTTTATACAGAATTACTTTAATGCAGGCTGAAAGAAGAAAATCCCTAACAGAGTTAAAACCAAATCTACCTGGAATGGAACTTGATCAACCTGGAAAAAAATAAGTCCAAACTAGATGTCAAGTGACTTCTTACTCAAAAAACACATGATGTTGCCTAAGAGATGCAGGAAGAATCTATGTCACATATAAAGACTGATTTTAATAAATGTCAAAACATTTAAAGGTATGTGCCTAGATACTTTAGGAGACCAAATTCCATCTTCAGTGATTTTAAAGTCTAAAATCACTAAGAAAGCCGGTGCTTTGAAAAAGTCCACCTACATATATAAGCAATTACCATATAAATAACAGTCCAAAAGGCTTTCAAATCAGAGCCATCTCAATTTAACTCAGCATGTCGGAACACTTTGCATATTAAGGCACAGAGGAAGAGAAACCCCATTAGATTACTTCAGTAATTCATTACCAAACTACAACATTGAAAGAAGGACACAAAAGCAGTGTGATTAAGATGTTCTCAAATCAGTTTGTTGTAAAAGCATTTCTAGAAGAGCAAATTAGATGAAACCACTTTTACAGAGCCAGAGCCATGCCCAAGACTTTACATTATTGGAAATCTTGAATATAAAATAACCACAAGATGAGAGCTTAAAACAAAGGGGTTTTTATCTTGAAAAGGACAAACACTTGAGCTTTGTTTATAATGGAGGAGAGGAAGAACCTCAAAGTGGCAAGAGAGAATCACCAAAGCCTAACCAGAGGATGGAGAAATCACCCCACATCCTCCCCAGTACATCACACCTCCTCAATGCCTTAGGAAGCAGCCTCCCCACTGAGTGACATGGGCAGCCACACTCCAGTCAGCACGGTGGCAGTTCCCCCACAGGAAGTGGGGGAGTCCATGGCTCAGGTGGGCTGTGTGACTTGGGATGGGGAGCACACTTTACTGCCAGCCTGTACCTTATTGTGTGGATTGTGTGGTCCTGATATAAAGCTGGAACATGCATATTGGCAGGAAGAGGTCTGTGCAATTAGGTGAACTCGCATTCCTGAAGAACAAGCACTGCTTGTAACCCACACTGCTCATGGAGCCTGTGTGCCAATAACTGTGTGGGGGAAGAAGGGGATTAGAAGTTTTCATGGTAAGTTACGAAAACTGTTTGGATATTTGTAGATGTTTATTAATTTTTCTAATGGTCCGACACTCTGGTTTATCTGTTCTATTCCTGATATCAATCCCAAGTATACAGTTACCTGATTGTTGTTTACATTGTATTAATAAATCAGTGAACTGTATTTTGTAGTTTAAAGTATGTGATCTGAGCATTTTTTTCTGCAACAGTCAGCAATGAGTCTTTGAATATATCAATCTTTACACTAATTTCTATTGTTTCCTAGCAGCTGTGCACAGATAATACAGACCAAATATGCTTTTTTGTAGGAAAAAAGAAAAACCCAAATATTTCCTTGAAGATGATTCATTGTTCAGCTGCACCCATTTAACTTAACAAGATATATCTTTCAACTAGACTTAGACCAAGGAATACAATCCAAAAGAGGTATTCAGTGCCCGTCTGAACTCTCCAAATTCCTTCACCACTGATGAAACTCAAGGTGGACCTCTCCATCAGTTGAGTCCTTTGAAATCTTATGCTAGCCTGCTTTCACAGCATGGCATTACATCCAGCATAATCAGAAATCTCATACAAATGCATGTTAGTTAAAAAGAGTTCTAAAAGAAAACGAAAAATATGTTGAAAATGACTAGACAGCAACCATAAGACTTCACACTGCAGAATAACAGCTCATATACAAACAAACAAACAAACAGGCATAGTTCAAACCACTTGCATTTTAACAACTTAGTTCCAAGCTGGTTTTACAGCCTCAAGTTTTCAGGTTTGTTCAACACTGCTGAGTAAGGTAGCAAAATTTTTACCTCTAGGGAACTAAACACAAGGTCAGTCTCCGAAATACAGGTCTTGCCTCAGCAAGTTTACCTCAGCAAAACAGAAATACTTGTCCTCACTGTTTTGCCAGCACTGCCTACGCACAGTTACCATGGTTAAAAAAATTGGAGCCCATGCCACTCCCACTAGTATTTTTCTCTTTTAACTGTGAAAGCAAAGCCTCAGTCTGGCCAGATGGCTTCAGGTCTTCTGAATCAAAACGTCTCTCCCCTGAAGAACTACTTCATTATGCACATAATATCAGAAGAGAATTAAACATGAAAAAACTTCTGCTTGTAGAAGGACATATGATACTTAACAACACCTTTACCCAATTATCACCTTCACAAATTGAAACTAGGCAATGCAAGTAAGGCAGACTGTTGCACAACCCACACCTCCCAGATCACATAAGGCTTTGTTTCTCAGAGTCATCTACTTCAGAAGTGCCTGGCAGGAAGAGAGTGAGTTTAAAACTATATGCAAAAAAAAAAAAAATCATGACTCCCAGGAACAAATCCTGATCTAAAGAAAGAGATAGTAGGTACCTACAGGTAGTAGGTGACCACGTAGTTACAGAAGTCATCGATACTTTTGGTAGTTTGTACTGTGTGGTCCATCTTACGAACAAAACTAAAGCAGCAGAAGAATAAATAAGCCCAAATTTACAATTGCTTTTGTATCTTCTGGTACAAGCACAGTGCTCAACCTCACCTAATACTCCATCAGGCAGTTTCTTTGAAATACACAACTTTTAACAAAAAGCTGTCTAATAATTTCTCTGATGCAAAAATTTTAAATGTCTGAGTCTTGAAAAACAACTCAACTCCCTTCTGAATTCCCTCTTTGAACTTCTAAAATTACAGCTGTACAAACTCAGCTGTTTCAAAATTCTCCCCAAAAAGGCTACACCTGAATTTCTAACATGAAGACCAAAGGGCAGGAGGACAAATTCATTCAAGGCAGATATAAGGAGGTATTTCCAAGTTTTATATCAGACTGGTTAAACTAAAACAAAAAGAAAGTGAGCAGTTACTATCCGCTATTAACAATCTACACATTTGTATTTTGAAATAACGACTGGAGTAAAGAATTAGTTGAAAAAAACCCACAGAAAGTCATTTATACTGCACAAAAAATACAGTATTTAATAATTTAATAATACATAACCACTTTGCAAATCCATAAGAAGCACATAAAATCTAGGTGTATAATCCATTAAGATATACATGCAGTATTTTATGATTTACAGTTGGGATATGAATTGCACACCTACAAATCTTTTTCCTTCAGCTCTTTCCAACTAGTGCAACTGGCTCCCAGCAAACCTTTTATGAACTTTAACCAAACAGTCTCAATGGCAGTGCTAGCTAAAAAAACCCAGCCAAAGAAAACCCATTCCTTCATGGTCAAATAGAGTTGTACAACAAAAACACAAAATACTTAAGGCTTTGAAATTCTAGGATTTGTGTGAGGTAAAAGAAGTTGATGAAAGTCATGATTTAGTTCTTTTGTATTTGACACTATTCCAAGTATAAGATTCTCATTTCCTGAGGAATGTAATTAAGTTGTGGAATTCTTGTACCACAGCAGAACAACTTCAGTTAAGAGAACTATAAACAAAACCGAATAAACGATTTTTTAAAAGTAAACATAGTACCATAAAGATTCACCAGCATTTTAAAAGCTACATTAGAAACAGAAGGATGCTAAATATTAAACAAGAATCAAATTTGTTAGTGATTTGCATTTTCAGCCCTGAAACTTAGAGAAAAATTGCTCCTGCCAGTTGCAGATGATAACAGGAGTTTTCAATGGAAAAAAAAAAAAACCCACAGTGAAAAGCAGAAACAAAAACAAAGATTCACTGTAAGGGAATTCCTAACAATCATTGCACATGGCAAAACAGAGATTTCTTTTACTGTTATGAATAAAGTTCTTTAAAATTAATTTCTTAAAAATCTGAAATGACAGGCAGCTATTCAAAAAAATATTTTCTTGCAATTCCTTAAAAATTCCCTGTTTTATTGCCCCATTAGAGAGACAAGTCAAAAAATCTGTGGTATGCCACTGAAATAATGTACTATTTACATACCAAAAAATTAGTTTATAGAGTGCCTTATAGGCCACAGATGATTTTTTATTTTTCCTTCTAATGAAAATGTGACTTTTGCTCAAATTCAATTATGCTTTTAAAATTCCAGGGCATACAAAAGTAAAACCAACTATACTCTGGCAAAATAAAACTTATATTTTTGTGCCAGTAAATTCTGATTCTGAAATTCCATCTGAGCCAACAGACTTCTCTTTTGCTAGGTAAAATCGATAACATGATAACAATATGACTATTCCAAAACCATGGGGGATGTTACATAACAGATCACTGTGACAGGAAAGCTAGAGTCACCCATTCATCAGAATTTTAAGCATTTTCAGAGTACAACTGAACAAGCTACAACACACCCACATAATTTATTTCTAAGAGGTCAGTATGGTTGTTTGTTCTATTATTGATTGTCTCCACTAAGTATTCAATAAAGAAAACATGTTGAAGAGATTGAATGTACAATGTGCACAATAAAATACAACGTATGCAACGTACCCACAGGAAATGCCGATGGGAAACAAACTGCCTAATTCTCGGAATTTTGCAACTATCTCTGCAAACATACTATTAAATCAGTAAGACAGACTTGATAAGTAAGACCATCACACTCCCTTAGTTACACCAATGGGGTTGCCTCTCTGCACTAGTTCATGTTCATAACATTCACATTTATTTGTATTAAGCTATTCAATAACCTCGTAATATAACAACATACTTAAGTTAGAGGATACACAAATTTTGCACTTTATGTTCACTTTCTATCTTCTTCCATCTGCTAAAACGTCACACTTTATAATTTAAGGACTTCTTTTTCTGTTCTACATTTATTGAAAACTTCAGAAGAACTTGACAGGGCTTTAAGGCAATGCTGTGGACTTCTAAAAAAAAGCAAATATAACTGATAGCACATAATAGGAGAGAGCATTACTGGAGAAAACTTAGTTTTGAAAAACTTCCAGTCTTTCTTGGCTGGAAAAGTGGCACCACATAATAAATAAAAACAGTGTCCTCCTTTAAAGCAACACCACATATCATGCTTCTGATGTGCCTGTATTATTTCAATTTTGCTGGCTGCAATTCCAACAGGCAACTGAAAATCAAGATTACCCAATATCTGAAAAAGGATAACTTATTATAACACCTTAGTGTTGAATACTACTGTTCTGAAAACAAAGGGTGACCCATACTAGTCAGAAATGAGATCAGACCTTGGGCTTACATACCCTGCTAGAAGATGAGAAATTCCAGAGGGAAAAACCTAAGGCAAGGCTGTTACTCATGAGCTGCATGCTCATGAAGCAGAGTTCATGAGGCACAGTGTGACTGCAAGAACTACAGAAAGGCTAAATTGCAATCTCAGGTAAAAGCATGCCCTGGTGAGCGCATCCTTTAGGAAAGGAAAAGGAACAGCTCAAATTGTCCATGGCTGTTAGTGCCATAACTAACACAGCTGTGCAAAAACCTGGTCAAAAGTCAAGTTCACTTTTTAGAAAAGGTGGAGTTTTTTAAATATGGCAACAGTGCCAGCTTGACCTAAATTTTCATTTCCTCATTGTCTTTTTGGGCTCTTTTTTTTTCAGCCAGCTGGATGAACAGCAGTCACTTCCAGGGCAATACCACTGCTTGTCTTCCATCGGCTATTTCCTAACATAACGATTATGTTTTGGGTGCCTTCAACAATCACTGCATCTACTGCTTTATTATTCCGCCTATGGCTTATACATTGGTCTTTTTAAGTCCTAAGAATTCTAGTAAATATCATTTACTGGTAGTAAATTTTCACAGTCTTTATAAAGCAAGAGAAAGTGGTTGAACTTCTCAACCTAACAACTTCAAACAGCCGTGACACAACAGAAATATTTTAACAACTACAGAAGTGATAGGTGACACAATCCCCCCAGTTTTTTGTTGTGTTTTTTTTTTTACCTGCAGTCACACACTGTCTTTCAAAGTCATTACTAGCACTGGGGAGTATATCCTTTTAACCCAGGAATCAGGACAGTATGCACTACAAACCTAGGCAAATAATCGTGCTTCTTGTTAGTAAAAGGTACCCAAACAATGAAGTTACACCCCATTCAGAATGGTAGGAACACCGACAATTTCAATTTCTTCGCTTTAAACTGCAAGTGGCAAATGACTGTAAAATATGCCAACCCTGCTAAAAGGAGTTAGTTGCCTTAAATTAGCTGGATGCAAGGAAGACATTATGTATCTTGGCAGTCAGATACTTCTACAATGTTTCTAGATCACAGTTACTCTCTGTCAAATCCATAACAAACCATGTTTTATGTCTTAACTGGATCTGGTAAAACTCATGTGTCTTGCAGCAAAGTTATACCACTTTGTTTATTACAGATAATCTAAAGCTAGAGGGAGCAACCTGATGCCACACATATGATCCTGTCACAGTAATCACCAAATGAATCTGGAGATGACAAATGAGTTAAACTCTCTACACTACTGCACGAGAACACTCAGTCAACTAAGGGAGAGTAAACAGTAAAATGGAGCAGGACAGCCTTACATTTCAAGCTAGAGAAGGAGCAGATGACTAAGTATTCTAAGAATTCAGAACCAGCTTTCTAAGAACACTGGTTGGCATAAAGGTGGCATAAAACAAACTGTTCAGGCTTCTGAGATTAAAATCACGTTATAGAAGCTCTCTACTTCAGCCACTGTGTTTATTAACACAACTGATCACAAATCTACCAGGGAGCTGTTAAAATAAAACCAGAACATTATAAGCAGCAAAGCTTTCTGAAGTTCCCACCACACTACTTCTAATCACATCCTGTAGTGTGGAGGCAAGCTTCTCTCACACAAGCAGTGTCCCCTATTTTCAGTTATGTTTGCAACAAAATAAAGAAAAGAAATTATATGATTGTTGCTTATTCCTCTTCAAACCAATATTTAATTGCCCCTGAAAAATCCAACTATAAAACTATGAAAACCATTAAGAAAATTCACCTCCAAATACATCTTGCAGATTTTTTTTCCCTTCACATAATTGTGCTTCATAAATCAACTGTATAGCAGGTCAGTCCTTTGGATGGCTGAGTTAATCACAGTTAATTGGCTTCCTTGTGGTAAAAGTGACAACTGAACTGGGATTGTAAGAAAGACAGGCATACCCAACATAAAATTTATTTCCTGACGTTTACACTGGAAACCAAGTTTTACATTAACAGCACTTCAGGAAACATCAGAAAATAAGGGTTAGAAATGGGAGTAATCCTAAAACACACTTAACTGCTCATGTTTACACCTTTACCAGTGTTCGTGTTAAAACAGTTTTGCATAGTTTCTCATATGCTTTTGCATAAAAGTCACTCAATCTCTCTCCCCCTCACTATTACTTTTTACTTGTTTCTATTAAAGAATTTCAGAGTAATAACAGAGGACTACTTAAAAAACCAAACCAGGATGCTTAGCAGCTATGCTAAAAAGTACACTGTACACATAAATCAGTAACAATGTTTATGTCCTGTTATGGAAAGAAAGGACTCTGCAGGCATTAAAATCCAAAAGTGAAAGTACCCTAACTTTCAGAGGTGATAATCACCCAAATGACCTATCAAATTCCAGCAGAGTTCAGGGTGTTAACCATTTTTTGCGTACCAGGCCTCCAACACTGAAAATTTTGTTCTGTGCTGTTGGATGCAATCCTGATACAGAAAACCTGCCTTGACGGCAGCATCAAACCCTGCAAAGGACTCCTAACAGAAAACTAATAACCGAAGCAAAAAGTTTATTTGTTAGGAGTAGGCAAATAAGGCGTACTGAGGGATTCACAGACGCCCTCCTCTCCTGGCCTGGTGAATAAGAGCTATTGCTCCCTAGCACCTCTCCAAGTATAGGAAGGTGGAGCAGTAATTCCAAAGGTCAGAGACCTTTGATAACACATCTCACCACAAACAAATAAATAGAAGGGAGCAGTACTGCACTGAACGCCTACACAAACACAGACACCACAGACAGATCCATCCTGTTCCTAAGGATCAATACTAAGAGATAAAAACCACTTCACTATTGTCTCTATTAGCTTTTGTCCCTCCACTGTCTCTCACTCATTCTACGTGCTGTCTACTCCAGCCTGAAGCCTGGTAGAAGATCATGCACACATCCCACAAAGACATTCACAAGGTGGGGGGATGGGAAGAGAAAAATTTTAAAAAGTGTTTCATATGTTAAGCTGTGGTAATAGGGCAACAGGGCTTCACCAGGCAAATGTACTGGCCTGCTTTAAAATGTAACTGTCCCCTTTTGTCCCTTCTTTCTTTCCTTTTCCCACACTCCTTCCTCCCCGCTTCACTTTGATCCTTTTCCACTTCTGATCCTTGCCTTAAATATCCCATATCAGACCTTTACAATCTCAAAACTCTTTTACTCAGTCCCCAATACCACTCTAATACACCTTACGCACGTTTTCAACAGCTACCCCTTCCCAGTTTGCCTGGCATTCCAAAGAGTTTCTTCCAGTGAATCACCTCAGCAGGTTTTGCAACAGGGATAATGGCTTCACTGGTCACCTCTGCTGGTTTTAGGAGCAGTTTAACAGATTATGCGGCTCAGTCTTCCACCTTATCACTATCCCTCTGGTCATTATCTGGCTATCTGAATAGCCAGTAATCAGATATCATTCCACATATTTTAAAAAGAAACAAGATTTTGAGACAACTTAGTTATTATTTCATCAACATTTTAGCATTTTTATTATAATGCTCTATTTTTATTTAAAAGCATTTAAACATGATTTAACCAATAAGCATGACTAAACACATATATTTTCAGTATACTGTAGTCACTGAAAAATAAGAGGCCAGAAGAAAAACTTCATGACAGCTTAATGTAGCTGCAAATTACACTAAGCTGTTAAAACAGCTGTAGGTGAGGGGCAAGACTACTCTTCCGTACTATAGTACAACCCATCCTTCCCCCATTCGTAGTTCCAAACTTTTGTCCATCTTTCCCTATTCATTCTAGCACTTGTTCTTGTATCTTGCTGACACATTTTAATGAGTCCTGATATATTGGTGTATCCCTCTTTATTACACTTGCTCTCATACTTCTAGTACATAAAAACTGCTGCTATGTCTATTTTATAAGGAGACATGGTGACTTCTTTGAAATTAGCTTTTCAATAACACCACACATCACTTGCTTCAGGTGCAGTGGGAGTTGTATTTATCCATATTTAATAAGTAACACAAGCCAGCAAAGCCAGACTAATAGAGAAAAGCCAGATTTGTCTGTCTTACCCTACATGTATGTTCTAAGATGACATCTTATTTTCCTAAGGGAAAATTATCAGGCACAAAAAGGATTCAGAACCGCACAGTAATACTGGTGAAAGCAGCAGAGAAGGAGTGAAAAAGAGAAGGACTCCCCCATCTTTACCACACACAGTTCTAAAAACCAGGAGAGGATCCAGCTTTTGCCTGAAGAATCCCAGACACCTTCAGTTTATTTTTGTTTTTGCTGAAGACTGAATAGTTCCATTGCCCAGCATTTACTAAATGTAAATGTTAAGATTCAGCAAATATGCCTACATTGCCAAATTTCAGATTCCTGGTTTGTGCTGGTGCCAGTGCATTAACGACTGTAAGAGTGCACACCATAAGCTAGTACCAGTACAGAAGATACTTTTGCCATGTCTAATGATATATGGCCTTAGAGGTCTTTTTACCTATGATCCTACAAAAGGATAGAATAAAACTCGTGATTTTAAGATTGGTTCCAACAGAGAATTTTCACACCATTTTTAAATAAGGCACTATTTCTTTCAGAATTAAAAAGTGATTTGCAGTGCTTTATATAGAATCAAAGGCTAGGCATTCATTTAAATAGCCTGGCTGTTACAGTGGTCGCCATTTCTGCAGCTCCAAAGCATCAGGACTGTCTAAAGAGACTTTAAGCATTTACTGCCACCGTAGTTAGGGACATGGCTGTATCAGCATTGTATTACGCTTCTCAGACCCTTACCAATCTTAGAAGTAATGATTAAAACTTGTATGGACATACCCACAGAAATCATAAAATCATGAGAGAAGAGAAGGGTAAATTTTTTTTTATTGCTAAACTGTAGGGACAGACATATTTAGAAAAACAACTGCACAAGGACACAAACAAAATTAAAAAGAGTAGGCTAGAATTATGAGGTATTAAAGCTCTTCTACTACTTACTTTACCTCTAAAAACAGAATAGCGATTTTAAACCAGTAATCAGCTGCATCCTTTACACAAGATTACTATACAAAATCATACAGTTATGTAACAAAACAGCTAATGCTACATGATTACCTAAACATATTAAAGTGTTTAGATATGAAGAAATTACTGTAAAAATAACAGTGTGTATTCTGAATAGCAACCAAAACCAGAACGAAATATATACAATTTCTTTGAATAAATTTTGCATAAATCACAAAAACTTAAAACTGATCCTGAAAAGCTCCAATGATTACACTAATAACCTCCAATTTTCAAATTACAGACATAAAAATGTGCCTTTTTTTTCTCTCAGCTACAAGAAAATGAAAGCCCAAATTTTCAGTCCATATGCCTGAAGTGTGTATGTATGTAAACAATCATGTGCCACATGTCTATGGACATGTGCTTGCACACACCTGCAAATGAGAGAATACAATGCACAAAGACTGAGGCAGTTCTTTATTCAAATACATCCTTGCTTGACAAACTCCATTATACAAAACTCCGGTTAGCAGTCATTTCAATAGCCAGTATGATTTGAAATATTTTGCCTGTGTATACTTATGAAACTCTAAACAGATGTGTCTTTATGTGAATAGCTATCCTAGGGAACAGTCTTTAAGGAAATACATTCTCCTGGCTTAACTCTGGCTTTATCCAGCAAAAGAGATACCAACCAAGGTATCTTTCCTACGCTACAAAGGCTTAGAGAGGCCTATACCTGATTAAGCATATATTCACACTCACAGAAATCAAAGAAGGATAGAAAGTATCAGTGGTCTATAACTTAAATTTTCCTCTAAGTCTTACAAGCAGATATGAAGCACACAGAATTGTCAGATAGTCTCACCAAAACAAGGCATCTGGTAACATTCATAAATTTTGACTCAACTAGCCTTTGCAAAGTAAGGTTTCACTATAATAAAACAACAAGTCAACTTATTTATTCTGAAATTTAAAGTAACATTTATGTAAATATGGTTACACAATGACTCCTGACATGTGCTACAAGTATGCAATACTGTAAATTATTGGTCAGAGAGATACTGGGACCATGGTTTCCCACACAAGACTTTTTATATTTACCTTTTTAACTTGAACTAGTTCATATTTGATTTTCATATTTATCTTACACATTTGAAGCAAGATGCTAGGTAGGAAATTACCAATCATTGTCCACACAAACAAGGTATGTAAAAACAGCAAAATATTCTCCCATACAGTCATAAATTAATAGCTTCAATCAAAATTAAGAAACTTAAGTGTGCAATGCAATGTCCATCTGTTAGGAGCAGATATTTAAAACTGGTTTTTTTCAAGTTTCCCTTGCAAGTAACATAGGCCTTTGAAAACAAAACTGATGGAAATAAGGAAATTAATCACACATTCATTTTCATAAACTTTACTAAAAAAACATTCTGAATTACAGATCCACTTTCTTGCACTACTAAAAAGGAAAGCAATGTTAGAGGATGCCCTTTTCAAGCTGTTATGCTTCAGATTTTGTTTTTCTGCAAAAATAGAAGGTGGGCTCGATCTTCTGTTCCCCTCATTTTTCCTTGATGTCAGAGGGAGGGCAGACAGCATTTGCACCAAGACTCAACTCTTCTTTGAACAAACTGGTTTCATCACTGTAAAATGAGGTTAAAGCAAAAGAGGGGAGAAAAAAATTTCCAACAAGTCTCCTAAGATTCAGTAATAACATCTTACTCTCATATACAGTACAGCTCTATTCATTCTGCCACTCCAAGTTAGCTACTAAAACACTGTGCAAAACAATAGATTCATGCTACATAACTTCCAAATTTTGCTCCAAACGAGCAAACTGCATGAAAATGGCTAAAGATGTAAAGGTAGCTCAGAGTTCACCTCGTATGAGACCAAAAGTTAAAGCTTCTTTAAAAACAACAAAAAAAAAAGCTGCAGTCTAAAAAATTACCTTTGACCACAGCAGAAATCCAGTGGAAAGTCCCTAAAAATTTTTTAGATGAAACAGTCAAACAATATTATATTTAAACACTGACTTCCTCCAGTTAATTTACTGCCAGGTACACTGACTGACAAACATTTAAAATGCAAATTGAGGAACACAGAGCAATCCCCCAAAGAAAATACGTACATGCTACTGAACTGTATAAATACAGCATAGTGGGATATAAGCTCCATTATTATACTCACTGTACATCCTTTTTCTTTAAAACTTACAGCTTACTACATTTACGAGAACAATACAAGAAACAGTTACAGATTTAATCATACTCAAGTTCAAAACCATTCAATGCATCTAAGACAATAAAACCATAACTCTATTTGCTACTATTTTGCCTAATAGTTACTCCTTGTTTCTTTACCTGCAGTTATAAAGACTAACAGAAAGCACAAAAACCCAAACAACAACCAAGCAAACAAAAAAGGCATTCAGAGGGCTAATATTATTAAAATCTTATTTAGAAATTTGTCACTTCCCAATATACCTGCTGCCTGCTCCATTCCTCACCAACTTCTCCAGTTATAACAGGAAAATTCTCACTAGTTGAAATCTACTATTCTGAAGGTTTATAGCCCTTGATGGTTGTTATGTGAATAAATAAAAACCCTCATAAATACTGTTAAATGCTGCATTAATGTTTTATGAGGAAGAAAACATATTGGTAACCACGTTACAAAATAGAAAATTTAATTAACGGAAGAGAGTTTCATGAGAATAACATTCTAAGACATCATTTGATTAAATATTACTGTTCTTCAAGAAAATATTGTACCAAAAAAAAACCAAACCAAACAACAAAACAACAAAATCCAACAAAACAACAAAATCCAACAAAACAACAGTAATGCTGGATAGCACAGTCCTCAGTGTATTTCATTACACACTAATACATGGCTGAATCATCATGAAAGTGATCTGGTATTATCTTGCCACAGATGAGCTCTCCTGCAGACTTTCATCTGATTAAATAGAGAAAACAGGTTCTAACTGTCTTCCTTCTAACAGCTACAGTTTCTGATAATTTATTAAAGAAACTAAAGAGAAGAAACCAAAGAGAAGAGACCTAAGAAAAACAGGTATTTGTCATGTATCACAAATTCTGTTCCTCCATCTGGGTGGCAGGAGAGACCTTCCACATCTTAAAACCATGTTTAATGAAGTTATATAGTAGACACACTGCATACAGTGAAAATACATTGGCAGTTAACATAAATATCACAAATAATTTTCTAACATTCAGATACTGGAATATAAGAAGAAACTCTCATAATACTTTATTGTTTACATTCCTGCTGATGCAGATTCCCCAAGACAGTGAGAACCAATGAAAACCAAGGAATAACATGCAAGACCATACACACTATCTAGTGAGCAAGAATAACCATCTTCCAACAGCTATAACTGCATTATAGTCACATTATTTACAGACTATTACAGTCACAGAGACACAGATATACTCAAACTCCTTCTGAACTAACTAAACTCAGATGCTGAGAGCAGGCTAAGTACAGCAGCACGACAGGAGACCTTGCCCAGAAAGTAGGTTGAATAACCTGTGCTGAGGTTATGCTGATAAAATAAGACTGGTAAGCTTCCTTACGCTATCACCTCGTCCAAAATATCATTTGTTTTAGAACATTAGAACAGGGAAAGTCCCACATACACCAGTCACTTCACTCGTACCTACGTTTCGTGCTACCTGAATTTGCATACCAAATTTTCAAAACAAACAAACCCACCCACAACTTATTTTGCTTTGCTTGCATGTGCAGCTTTTTCTTTACCTATTAAATTCACTATCTTGACCCACACTTTTAACCCTTCTGATTCATTTCTCCACTCCACTGCGGGGCAGTGAGTGAGCAGCTGTGTGGGGCTTGGCTGCCTACTGGCACAAATAAGTAAAATTTACTGCCATACAACTTTAAACCGTTTAGTAATTTTAAACACAGGCATTCCACAGCTGCCATCAGAACTTAAAGGAAAAAAACCACCACACACTATCTCAACATAAGCAAGCCTGTGTCTCTGAGTACTTTTACTGAGAGCTCCAGTCTTGAGTGCTACAAGCTCCTCACGAACATCTTTCTGATGGAGAAATCCAAATGTACACAGAAGTAGGATTTGAAACTAAGACCACATCACATTCTCTTTAAAGTACTGTAAAAGCACTTCCAAAATGCATTAACCTAGGTCCTCTCTTCAGTATTTCCTTAAAAGACTAGCAATGAGAGTCTGCACTTGGTAATATAGATGCAAAATACGTCAGAATTTGTCAATACACAACTGGAACAAAATTGTACAAGTAGGTCCTATGGATAAATATGTCAGCAAACAAAAAGTGTCTGAATAGTGTATTCTGCATAGCTGTAAAGCAAGGTTGTAAATCAAACCTAATCACCTTGGGTATTCTTTCACCACAAAAATCCTGGGAATTCATAACAGAAGGAATACCTGGGACTTCAAGATACTTGGGAATGCCTCAGCTAAATGAAATATGCTTCAGCTGACAAGAACAGATTGAACAGGTTTAGACTTGACCCAGCTTTGCAGCGGTGGTTGGACTAGATGACCTACATGGGTCTCTTCATTAGCATCTTAGGTCCCTTCATAATTATCCTGTGATCCTATAAAATTTAGACACAAAGTTAGAATGAAGTATTTATTAAATTAAATGCATATTTTAACTGATACCTACTGTTTTGTTTAAAAACAAATATTCTTTTAAAGAAGCAGTTTTTGTACAGTTGAAGTTAGATCCTAAGCAAAAATTTTTAAAGGGACAACTCAAATGCCAGTGGAACCAAAATTATCACAAGTGAGAGATAAACACCTATAAGAGATCCAAAACAAGTGAAAAACACAGCTTTGTCGTACAAGAAAGTCAGTTGAAGGGTTATGTCTTAGATCACAAAATTACCTGGAGCCTACACTGCAATTATTTATAGTATTTAAAATGGTATAAGTAAAAATCCAAACCACCTACTACTCTATCTTTATTGCCTTAGATTTGTTCACCTGGACATCTGTACTACCAATTCACCTTAATTAGTAAGATTGCTTATAATGCAATTCCTTTTATGTCAAAGACATTTCTAAAGCTGGTCTTTTTGTATCCATAGCACCAGTACATAAAAATTCTGATGTCATCTGCATTCCACCAAGGGTGGAGGCAGACAAACACTTTCTCAAAATGAGTTCCCAAGAAATCCACATTCATAAAACCAAAACATCCTGTTTCTATAAATGGAATTGTCAAGCAATCCATTCTAGGACAGATACTCAGGGAGGAATCATTCACTATAAAGCAATTTTACCTGTATTTGATTTTAAACCTTCCTCAACATTACACATAACCTTCATTTTTATGTTCCTAATTCATATAGCAAAACACGAAAGGAGATGCAGGTGAAAAATTATCACAAGGCAAAAAGTTCACCTTGATATTTTTAAAAAGACATGGTCATAAGCTAGGATTTGTACACTATTGAAACAAATCATATTCTACAACCTCATATGAATATACCATCTACTAGAAGAGCTTTTTTTATTTGCTCACACCAGAACATCAGTCATTTTGATGTGGTTGTAGAGTGTTAATCCAACATCTACTCAGAAACCAAACAATACCCTCAAGGAAGTCATTACATGTCTCATAGATGAAATTAGTTTTATTTCTTCACAACCCAATATCAAACAGGATTTTCAAGACTTTCCTCGCTAGAATACAAAGCCATTGCTGATAAAATCTGCAACTGATTGATGGTAACGGTGCTATAAGTAACAGCAAGGCCAAGTTATAGCTACATGGGGACCTGAAGCACATAGATAGACACAATCAAGGTCATATTTAACTCTGTCACACGAAAACTTAAAAATACAACATGGAAGAATGCAATCATAGAATCAGTCCTGGGAAGTGATAGCATAAGCTTGGAACAATGACAATCATGAGCTCCCACCAAGTCTAAGGTGCAAATTATTAAAATGAAAGTTGGGTGCATTAACAGTGACTACTGATAAATACGCTGAACACACACTACCGCAGGGAAGGTATTTACAAAGCAACTCACGAATTGCTATGTCCAGTTGTAAATAATGAAGTAAAAGACAATAAAACTATTAAAGCACCCAAAAATCTGGAAGGTTTCATGAAATTGCAAGATTCGGGATCTGAAATCATATTTCAAAGCAGAACACCAAAGGTTCATCTGTTTAGGACTGTCTCACAAGCCCTTGCAACATTCAGTACAGCAATGTAAGACAGGAGCAGCCTCACCTCTGTCCCCCTCTCCTCTGATGGTGGTTTCCTCCCCAAGAACAGGCACAGCAGGCGAAATCACATGCCAGCTCCTCAACACCACTATTCCAAGCCTGTCCTAGAAGTTTAAATCCACAATCATCACCATTTAGGTTTGTCACCCTATTTACATGGACAGTAGCTTTCAGCAGGAAGCTAGATGGACAACTGCAGAGGCATCCTAAATTACCATAATTGGAATTATCCCTCATTAATCAAATATCTTAGTTTATTAAATACAAAGGTAAAAAATAATGTATAAACAACTGCAGAAGAGTAAATGTCTGCTACAGTGGATTAGCTGAGCTAGTGAAGAAAAAATAATAAATGACCAGAAGTTGAAGCTAAAATACAAAATAGCTGTGTAATCTCTTTTATTTGTTTCCAAAGGAAATATATAATCAATCATATTATTATCACTGGCATACTTTAAAATTGAAACAGTACATATGAGCCATAAATTTCTGATCTAGATACACAGACTCAGCCAGGGAAATTGATGGCCAGCATTAGACAGAGAGACAAACTGTACCAACATAAAAGTCTCTTTTATTAAGACAAATCAATTGCTTCAACATGTTTCAACAAGTATAGTCAACTAGCATCAGAATGTAAACAGCAGCACAAAATAAGGTGAGACATCTGGTAAAGAACAACAGGACTGACTAAATATTCTTTGAGTTTTAGAGAAATTCCTCTAAAAGCAAGCAGTTTCTATTAGTAAAGGAAAAAACCCTGGCAGCTTACTACCCTCTACCATTTTCTTTTTTGCAAGATTGCTTCCCAATGATTTATTTACACTGTTCCACAGGAAAAACAAAGTTGTTATGCTCATATAACGTTAATTAATAACCATAATAATCACCAATAAAGTAATATATTTCCCCCTATGTCATGTTTGTTCACGCATATTGATTGGGTTATCCTCAGGCTATCACTATTTCATGCACCAAGGAAGGGTTTAGAAATACATGAAAAAGTAGAACAGTACCATGCATAAAGTAGAGCAGGTGAAATATTTTTTTATATATAATACATTCAATATATTTAACACACACAATGACATAATGTAAATGCACTAAGACGGTGCACAAGCAATACCTGCTTTTTTCCAAGCTGCATCGATTACAAGCAGAAGAATACTTTCTGACCATAAATATTTTTTTTCTATGATGAGAACATTGAAAAACAAGATGGTTTTGTTACAGATAAGGAAGAAAAATTTTTAGACACACACTAATTCCTTCAAATACTGTTAACCAAGAATGTGATTTATCTTCAATAAGTACGTTATCAAAAATAATTTTTAAAAATAGCAAACATTCTATAAAACTATTTGGCTGGAGGCTACAAGCAAAAAATGTAACCAGCATACACTACATAGCCATCAAAACACAAAATGAAAGATTCTGTTTTACAGGGACACCTGTATTTAGGAAAATTGGCAAGGTTTCTGCTTAGTCCAGTAAGCAAAATTCAAGCTTTTTGCAGACTGAGCACAGGTATTCTACAGAAGCTGATCAGGAATTATTCTTTTTCATAAATTGTTTAGAACAAGAGGATTTGTATTTTAGAAACTGTAATTTTGCAGGTAGATAGCTGTCTGAGATGCTTGTGCTTCACTGCCCCCATACCAATACCATGATTTATTTCTTCATTTTAGAGCCGTAGCACCAATAAAAAAGTCTGATAACTGTCTTTAAAGAGCCATTCACTAGACTGGTCATCTCAAATTTGTGTGATCACAAATTTGATCAGAACTCATTTTATTTTTGGCCATAATTCCAGATTACTGTGTTAACAAGGCCTTACACGGCAAAGTTAGAACACAAAAAACCCAATACTGATTTCTTGGATGATTTTAAAATGAGGGTTCTATGGATGTTTACAAGCTATGTCTAGAACAACTCTGATTCTCGCGCAGAATTTGTCCATGTTGACTTTGCCACCACCACCAAAAGTGGTTTTTTTAAATAAATTCTATTCCTGAACACTTTACTTTCTTGCAGCACCATGCATTATTCCTATTTAGTCCAATACAAAAAACTGGGGGAAAAGCTAACAGATTTGCTCCCTCTATGTGCCTCACAATCTCCAGCCTTTTTTGTGAGTTTTCAGACCTTTTACTGATGTAAGAGTTTTCACATTTAACTAGGCTGTTCACTATTCTCCTGACTATTTCAAACTCCTGGTTTGAAAATCCATCCAAACTATTTAGAAATCATTCAGAAACTTACATTTATAATAAGCACACATTCACATCTAGTAACTGGTATATTTGTTTCCTGGCGGAGGGCAGTGTTAGGGTTGGGGTGGCTTTTTTTCCCTTTTAAAGGGAACACTGAATAGAAACACAAGGAAACTTCACAGGCTCATTCTATTGCCTACACGTACAGTCTCAACTGCAATGCTTGTGTTTCACTCTTCCCACAGCAATATCATGATTTATTTCTTCATTTTAGAGCCTTTCCCTGTAGAGGCTAAACCTTACACTGTCTCTTACTTCCCTTTAACAAGTATTTGTAGAAAAGCCTCTTTTTCTTCAGGCTACCACTGCTTCATAGATAAACATGGCTTAAATTTTTCTGATAAACGGGATGCTAGAGGGATCGCAGAGCCACATCTCCCACAGCTTAACATTTAAGTGCATAACTAAAATGCTTCAGTGAACTACCAATTATTGCAGTTATGTTACTACCGCATAGAACTGCTCAACACCAAACAGAGCTATGAGATTCCAGAAGCCATTTTTAGCCCAGGGCACTAGGCCAAAAATAACCTTTTCAGTTCTCTATGAAGCCAAATGTACAAAGATACGAAAACTGGCAGAAGTATAGCACTTCTTGCCAAAATACTGATTTTTTTTTTTATTGTGTAAAGTTACTGCTCTTTCATATTATCTGATTCTTAACTGATTGCAAATCTGTAGTGATACTCTTTTAGAGACTATTTCTGAATTGTACCTGTGTGTCTGTGCCACATGCTACTATAAAGTGAGTTTCTGCATTGTGTTAATACATTTAAAACCACTCCCAGAACTTAAAGACCTTAATGAACGCTTAAGTCTTTACTGCTATCCCAACATCTTCCAGAACAAAACTAATTCAAATGCCTCAACATCCATCCTTTAAGATATCATACACTGACGTTTAAAAAAAAACACATACAAGCCCCCCCCCCC